>JAVLUX010000032.1:14297200-14622200 GCA_032164185.1 Moxostoma hubbsi | reverse complement strand
AGGGAAAGTTCCCCCAAAAATAAAAAATCTGCCATTATTTGCTCATCTTCATATTATTCCAAACCCGTCTGAATTCCTTTCTTTCGAGGAACACAAAATATGTTAGACATCATCAGTCACCATTCACTTTCACTACATCTTTTTTCCATACAATCAAAGTGAATGGTGACTGAGGCTGACAGTCTGCCTAGCATCTTCTTTTTGTGTTCCACAAAAGAAAGTCATACAGGATTTGGAGCAACGTGAGGGTGAGTAAATTATTTGGGTGAACTATCCCTTAAATGTATTTAATTGTAATAAATGTGTAGTATTTAATACTAAAGACTTCATGGTTAATGGTGGTTGTCAACTTGTTCAGATGCTGTTCATTCGGGCCGTCCGGGCGTACAATGGCGATAACTTCAGAACATCAGTGTCAGATATGGAGTTGGCACTGAGAGATTTTTTCAAGGTGTTTGATGAGTGCATCGCAGCATCAGAGGGCTCCAGACAGATCAAAGAGTTCAAAGACTTTTATCCTTCCATTGCAGGTTGGTATATATCCATTGCTTTCCTCTTTTATATCAGTGTTTTTGTATCCTTTTTTCTCGGTCATCTCGCTTTTTTAATTGTTTGTAACATTAGCTGAAACGTGGCAGCAATGGTAAATCATTGTTTCTTCACTTTCCATGTCTGTTTTTTACTCTCTAGATCATTACATTGAGGTTCTAGAGAGAAAGGTTCACTGTGAGACTGAACTTACGCCAGTTGTTGGTGGATTTGTTGTTGAGAAGTTTGTGGCAACCATGTATCACTATCTTCAGTTTGCCTATTACAAATGTAAGTTTAAAAGATTCTCTGTTTAAAGTTGAATTTTTTTAGTACTTTCTCCTATACTAGCTTAATATGCGGAGACAATTATAAGTAAGCCATTCGTATGTTTATTTCCCTGAAATGTATAAACACTGCGATGACCAATGGCAGATGGGGAGAGTGTTTGGTAAACAACTTTGCAACTTAATTTTTGCAATTCTATTGAATGATTCTAGTCATTTAGGAATTACACACTTAACCTTTAAACTACATATGTGAACGCTGAATGTCAATAACGTCTTCAATCTCCTTCAGTGAATGATTTAAAGAATGCTGTTCCATGTGTGGCCAGCTACATGCTCTTTGATCCCAATGATGAGGTGATGAAGAATAATGTGGAGTATTATCATTACCATAGAGATAAATTTGGTCTCACTGATGAGGACTTCTTGCCTAGAGCGGTTAGTGCCTCAAATGAAATTTCACTGCCTGAGCAGTTACCTTTCAAAGTCTGAAGTTTTACTGATAATGTGTGTTCATATTTTGACAGGAGGCAGTTCGGTACCACAATCAGACAACATTACAGCTGCAGCTGCTGGAATTTGCCAAACAGAAGCTGCTGCAGGATGATGAGGTGAGAGTTGCACAGTGTTCAAGAGTTTTTTGATTGGAGTGGTTTGTTGAATATTCACGTGTGTGGAGCTGTAGTCCTCTGAGAAGTAGTTGTAATAAAACTTTTGTGCACTGGGGTGTAGCCCATGCTTACAGGGTAACCCTGTGTTTGATTAGACATTCGCAGCTTCACACCGCTCTCTAGTATTGGAATATATTTTATTTTAGGCGTTGTTCCATTGGAGTGCAGTGAAATGGCTGTAGATTTAAAATGAACATTTCTTGACATTAAAACCAACCATTCTCTCTCCCTCCCTGTTTCTCCAAACCCCTTTTTTTGTTCCAGGGTGAAGTTTTAGAGTTTCTTGATGAATTCCTTGATGCTGAGCAAGACAAATATTTTATGCCCACTGAATAAAAAAATAATATTGAAGAGTGAAAAGGTCACAAAGGTATTTTACATACTTTCCATTGTCGCTCATGTATTTATTTTGAAACTGGTGATTGATTGGAAATGTTAGTATCTTTTTACAAGTACATATTGTACATACACCAAAAGCTCAAAAAGATAATGATTAATCTGAATATCAATCACTGTCAACTCACTGTGAGAAATCACTGCCATGTTTTTATATGTTGGTTGGATTGTTTTAATAAAAGGTCTTTTGATTGTTCTTTGCTTTCCAATGCTGATTTTAAACTCATTTCATATAGAGAATCCAAGTTTATATCATTTTGGGATGCCTCTGTACCATCTAGGATGTAAAGTGAGGATATTTGGGCAGACCTGAGCCACTAGAACTGATTAAACACTGAAAATGTTTTGGATGATCATTTCAGATGCAGATGTTATTTTAATAAATAATGTGAATAAGAACAATAATGCCTAAACCAATGTTCTGTAATAATGGCTCAACATGACCAAAATAATCAACAGTCATGTTCTATACCTTTCTTGTTGTATTGTTTTAGTCTATGTATATATATATATATATATATATATATATATATATATATATATATATAGCATTTTGGAAGAATAGTATTAAAACCTTTGTCTCTGCCAACACCAATTCTCTCATAATTAACTCACCCTCATGCCATTCCAGATGTGTATGACTTTCTTTCTTCATCAGAAAACAAATGAAGATTTTTAGAAGAATGTCTGAGCTCTGTAGGTCCTTATAATGCAAGTGAATGTTGGCCAGGCCTTTGAAGCTCCAAAAAGCAGATCCAGTCAGCATAAACATAATCCATCAAACTCCAGTGGTTCAATCCATGTCTTCTGAAGTGATCCAGTTTGTTTTGGGTGAGAACAGACCAAAAGGTAACTTTTCATTATAAATCCTTGGTGATCGTGATTTCAAACTCGATTACACTTCCTATAGCGCCATCTAGTGCTCTCTGCATGCTTCAAGCACTAGGAAACAAGCTTGAAATCATGATCTTGCCTAGAGATTGCAATGGCAAGATGTACAGTGAAAAATAAATTATATTTTGGTCTGTTCTCATCCAACACTGGACCTTAAACATGTGTACACACTCATGTACTCTTTATTTGTATCCAGCCTCCCTCCACCTCGCTCACAACCAAACCCCCCCCCCCCCCCTTTTCTTCTTTCCCTGTGGGTTTTTCCTACTATGGTGTGATAAACTGCACAGATACTCCATGTTCAAACAAATTTATACAAGTCTCTATTCTCCCACTGTGTAGAGTTTTTTGCTTAGACTTTTTGTTTTGCTGGCTAAAAGTGACAGAATATACACAAAACATAAAACAACAATTCAAATTGTCTAATCAATGACAATCTCTTTCTCTCTCCCATGACATCAGGTTAAGCCCTGCAGACCTTACAGACCTTACACAGTTACAGAGACAACTGGCCACACTATGCAATATTATTTTAAGCTTACTTTAGCTCCCATGACAATGTTGACACCAAAGAAAACTAAAGCTGACGTTTTTCCCCCAAAGTAATTTATTTGTTAAGGTTCAGTTAGTTTTCCACAGCTATATTTAGTCAGATACCCTCATGTCACATTTAACTGACATTGTTACTATGTAATGGGAGATATTAACAAGCAGTTTTGTCTTCTATTGCAAATAAACAAATCACAGATGAAAAGATTACTAAATTTCACTCAAGAACTCTATTCAGAGACAACTCAATCAACAATCACAAAAAAAAAGAAAAGAAACACTGACAATTCAGAAAAACAACTTTGAAATTATTTCAGCACAAATAAAATGTTGAGTTCCAATTGCCACAAGTCCCCCAAAATGGTTATGAAGTATCTATCTACTTCTCTATTAAGCATTTGTTTGGGCCAGTCTTTCCTAGGTTTTTTCCTTACAAAGCTTATAAACGATTAAAATTGCCTTAATGCGTTGACCAGCACAAGAGCCCAGTGACGTTTTTCATCTAAACTTTTAATGGTTCACAATACTTTGCATTAAATCTACTAGAAATTAGACACCAGAAGTTTGCAATGACATTAAATAATGTCCTATATTCTGTTTTGATCTGAATCTGATCTGAAGTAAATGAGACCCTACTAACCTTATTTCAGATAACACAGTCAGAGTGTATAGGCCTATTCTACAATAAGAACAAGCTAATATAACATCAGCTGCACAGTTCTGGAAATATATATATATATATATATATATATATATATATAATGTATTTTTTTTTAACATGAAAAACATGTATGCACCTTACATAACAAACAACTTTCAAACATACCTTAACAGTTAAAGTTAATTTTGTGTACATCAGCTGATCTTTAAAGTATTGAAAAATTACTCTGCAAAACAAAAGTTAAACCTGTTACTCCACTCTTAATTGATTTACTCATTTATAATCAAATTAAACAACAATTTAATACTTTGTTACTAACAGCATGTTGAAAAAATAGCCTTACTAATCTAGCTTCACTAGATCTTTTATTAACTAAAATCACATTTGAAATGGGAAATCAAAAACATCTTAGCATTCTATATAATGTGGATTTGATTTCAGCTGTAAATAACATAATTGATTACAGCTTTAATTAAACACTGATAATTGTTTTGACGCATTATGTGATTTCTGTTTTGTTTTGTTTTAATTAACTTGTTTTAAAATGTCTAAGAAATACTTTGTAATAAACATCTGATACAAATATCCCTTTATAAATACAAATTTAGTTTGAGATGAATCATGACTTAATCATTACCTTGAGGGGCATTTCTTTTTCTTCTTTTTTTTGTTGTTTAAACATCAATGGCACAATTGGGAAAAAGTATAATAATTAATTCTTTAATATTTTTATTTTATACCTAAGTGAGGAGTGTAATACTGGCTTTAAGACATACAAATATTAATTTATGACCTTTCCTAATGGTTCTTTAATTCTAAATATACTTCAATGCTATCATGAACATTTAGGCCTTGTCCACACTAATTTGTGTAATTTTGAAACGTCCATTTACTGTTTCCTAATGTCATCATTTTGCAAAGTATGCAGTACTAGAGAAAGTTTTTGAAAGTCTCAGTTTTTAGTGGAGGATAACCCTGTTTCAGTGTGGATGAGAGGTGTAAACATATAGCAAAATCAATGCATTTTCCAACAAAAACGGATTAGTGTTGATATAGACTTTGAAGAAATTGAACATATGCTCGTGGTATTCTAAACTGGTGGGTGACAACTATTCATTATACAAGCTCTATATATGTTGAAAGCTAATCAGAATCCATCCACAGTTCCTCTGACCAGAATGTCTCACCTGTCTGTGAGTTCAATTCTTTCAATAGAGTTCTGAGCCCAACCACAAGAAAACTGGACTTATTTATAGGAAAAAGGCTTAAACTGAACAAATGCTCATTGTATTCTAAATTTAGGGATGAAAAAGCTATTTATTCTGCAATCGCTAGGCATATATGTGCTGAAAGCCAATCAGAATTCACCCTCAGTTCCTCTGAACAGAATGTCTCAGCTGTCTGTGAGAGTTAGAAACTTTCAATATGCACATGCACAGAATGCTAAGTTCAACCACACTCTCTTTTTCACTCGTTCCCTCTCTTTCAGTCTCTTACATACATACGTATAGACAAAGTCACAATCACACACACACTCCTTACACACACTCATTCTCTAATGGACAAAGCTATAAACACATACATACACATAATCTGTTAACAAGGACATATGGGCACTATGCATGCAAATGCAATGACCCACAGTCCAATGCAGTCCAATCCAAAATAACAGAAGACATTTAGATCCATGACACCAAATTGAAAGATTATGAAGTGTCAATTATAATCAACACAATACAATGAAAATAAAATGAAAAGAGAAAAAGAAAAAACAAAACAGAAACATTATCTAAAATAAGTACTACACAATCCTATCCAACAAACTTTGTGTGGTGAAGGAGATTGGAACGCAGGGACACTTTTTGTGTTAGTGTAGACTGTAATGTTCACACATTAAAGGCTTTGTATTGATGTTTGTGTAAGCTGTGTGGTTTTGTGAGGATGTGCATGGCCATCACACAGTCTGTTGTAATTCAATGCACTGTGTTTGACTGTTAGTTCCATTGAGTTGGTAGTGGGAGCTCTTTTGTAGCCTCTTTTTGTAGCACCACACTCCCAAGACCACGCCTACCAATGCTGCTACTACGCCAACGATAATGGCGGCAATCATCGGTCCACGACCAGATACATGGCAGAGGCCTTCTGTACAAGTACCCTCCCCAGCCCGTTCTTGTTGATCCAGGCTGTGATCACCACCTCTTTCTGTCCCACTATTTTCAGGGATTTCTGTCGCGTCATTGTCAGGGTCAAGCTCCAGAATGTGACCATTGTCATTAGTTTCCCAAGAAACCTCAATAATGGGTGTGGCCTTGGTGATGAGATCATCAGTGAAACCAGGTGTAACGTCGAGAAATACCATACCCGAAGGTGTAGTTGTGTATTCAGGTTCTAAACCCTCTTGGCTGGTGCTCACATTCTCTGGAGCGGACGCTGGTGTGTACACCATGGGTCGCTTGTGTATATCAATATCGTCTGCACTTGTTGTCATATGAGTAACACCGACAAACATTGTGGGTTCCATCTCCACAGCATTTGGGCTTTTAGTAACACTGTCATATCCCAACTCTTCGGATCCATCAATCTCTCCTTCAGACTCCAATACCTCTGGTATGGATGTCTCTTTCCCCATTTCATCCTTCTCTGTGGCTTCTCCATAATGTGTTACCACTGGATTCTCTTTTACTCCAATGGATTCCTCCTGTTCAAGTCTGGTTGTCCCTCTGCTAAGCTCATCTTCCTCTCCTTTCCTGTGGATCTTGTCTTTATACTTTGTGTCTTTGTGATTGTTGACAACTCCTTCAATGTCTTCCTCCTCCGAGTGGTCAATCAAACCCCCAATATCCTCTTCCACTGGGCTTTTAGTTGCATCCTCTAACACCTCCACTTCTGAAGGGTCAGTCACAATCTCCGTATCCACTCCATGTTCTGGTCCTGCCTCCCCCGTTGACTCGCCGCCAGTTTTATCTTCCCCCTGGTGAACAGGATATCCATCAAGCCAGGAGTCTTCTGTGCTGCCAACACTGGGACTGACAGGCAAATTAGTGGGAGGATATGTCGCATGGTCATAATCAGGGTCAGGGGTAGGTTCGTGTTCTTCTGTGATGATGTCAGGCTTCAGTTGGCTGTGATTCTGGTCTTCTGTGGGGCTTTTAACAGAAGAATCTGTAGTGATAACTGGAGGTTCTTTCTCGTCCTGAAATGCCTCTGAAGGGAACCAGAACATATGCTTCTGACTGAGTTGAGACACTGGAGGTTCAGTCACTGATACTGTAGAATCATCTTCATTCTCTTCCTCCTCTGACATGGCTGTCCGCTCATGCTCTGGTTCAGGAGTGAATTGCTCTTCTTCATCATCTGTGGTCTCCGCTCCTCCTGGAATCAAAGAAACATGATGCTCTTCCCCTGGATTCTGAAGGAGATGGCCATCTGTGAACTTATCGTCATAGTCGATGTGGCCTTCAGGATCATCTGCAACAAATGAAACATTTTGAGTTCTATTGAGCCTACACCCAGAATACAAATAAAACACACAAACTCCAAGACTTCTGCATCTCTAAGCCCATTAAATGAGACTTTGGCTCAATGTGCATTCACACTGACACTGGTTAAAGTGCTGGAGGTCACCAAATCTCTGTTCTGTTCAACTAGTAGGTGTTACTACTTAATTGCTGTATCCAATTATATCAGGTGGCTGATCAGGTGAGCTTCCATGTCTGCACTCATTTGGGCAGTTTAAGTATCAAATCATTGCACATTTGCATGAAGTTGAACTCTTCTCAACTCGTTGCCCCTCATGTTGGCTCAATTTGCCTACTCTCAACCCAGTGACTTCCAATCACTTCGTTCTGCAAATTGCAGTCAGTGTGAACGCACACACCTTTGGTCTGCAAACCAGTCATATCATTGTGTTTGCAACTAACCTTTGACACAATGCTGTACCAGGCCATACCATTCTCCACAGCTATCACAAAGCAGGCTGAAGGCTGTCTCTGTATTGGGGAGTTTGTATCCAGGGTTACAGGCATACAGGAGTTCATCCCCCAGGTCTAGTCCAGTTTTACCCTGCAGATGTGAATTTGGGAATGAAGGTGGCTGTCCACATGGAGCATCTGATGGGGGAAGAGGAACAGGGCAAATAATGACAGTGAAAAGTTCTCATAAAATACACTGGAATCATTTTCTTTATCTTTGTTTTGTTTGTTGCAGTAAAAACATATGGTAAATTGTTGTTGTTGTTGTTTGTAAGATTCATGCTTAACATGAGAAAAAACTACTATATTTGCCAATGCGGTAGAAAAAAATAAACTTAATTCAAGACCTACTCTTAAATGTTTCTTGTTTAAGGATGTTTAGATTTGGAAAACAGAAAAAAATATGGTTGTTGAGAAAATATGTTTTTACAATGTAAAGAATTCATATAGAGCAAAGTCTCTTGTTTCTGCCTGTGTCTGTAATAATTCCATGCAGTATGTCAGACCAGACATAAATTGCATAAAAGCACTTAGGTATTTGTGACATAAAATAGTCCTTGTGATAAGTGGAAAAACAGATCCCCTCTCCAGTTTCTTCATTTTAATGATTTAAAACTGACCGCTATCTTTCACACAGAACACGCCCAGCCTCTCAATGTCCCCGGTAACATTCTCCAGCTGCACGTCAACTGGCCTCAAACTCCCCAAGACATCTCTGCACACTGTGGTCCTGAAATCAAACAGTGGAATACAGTTGGAACTGAATAAAAGGAATTCTTCATTCTCCATTTCTTTCACATTTTTATTGTCTTCATCCTTATGAAGGTAACAGAGGTGATGAGCATTTGCACTATTTCAACACGTCAACTCTCACTCTCTCAGTCACATGCACTTTAGGTAGTATATCCCTGTCATACTGCTTATGTCTCCAGTGTTTTTATAAATTTACATTGCAGGTCTGTTTTCTATCATAGGCCCATGTGTGTGTGAGCATGTCCAAGCTTGTGTGTCCAAGTATCTCTCTGAATGTGTGCATTTATCTATCTGTCTGAGTGAAAAAATGATGGTGATTAAAAACTACTTTTATCTAATAGTATCTATAAGAATATATCACAAAATAGACTTCAATATGTCAGTCCAGGTTTCTGAAAATACTGACTGGATCTACAACCAAGAATGTCTCTCTGTTTTGTCCCTTTCAAAGACATTCCTCCAAATGTCTATGAAGCAAGTAGTAAGTTGCTTACCACATCTTTTAACACTTGGCTGTGAAGTCTTAATCAGACTTATGAGTATGAGGGTATGTCTGTGTCTGAGTGGGTGCAGAAGGGGGCTCAAATCTACTCACCAGACTGTGAGTACTTGCGAGACTGGACTCTCTTAGGACAGTGTTAAGTTACTAGGAAACACCCAGTGTCAAAGTTTTGTTTTTTAAGGCTGAGCTGTACTGAGGTAGATTTTCTTAAGATTAGATTAGTATGGAGGGGTCCTTATGTACGTAATTTAATTGAAATGTATGAGTCATATCCAAGAAATTCATGTGTAGTCTATAGGTTGTTCTGATGGGAAACCTTCTGAAAGTTATTTACAGAAACTCGCAGATGTAATTGATATTCAGCAAAGGTTTGTCCTTGTCATAAATGCATAAATTCACACTTCATCATAACAGAAAGCTTTGAATTTTAGGGCCCTAGCCTATTAGGCAGAAGGAAAAATATCTATTTAGCACAAAAAAAGGAGATTTCAACAAAGAACAACAAAAAACTCATAATGAAAAATTATTCTTTACGTGCCAGGTTTCTCTGATCTGATTCTGAAAGGTGCTGAAAGCACAAATTTGCCCCAATAAGTATTTGGACATTTCAGCCATGGAATTACACATATGGTTATTCTTAAAGATACCCATGTGAACTTAAAAGGAACTGACTACATACTGTGCATCCACTAAAAATGACATTTTAACCAGTTAGTTAAAAACAATTGCAAAAATGGCAAAGAAAACCAAAGTTGGTTCTGAGGAAAGATCTAGTATCATTTGATTACAGTGTCCACTTAGTTTTATATTTTGTTAGATAAATGGAATAACATGCATATTTGTAAGTGTGAATTTAGTGTCCAAATACTTTATGGGCCACTGTGTTTTTTTCCCATTTTACAAAGAATAAGTAGTTTTTGGTCACATTTCAAATGTGATAATTATCTGGGGATTTGCGCTCAGTGGTAAAGAAACACATCTAAGCAACCGAACAGCACAGAAAATGAACAAAGGAAAGGTGCTGATGTGTTCTCTCACAGAGCCTGAGGTCCGTTTCTCACAGGCCCTGACATAACTGAGGTGTAAATAGGAATGTTCTGCCTGAAATCACAAGTAGGATACTCTGTGTCTTTCAAGCACACAAAAAGACACAGATATTAACACAAAGGAACAAGGTATCTCAATATCGTGTCTCAAAATGCACAGTGACTATTCTCAACACTGACACTTTGACCGAAAGCCTAAGCCCAGAGGAGGTAGTTATGGTAACAGTTCTGATTTTCAGGTAATTCATGTTCTTACCCAATGCTTGGTCCAGAGATCCAACCACGCGAGCAGGCTGAGAAAGCACATTCCAACACTGCATGATGCACGTCGGCCCCAGATGCCACCTGGGCCCCTTGAGCAATACAGGCATTTGTTGCTGCCTCAAATCCAGCATCCTGTCCGCCTTCTGAAACAGTTTGTGACTCCAATAAGAATACCCGTCCTAGCGAAGAGACTGGCATAGACAGACAAGTTTAAATACTGTGTTTAAAAAGCACATTTTGCATCAGGGACTTTCCACAAATATGGTGTACTTTGATGTTTTTAAAGCATTAGAGACACCAATCCCATTTTTTTTTTTTTTTTTTAGATCTGTTAGATACTATATTATAGAAACAATTATCTAACATAAAATTAACCTACACTCACCGTGCACTTTATTAGGTACACCTGTACATCTACTTAATCATGCGATTATCTAATCAACCAATTGTGTGGCAGTAGTGCATAAAACTATGCAGATACGGGTCAGGTGCTTCAGTTAATATTCACTTCAACCATCAGAATGGGGAAAATATGATCTCAATGATTTCGACCGTGACATGATTGTTGGTGTCAGACAGGCTGGTTTGAGTATTTCTGTAACTGCTCTGATATAATTTTCACACACAACAGTCTCTAGAATTTACTCTGAATGGTACCAAAAACAATAATCATCCAGTGAGCATCAGTTCTGCAGACGGAAATGCCTTGTTGATGAGTGAGGTCAAAGGAGAATGGCCAGACAGTTTCGAACTGAAAAAGTCTACGGTACCTCAGATAACCACTCTGTACAATCGTAGTGAGCAGAATGGCATCTCAGAATGCACAACATGTTGAACCCTGAGGCGGATGAACTACAATAGCAGAAGACTACGTTGGGCACTTTATGAGGACCACAGTGTTCCTAGAAAGTGATCAATGAGTGTAGTAAAATAAAATAATCTCAAAAGTCTGCATTTTCCCTTAAAATGGCAAGTTTGGACTGTCCCAAATTAAAGTTATTCAAAGTATTCAACAATTAAAATAATACAACAATGTCATAATTTTGACATAATCTGTTGATTTGATTCAACAGTTCAAGGCATCAAAAAAATATTTAAAATTATCAAATTAATATAGAATAAAAATGGGTGACATAATATTTAGTTTGACCTCCTGAGGTTAAAAATTAACATTTTCTTAAGTTTAAACACCTTCTTTCACTGTCAATTTATTAAAAAGAATTACTTAATTTTTCTTGCCAAAGGAGTTTCAGGCCCTATTTGTACCCTATTCATGGAAAGTGCCATTAGATTAATGGGAACACATTACCTCAAATGGGGGAAATGAGAACGACATCAAGAAATTAGGAGAATGCAATGCCAATGAACTCAAACTCAGTTTAATATGGTAAATCTAATATGGTATCTACAGGTGGTATGCATTACAACATCAAAACTCTGTATTGCAAAAGGCATAAATTAGGCAATTTTAGAAAATAATTAATACTTGAATAACATTAAGTGAGTTGAAAGTTGGCTGAGTTTATTTTAAACATTTGTTTGTGTGTGTATTGGAGCAATGGTGGTGGTGTGAAGCTATGACAACTGAGGGTTGAGGAAACACAGATACAGAGAATGTGGAGAGGAATAAAGATCAGCTTCAAACAGGATTCATGACTGTGGTGCCAAAATCAATCTGCATACACACAAACTCTACAGTCAGCACCATTCAATCACAAGCCCCACCCTGAGCAGATATATTCCACACATGAACCTGTAACATCACAACGAATCTTCCATAAGGCAACTGCTTATTACATCATTAGTTTGTCACTGTTTCACACAGAGGACCAAAATACCATCTTGAGTCAAATCCTGTGACATCCCTCTGTAACAGAACTTACACAGAGCCTACAGATATCTCCAGTTTGCTTCAGTGTGTGTGTGTGTGTGTGTGTGTGTGTGTGTGTGTGTGTGTGTGTCAGCATCAGAGAATAATAGTTCAGTTTTACTTCAAGAGGTTTGCGAGTTATCAGGTTAGATAAGCTCATTTTAGTTCAAAAATAAGTAATAAGAGTTCACATGATCACTTCACCAATCATACAGTATGTTGTTTAAAGATAAATGGTACACAAGCAGGGCATCTTTTCTCTGCTTTCCAAATAAACATTTTAGAAATTGACATTTTAGTAATGTAACGTGAATTGTAATATGACCAAATCTATTATGTTAATCTAATTACATATCATTTAATATCATTGTTTGGGATGAATTTGGACTGGAATAGATAAATTTAGCAGGTTGGTGTCAGTGAGGTAAATCCAGCCTGAGTCATGTTCATCTGACTAATCCAGCACACTTAAATGACCCACCACAAACAACATGTCATTTATCATCCCGTTGTTATAAATTCATTAATGTTTATGCGTCTCGAATATATATATAATTTCTGTTCAATATATGGTCAAATACTGCCAGCTGTGGTTGGCAGAAAGTAACTGTAAAATATACAGCGATCAAGTTTCAGGCTTAATGGGGATGTAATTTTAATGTCTGTAACTTACGGTTTACTACCTTTAATATTATTCAGTGTTATAAAGTTAATATACTACCCTTCTGGTACAATTAAATCCTGCTTTTCCATTTTAAAATGTATTGTTAATCACAGTAGTAGCTAGGCCAAATGATGAGTAACACATGTTCAATGTGACACAAAAATAATTTTATAAACATGAACTAAAATACCTAAAATATAACACAGAACACCACAATGTACATAACTGATATTTAAAATAATAATATTTTTCATAAACTAATTTTCCCCATAAACTATGGTGAAATGTGATAGGTCACGCAGGGACTTCTGGGAAAAGCCGATTCTTTCTTTTTTTTTTCTTTTTTTTTTTTACCGTAATTTTAACTAGATTTGACCCTAAAAAAAAATGTCATTTCTGTTAATTTATTATTAAACATAACATTTTAAACTTGAATGATATAGTAAAATAACACTTTTTACGTCTAAATAACTATAACTATAACTATAACTATATATATATATATATATATATATATATATATATACTGTATATATATATATATATATATATATATATATATATATAGCAATATTTTATTGTAAAATTACATACATTGACTTTTTACTGTATATCTTAGGATAACTACCCATTAAACATTTAAGGTATTTTTATTGTAATATTTTTTTTACATTCTTTTACCACTAAAAAGAAATCAATAAATTAGACCTTTATCTAAGATAATTTAATTCTTAAAAACTAAAGTTTAAGAGCAACCGTAAAGAAAAAGGCCAGCCAATAAATCTCTCAGCATACAAGAGCCTTGTGTTATTTTCACTCAAAAGCCATTGAATAAAGCAGGAGGCAGCATTTAATCGTCTTGAATACAGTCTATATTCTATAACATGTAGTTTTTAACAATAAACACTTTTTAATAATGTTTTATTTGAAATTTACCTATACCTATAAATATATCCGTCGTGATGTATTAAACCTAATAATGCTTATTTAGAGGACCAAACGACTATTAGACGACTGTCTAATCTGAACCTGAACACACGCGTGGGCATTTGTACATCACCCCGAGTAAATGTGTATTGCAGTGGCGCGTGAAACAAATTACCGCACCCAAATCATCAAGAGAAACCCACCGTCCGCGCGAGTGTGACCGACTGTCAAGTAAGCCAAGTATCCCAGCAGCGGCAGGAGCGCCAGCTCTCGGCTACAGGGTCGCCCCATGCTGTGAAGCTGAACAGAAAACTGATGCAAACTTTTCCAATTCAGAGAGGAAAGGTGAAAATCCCAAATTTAATTGCGCACTCCAAAAGGACAGGTCCGGTGATTCCGTTAGTCTAGAGAAAAGAACAAACAGACGCAGTGGCAGAAGTGCAAGGGGAGGTTTATCTGACCAAGAAGTGCATTACCGAGCTGCTGGTGCGCTCGTGCGAAAACTCGCACGGCGTTGTCAGTAAATACGTCATGACTCAAAACCTGTGCTGAGAACAGAGGCTCTAAGGACTGGGATTGTTCCAGTGTGCCATGGGGAGTCGAGGGCATAATGGTCTGTGGTCCAATAACACGTAAAAAAAGTTTGTCACCGTGTAATTACTTTTTTTTCTCTCTTTTTGGACCGAAGTCTTAATTTAGGTGCGTCTTGTCACCATAGCGCCTGGCTGCATGACAGCTCAGAAACGAGCCGGACAAAACCAACTGTGTCTAAAAGCGATTCGGGCAAATTATTCGGGCCAACCTAAAGACACAGTGACTTTGATGAAGCTGCCCAATTTGGGCGCTACTGGACACTATGAGACTCGAAAGCATAATATGTGTCTTTGCCCCCCACCTTCGCCCACAAACACACACTCCTAAACACATTCATACCATTTCAAAGGCTTTTTATCTGAATGTCTGTGCTGGAGAAAGAGATAGTGAGTGTGTGAACTAGCAAGTATGTTTGTTTTTTAATGAGTAAGTGGCAGGACTGTGGCCAGCACAGGCTGGGGATGTCTGAACTGAACTTCTACTGTTATTCACTTAAACTACGGAGCTGCGTGTGCCACTAAATCCTAACCTTATTATTTTCATCGAGACTTTAGCCAAACAAATACGCGCGTGCTCACGCCTGGTCTCTCGCGCTCTTTAAATACACATTCACTTCAATGTTCCAATAAGCGAATAATGACCGTAAATTGGCACTCACCAACAGAAAATAAAGTTAATTACAGGTGCAATCTTTCGCCCTCTGCTGGTGTACTGACAAAGGGCTTAAATCAAAATTATTTACTTTGTCCATTTAAAGGGTTCACCCAAAATACAAATTCTCTCATCATTTGCTCACCGTAATGCTTTTCCAGATTTGTATGTCTTTCTTTATTCCCCCTGCAGAACACAAACGAAGATTTTAAGAAGAATCTCAGCTCTGTTGGTCCATTCAATGCAAGTGAATGGTGTCCAGAACTTTGAAGCTCCAAAAACCACATAAAGGCAGAATAAAAGTAATCTGTATGACTCCTTTTCTGAAGTGGTAGGAGTGGCTGAGAAACAGATCAATATTTAAGTCTTTTTTTATTTACTAGAAATCTCCACTTTCACATTCTTTTTGTTTTTGATAACTTGCATTCTTTGTGGATATTGCCACCTGGGCAGCTAAGATAATGTATTGTACAAAAGGACTTTAAGTGAGAGTTCACCCAAAAATGAAAATTCTCTCATTTTCTCAATTCATTCTCTCATCCCTCATGCCATCCCAGATGTGTGACATTCTTTCTTCTGTAGAACAAAAATGAAAATGTTTAGAAGAATATCTCTGCTCTGTTAGTCCTCAAGTGAATGGTGAACAAAACTTTGAAGGTCCAAAAAGCACATAAAGGTAGTATATAAGTAATCCATAAGACTTGTTTTAATCCATGTCTTCTAAAGCGATCTAATCAGTTTTGGGTGAGAACAGACCAAAATACAACTTCTTCACAATACATTTTGACATCAGCACTCTCCTTGGCAATCATGATTTAATTCTCGATTACACAATCTAGCAGCATCATGTTGCACTCTGTGCATGCATCAAGCACTAGGAAGTGTAACTGAGCTTGAAATCATGATTGTGCCTAGAGGCTGCAATGGCAAGTTGTACAGTGAAAAACATGTGAAATATCCCTTTAAATATTTATCTGTTTCTCACCCACAAATATCATATCATATCACTACAGGAGTCATGGATTAAACCACTGAAATTGTATGGATTACTTTTATACTGCCTTTATGTGCTTTTTTGAGCTTCAAAGTTCTGGCCACCATTCACTTGCATTGTATGGATCTACAGAGCTGAGATATTCCTATAGAATCTTCGTTTGTGTTCAGCAGTAAAAAGAAAGTCATACACATGACATTCTGGGATGGCATGTTGGTGAATAATTGTTAATTCTCATTTTTGGATGAACTATCCCTTTAATTTCACTCCAGTGCTTGTTGTTGTTTTTTTTTTTAAACTTTCTCAAATTAATGTACAAAATAAACATCTTACAGAAGTCAGATTCATGTGAATTTATGCTGACATAATATATATATTATTTTCTCATTCCTGCACTACAGATCATTTTCTCTGACATGATTTACAAAGACAGTATGCGTTGGACCTCTTCAAGACCTACAAAAGCATTATATCGTGTATACAGCAGGAATTATAACATTTGATTTGAAAAAAAAAAGTTAAAATGTTTTCGTTGATGATACTTATTATCTTTAAGGAAAAATGTCCCATCTCCGTTGCTCGTGTGAAGACACTTCCATTTCCAACATACTTGCGTTTCCATCTGTGCCAATCCACGCATCACCACTATCAAAACAAATCCACCACGCGTGTTTTTCCCGCAAAAGTGACGTCATGACAGCCACTCAATTGGGCCCTTGAAATCGCAAGAGTGCATCTTCACCCAAGTGCTAAATAAGAGCAGGGTATTTTAAGGTAACATGCCAGACACCCCTTACATTTTATTGGTTTCGTTTAAAGATTAAGCACACACACTTCAGGCAGGAATTTGCGCTTGAACGGAAATGTAGTCAGAGAGTCTGCTCGCGAGGCGGAAGTGAGGTTAGAGCAGCAGCAGTCTGCTCCGTCCATGTTATTATTGTTATTTTGGCTGTGTGATGGTTCACAGCGGAGCGCACGGACGGCGTCCAGCCCGGGAATTCTCCGGTTACCAGCACAGACACGAACCGCTAGCAAGTCACTCGTTACATCTGCGCTTCTGTCCCGCGATAGTTTGATCACCAACGCTGACAAAACGCCCAAACGTCACTGTGCGCAGCGCTCGCGCCGGACTGTCTTTATTGTTGACTGCAACAGACATGAACGGCATCACCAAGAGCAGATTTGAGGTAATCCATATCGAGTGAACCGTGGACATGGGAGTTTAGCAGTTATAGTTTGTCCGAGCAAACGAAAACGGGCGGTGGCAGGCTTGTCTGAGGGATGACAATGTGTGGAAGCGCATCTTTGTGGATTTGAGTGTGTATGTGGGGTGCGTGTGCGTGTGTGTGTGTGCGCATGTGATTGTGGGGTGCGTGCGTGTATGTGATTGTGTGTATGTGATTGTGAGTGTGTGTATGTGATTGTGAGTGCGTGTGTGTGTATGTGATTGTGAGTGCGTGTGTGTATGTGATTGTGAGTGCGTGTGTGTGTTTGTGATTGTGAGTGCGTGTGTGTGTTTGTGATTGTGAGTGCGCGTGTGTGCCTGGAAGGGACTGTGTGTTTTGGACCGAGCACGGCTCTATTTTTACGTGCCGTGTTGAGGCTTTTGTTCGTCAAGGGTAATCCCGTCCTAACACAACGGCACCAGCTGACCGTGTCAGCATGAATCCGTTTAACGCATACGTTGGAGTTGGCGGTGGACCTGGAGTTTATATCAAGCTGATAGGCTTGCTTACGTGCCCTGAATGCGAGGGCTTGAGAATGTGTCACAATCTAACAGGGTTATCTAATGAAGGCTCATTTAGTCACTATTGCAGACACTCCCTATTCACCCCTCTTGTATAAGTGTGAAATGTAAAGTTGGACCAGGCCAAGGTGTGTCTGAAACAGCTCTGAGCTCATTAGCTGGGTACCGTCATAACCGATGCTGTAAGAGGTTTATAAGAATGCATTTCTTTGATTTCATATTGTGCAGGTGTTCTCAAACAGTGATGAGGCCCCAATCAACAAAAAACTTCCTAAAGAGCTTCTGCTCAGGTGAGCCAGTCACAATAATGTGTGATCAGATGCACTAATTGCAATATATGGCAGATTGCATTGTAATAACCTTCATTATCCATCCTTCCTTCCATCCTTTCTGCATTCCTTCCTTAGGATTTTCTCCTACCTGGATGTTGTTACATTGTGTAGGTGTGCTCAAGTGTCAAAGGTATGTTCAACCACTCATTCAATTAAAATAAATGAAACAGGCTGCAATTAAAGGGATATTTCTAATAAAAATGAAAATCCTCTCATCATTTATTCACCCCCATGCCACTCCAGATGGGCTTTCTTCTGCAGAACACAAACTAAAATGTTTTTCAAAGAATGTTTCAGATCTGTATGCAAGTGAATGGTGACCAGGACATAAAACACAAAGGCAGCATAAAAATAATCAATAAGACTCCAGTGGTTAAATCTATATTTTCTGAAGCGATTTGATAGGGGTGTGTGTGAGAAACAGATCTATATTTAACTCCTTTTTTACTATAAATTCTCCTCCCTGCCCAAAAAGTGGCGAAATGCACGAAGAATGTTAATATACAAAAACAAAAGAACTCTTTTGAAAAGAGCGTGTTGGAGGGCTGGTGAAATTTATAGTAAAAAATGACCTTTTTTTTCCACTGAATTGTTTAGCTTTAGATGACATGGATTAAACCACTAAAATCATATGGATATCTTGTATGCTGCCTTTATGTGCTTTTTGGAGCTTCAAAGTTCTGGCCACCATTCACTTGCATTGAATGGACTAAAAGAGCTGAGATATTCTTCTAAAAATCTTCGTTTATGTTCTGCAGAAGAACAAAAGTCATACACATCCAGGATTGCATGAGGGTGAGTATATGATGAGATTTTTCACTTTTGGGTGATCTATCTCTTAAAGGAATATATAACAATACTTCCTCTTTCACTGTGGATGAATAGGCATGGAATGTTCTCGCGTTAGATGGAAGCAACTGGCAGAAGATTGATCTCTTCAACTTTCAGACAGATATTGAGGTGAAAAGAGCAAGTTTGTCTACTGAATCCATAGACTATAACTTTATCCATGATCCTCTGTGCCTGAGCTCTCTCTGTATTTCTCTCTCTTGTAGGGTCGAGTAGTGGAGAACATCTCAAAGCGATGTGGAGGTTTTTTGAGGCAGCTCAGTCTACGGGGCTGCCTCAGTGTGGGCGATGCCTCCATGAAGTGAGCTGTGCTACTTTTTGCACTACTTGCTAATTAAAATGCATTGTAAAGTTGCATAGTTCATGCAATTCATCTTAAAGTATTAAATAGGATTTCAGTGCTATTTATGTTTACATACAGATTTAATCAATAAGACTCAGATTTGACATACAAATTTTTGTTTTTATTGTTTGCCATTTTCTCTCCTCATGGTCCTGGTTGAGGCCATGGTCATGTTTACCATGTTGTTATAGCTTGTAGTGTTTGTGTTGAACATTATCGACAGCTGTAAGGTTTTATTTGATTGACAGAACATTTGCTCAGAACTGTCGCAACATTGAGCATCTGAACCTCAACGGCTGCACCAAGATCACAGATTCCACCTGCATCAGCCTTAGCAAGTTCTGCTCCAAACTTCGTCACCTTGACCTGACCTCTTGCGTGTCTATCACCAATCATGCACTTAAGGCCTTAAGGTGAGCGGCAGTTATAAGGACTAGGGGGTCAAAACCATGGCTGATTGATTCTTTTGCCTAATGAGCCATTTATCAAGTGTCCGGGTTAACCGGCATTATACTTAAGTCTGGGCATCAGGAGTATATCATACCTGACAGCTGTTGCTTATTTTAAACCAGGGTTTAAGATTAAATCTGCTGCTCTGCCTTGGATGTCTGCTATCCATTACTTGTTGTCCATGTATTCATTGCTTAATTCAATGTCAGATCAATTTGAATCTCTTAGCTTAATAGTTATCAGTTGTTTAATTGGATAACATGAGAGATAAGGGAGTTCAGGGGATCCATAAGCCGTAGCTCTGATTTTATTGTGTCAAGAAGGTGACTTTGTTAATGATTGAAAGTGTTCTTAAATAAAACCACAGTCTTTTCCACAGTTGTAGTAGATTATACTGTATAAGCCGGTGGAACAGGAAATTCTAAGAGTGAATATTTAAACAGAGACTTAGGAGCAATTATAAACTCGTTGTTACCTCTTTAGATAATTGGTGTTTGTTCCCACAACTTTAAAACATCATTGTATGAATTTCAAATATAAGTGCATCTTAAAAAGTAAACAGTAAACTCTTAAGGTTTTTTTTTTTTTTTTTACTATAATGGGTATTCTTTTTGCATGTTTTTTTTTTTTTAATGTTTTTTTAATGATTTATTTGTCTTTAACCCTTTAATGCATACCTTGGGTCTTTAGTGACCTAGAACCTCATCTTACACCATGTACTTCATATTTTTTTTTTCCCCTTTTAGTATTTCTCAACCTTTCTCTACTGAATAGTTTAAGTAGGGTAAAAGGTGAAATTGCATATATATATATATATATATATATATTTAAGTTTGGAATAATGTACAGATTTTGCTCTTATGGAAAGATATTGGTACTTTTATTCACCAAAGTGACATTCAACTGATCACAATGTATAGTCAGGCATTAATAATGTGAATAATTTGAAAAAAATGTCAGAACTTCTTAAACTACAAAGATTTTTCATAAAAAATCCTCCACATGCAGCAATAACAGCTTTGCAGATCCTTGTTATTCTAGCTGTCAGTTTGTCCAGATACTCAGGTGACATTTCACCCCTCACTTCCTGTAGCACTTTCCATAGATCTGTTCTGTCTTATCGGGCACTACTCATGCACCTTACAGTCTAGCTGATCCCACAAAAGCTCAATGGGGTTAAGATCCAAAACACTCTTTTCCAATTATCTGTTGTCCAATGTGTGTGTTTCTTTTCCCACTCTAACCTTTTCTTTTTGTGTTTCTGCTTCAAAAGTGGCTTTTTCTTTTCAATTCTTCCCATAAGGCCTGCACCCCTGAGTCTTCTCTTTACTGTTGTACATGAAACTGGTGTTGAGCGGGTAGAATTCAATGAAGCTGTCAGCAAACAAAGATAATGTTTAGCTTCATTTAATGAACCAAATAGCTTCAACTGTGTTTGATATAATGGCAAGTGATTTTCTAGTACCAAATTAGCAATTTAGCATGATTACTCAAGGATAAGGTGTTGGCGTGATGAATGCTGGAAATGGGACCTGTCTAGACTTGATCAAAAATTACTTTTTTCAAGTAGTGATGGTGCTGTATTTTACATCAGTAATGTCCTGACTATATTTTGTGATCAGTTGAATGCCACTTTGGTGAATTAAAGTACCAATTTACTTCCAAAACAGCAAAATTTGACATTATTACAAACTTGTGTGTGTGTGTGTGTGTGTGTGTCAAAAGTTTTGAAACACTTGACTGAAATGTTTCTCATATGCTTAATTGTTTGAAAAATATAATTGTCAAAAAATATAATTGTGCCACCATATACATTTATTTCATTATAAAACTAATATGTATTTAAAAAAAAAAAAAGGTTTTTGAAATTGATGACTTGGACCAAATTATAAAGAAAAGCAGCCAATAAGTGCCCAACATAGTTAACATAGTTAACATAGTTTATATTTAGCAAATAAAGCATCCCAGGGTGATACTTCAAGAAGTTGGTTGAGAAAATGTCAAGAGTAAATGTGTGCAAATTCTAGGTAAATGGTGACTACTTTGTAGATGCTAAAATATAACACAGATTTGATTTTGGATTTTGTTTAGTCAAAACATAATTCCCATTGTTATTCCATAGTTTTGATGACTTTACTATTATTATAAAATGTGAAGGAAAAAAAATATAATAAAGAATTGTGTTTCAAAACTACTGACTGGTAGTGTGTGTATGTGTGTGTGTGTATATATATATAATATTATTATTATTATTATTATTATTATTATTATATTTTTTTTTTTTTTTTTGACACCATCTGGGCAATACATTTTAGATGCATTTGTGATAGATGTACGTGCTAAAGACTTAAGTATGTAATAATGTTTGGTTAAAAGCCATACATTTTGGTAGATTAGTGTGTATTATGTTTATATCCTGACATGCAAAGGCCTTTGTAGGGCAGAAAATTGTTATTTGGGTTATTTTCTGTTTTTTCTAAAAAAAAATGTTGGTTGCATTATGGCTGTAATTTGCTCTGTCTGTGTGCTAGTGAGGGTTCCCGGATGTTGGAGAATCTGAACCTGTCCTGGTGTGATCAGATCACGAGTGATGGCATTGAGGCTCTCACCCGTGGATGCGCAGGCCTCAGAGCACTGTTCCTGAGAGGCTGCACACAGGTATGCATACATCCACACACAAAACACTTCTTTTTCTTGAACATGGAAATTGAAAGAGCACTTATCAAGTAACTGTGCAAAGTGTCATTTCAGCTTGAAGATACTGCACTGAAGCACCTTCAAAAGCACTGTCCTGTTCTCATGACAATCAACATGCAATCCTGCACAGTAAGACTCCAACTCTTTGCTTTACTGGGTTTTAATAAAGCAATAAGCCATGAGAGGCCAAGCATTACAGTGATTTTACCTCAGGTAAGGGTTGTTCTTAGGCACAACAAGTTCTTCCACCAAGTGCTATAGATCAATAGCCTGATGTAGTTGAGGTTGCCAAGCAATGTAGCAACATTTCACAACAGCTTGGAATGTGGTTAATCCAGTCAGAATATAGAGTCGGAACTATCAGTGTTATAATAAAGCAACTGAGTGCAACAGTGCCCACCCACAATTCTTTAGCAATCCTGGTTCTGGAAGTATTATTCCCATTCATTTCTCCTATAGGGATTTCATAAAATCTTCATAAAAAATTTCTAAACAATGAACCAAACCATCCAGCTCTGAGTTGAGTCACACCATTACAAACTTTGATTTGAAGTAGGGCTGTGAATTGATTAGTTATTTATTTTTTTACCAATCACACATTTTTCTATGATTAATCGTGGTACAAGATACATTACAACAAACATTAAAAAAATTATCATAAATATACTATATTTACTTTATACTTTGTCTCAAAGAAATAAGAATATTGGTTAGTGATCATTTATTTTAATTAGTTAAATATGTACATGTAAAAGTGTTTTGCTGATACAGTTAATTAGACACACTTTCACAGATATAAAGCTTTGATACAGTATATGTACAGTACATGCCATAAAATCAGTTGACATGCTGTAATTCAAAGCTGGGCAAAAACTTTAGCCGTTTTCCAGTCGAATAAAAAAAAGGAAAAAAATAGGATCAGTTGGAAATGTTCAATTCATATCAAACTTTATTGGAAAAATATAGCTAAGTGTACATTGGCAATGCATTTTTAGACATTATACATACAAATATAAAACAATGAATGCTGTAGTTTTATTGCTGAAGTTTAAAATATTTTTTTCTCTGGCTGTCGTTGAGTCTGGACAAGTATACCTTGCTGCAACTTGCTGAACGGCCAGGTCCTTCAGTCTCTATCACGTACATGCATCTCATTGACGGTTCACGGTTTTGGTTTTGGCACTGGTTCAGATGACAGTGAGAAAGCGTTTTTGAGTGATGCGAAGAGATCTGCGTAATGAATAAGCGTGCACTGCTTTACACAATCAGTTTATGTGCTAGGATGCGTGTACCTCCTGGAAATTTATATATGCTGATTTTAGCCACAGAAAGTGGGGAAAAACATGAGTTAAAATGGATACAGCATTAATTGTGTAAATTGCGTTAAAACCTATTAATCGCAGAAATTAACATGTTACATTTCCCAGCCCTAATTTGAAGCAAGAAAGTATTTAAAAATCTGACAAATCGACAAAGGTACTAGACTGTGTACGTTCCGTCTCTAATGAGGGTTTGAACTGTAATCCCATGAATCATTATGACGTAGTTGAATTAAAAGCGATGGAAAAATGTAAAACTATCAATTTAAAGTTGTTGATTTTTGGTATAGAAAAAATACATTTAAATTGTATTGCAAAATATTCAGATATTTGGAAACATACAAGTAGTTTGAGAGTGTAGAGACACTGACTTGATTGTTTCATTCACAGAAAGTCGTGGGAGTGGGTGGTCGCTTCAGAGTTTGTTTGGCGGGCTTTGTTGGCTGTGATTCTCTTATTGGTGGAGCTCTCTCTCTGCTGGATCATGGAAAGTGTAGTTCTTTACCGGAACCTCAGCGATTAAATATGATTTTCAAACAATGAAGTCTAAATAATGTGGACTGATAGCTTTGATAGAAGCGTGTACCATTAATGAACAATCTCTGTGCTCACAGTAGCTTTGCAATTTACCTTTGGAGAAAATTTGTGGGATTTTTACCTCTGAAAATCTTACTGTTGCACTCTATAAGCCATGAGAGGCCATGCATTGCCATTATAGTAATTTTACATTTGTAAGGGTTGCTCTTAAACCCTCTTATCTGTGGTAAAATCATTGTGACACAAAGACTTGAGCATATTATTACTTTTCTAAAATGGCAGCTATGGTCAAAGACTCCAGTGTTCAAAAGACAGTTATGTATTATTCTTTTTTATTTATTTTATATTTTAGCACCTTTTCTCCCAATTTGGAATGCCCAATTCCCACTACTTAGTAGCTCCTCGTGGTGGTATGGTTATTCACCTCAATCCGGGTGGCGGAGGGCAGGTCTCAATTGCCTCCACACCTGAGACCGTCAATCCGTGCATCTGATCATGTGGCTCGCTGTGCATGACACCGCAGAGACTCGCAGCATGTGGAGACTCATACTACTCTCCGCGATCCACGCACAACTTAACACGTGCCCCACTGAGAGCGAGAACCCCTAATCATGACCATGAGGAGGTTACCCCATGTAACTCTACCCTCCATAGCAACCGGGACAATTTGGTTGCTTAGGAGACCTGGCTGGAGTCACTCAGCATGCCCTGGATTCGAACTCGCAACTCCAGGGGTGGTAGTCAGTGTCGATACTCGCTGAGTTACCCAGGCCCCATAAAAGTTATGTATTATTAATGATTATCAGAATTAACAAATCTATCACCAGTAAATATATTTCATTAGTCTAACGGTAGGCCATTTGTGGTTGCTAAGCAAGTTGGCAAATTAATGTTGAATGTTCGATCACTTGTGAGCGTTTAAAGTCATTTTACTACAGCTTCAAATGCGGCTCGTCCGATCAGAATTTCGGGTCAGAACTATCCATTTGATAATATTTAATTTTGTATCACGTGGCATAAAAATGTAAAATATATATATATACCTTGGTATGCTGAAAAAAGAGAAATCAGAAGAATCCAAGAAATGCAATTCTACTTACAAACTAGATATTACACTAAGATGGTTTATCCGTCTTGCAGCAAATCACAGATGATGGCTTTGTGAGTTTGTGCCGGGGCTGTCACAAACTACAGATGGTGTGTGTGTCTGGCTGCAGCAACATTACAGATGCCTCCCTGACCGCACTCGGCCTCAACTGCCAACAGCTCAAGTAAAGCCTTCTTCATCTGTACGCAGACAAGCACACATGTGGTCACACACAACACCGAGTCATTCATTCACATTGTGTGTGTGTGTTTCCTCAGGATCCTAGAGGCTGCTCGCTGCTCACATGTGACCGATGCTGGTTTTACTGTTCTAGCCAGGGTGAGTAATCGCAACAAATACCCCGAAACATGCAAATGTAAACATGTGCTTTTGGAGAGCATGCTTTCTGTTCTTAAACTCCGCTTGAGTCAAAGATTATAAAGACATCTCTGAGATAACTTGTTCTTGTTGATCTTAAACAAACGATACCTTCTGTTTTAGAATTGTCATGATTTGGAGAAGATGGATTTAGAGGAATGCATTTTGGTGAGTTTAAAGCCTTTCATGGAGGAAAAGCTGTTATTTGGTGTATATTGCCTAGTCATTAGCTTTGACCCATTTATTTCTATTTGAGCCATTTTATTTTAGGAAACCTGAAATAATTTGCAAATGCAAGAGGATGTAGATTTGTATTGTTTTGTTTTTTCATTCTTCATGGTGTGGTTCTTGCTGCATTTGAGTGTATTATGCATAATATTTACTTCTACTGTATAATGTACATTTCTAATGTATATTTTTGTGTAGTGGTCATCTGTTTTTTTTTTTCTTCCCAATGACAAATATTTAGATATAATAATACAGATGACCAGTGTAATGCAGCTGTTGGTATATTTTGTAACTGTTATGAGTAAACTATCACGTCTTTTAATTCCCAAGTGGGGCACAGATTTAGGCGATGATGATAATCTCAAAATTGCTAAATAACATCTGAAATATCAGTCTATCAATAATGCATTTGTGCAGTTTTTTTGTTATTAACAATTTGTATTGATTCCATTCATAAGACAAAGCACAACATTTATATACAGTTATATATTGGGTGTCCAATATGTCACACATAAAGCTCTGAACCCTCAACCAAAATCTTGGATCTTAACACATCCCCAAAAAACATGGGTTGTGTCTCATCTTCTGGTTGGCATCGCCAGCAGGTGTCTTTAAGACCCAAGTCTTTACTAACTAGTGGGGGTATTGCATCAGCTGGACCCTTGAATCTCTAGATATAGACTTGATGTTTTTTAGAATCCTAGCCCACACTCCCTCCTCCAATACCAAGTTTAAATCTTTCTGCCATAATCTCTTGAGAAGTTGAAGTTCTGTCCCCCAGACACTTAATTAGCAGGGAGTAATATACTGATGCCTCATGACCTTTTCCAAAGGCAGTAATCACCTCTTCCAGAGTATCTGCTGCTTTAGGGGGTGTATGCTACTCTCATAAATAGTAGAGAGCAGATGGTGCAGCTGTAAATACCTAAAATCTGAGATCTGGGAATCCTAAAATGTTGATCCATATTTTCAAAAGATCTCATATAGGTCACCGAGCATATTAACCTCCCTCACAATCCACTCTGGGTTCAACTTTGGGTTCAGCTAAATGCTTGAGGCAACATTTAAAGAAATGTCAGTTAAACGTTCTGGACACTTTTGTCCATACTGAGAGCAAATGCGAGATAACTGGGTGTAATTTAACTTCTCCGGTTAGTATGATAGACAGGCTTTGCAATGGCAAAATAGGGGCAAGAACTTCCTGTTCAATACAAAACCAGGGAGGGGTGCTATCAGGTGGGAGTGACCAATGAGCCAAATGTCTGAGACCGAATGCACAATAATAAAACAAAATCTTGGGTATC
The DNA here is from genome assembly GCA_032164185.1 of Moxostoma hubbsi. NCBI lineage: Eukaryota > Metazoa > Chordata > Actinopteri > Cypriniformes > Catostomidae > Moxostoma > Moxostoma hubbsi. The sequence continues at coordinate 14,594,707 of JAVLUX010000032.1, read as the reverse complement.
ATATGTGCAGTTTTAAAGGTTATTTGAGTGTTTTCCTGTTTTCTGTGTTTGTGCAACCAATTTAGGTGACTGATAACACTCTGGTTCAGCTCTCAATCCACTGCCCTCGGCTGCAGGCGCTGGTGAGTGCCAAGAAGACTTTAAGAGAAAGTGTGTGGGAGAATTCCTCCCATGCTTGTTATTTGCGGCTCTCTATAAAGAAATTATAGAGCACATACACTGGCAGCCAAAAGTTAGGAATAATGTACAGATTTTGCTGTTTCGGAAGGAAATTGTTACTTTTAATTCACCAAAGTGGCATTCAACTGATCACAAAGTATAATCAGGACATTACTGATGTAAAATACAGCACCATCACTACTTGAAAAAAGTCATTTTTTATCAAATTGAGACATGCCCCATTTCCAGCAGTCATCACTCCAACACCTTATCCTTGAGTAATCATGCTAAATTGCTAATTTGGTATTATAAAATCACTTCCCATTATATCAAACACTGCTGAAAGCTATTTGGTCCATTAAATTAATCTTAACATTATCTTTGTGTTTGTTTTTGAGTTGCCACAGTATGCAATAGACTGGCATGTATTAAGGTCAATATTAGGACAGAAATGGCAAAAAATAAACTGCTTACTCTAGAAACTCGTCAGTCAATCATTGTTTTGAGAATAAAGGCTATACAATGCTTGAAATTGCCAAAAAACGTAATATTTCATACAAAGTTGTACACTACAGTCTTCAAAGACAAAGAACAACTGTATCTAACAAGGACAGAAAGAGTTGTGGAAGACCAGATGTACAACTAAACAAGAGGATAAGTACATCAGAGTCTCTAGTTTGAGAAATAGACGCCTCACATATCCTCAGCTGACAGCTTCATTGAATTCTACCCGCTCAACACCAGTTTCATGTACAACAGTAAAGAGAAGACTCAGGGGTGCAGGCCTTATGGGAAGAATTGCAAAGAAAAAGCCACATTTGAAACAGAAATACAAAAAGAAAAGGTTAGAGTGAGAAAATAAACACACACATTGGACAACAGATAATTGGAAAAGAGTGTTATGGATCTTAACCCCATTGAGCTTTTGTGGGATCAGCTAGACTGTAAGGTGCGTGTGAAGTGCCCGATAAGACAGTCACATCTATGGCAAGTGCTACAGGAAGTGAAATGTCACCTGAGTATCTGGACAAACTGACAGCTAGAATGTCAAGGATCTGCAAAGCTGTCATTGCTGCATGTGGAGGATTTTTTGATGAGAAATCTTTGAAGTAGTTTAAGAATTTCTGAAAATGTTTTCAAATTGTAATAGTAATTTTTCAAGTTATTAATGTCTGTGGCAGGGCCGGGTTGTGATTATACACACCCGGTCCCTTATCAGGCTAATTAAGCCTCAGAGAGGGATAAAGGCTGATGGCAGACAGTGGTGCGACGAGAGAGAGATCGTGTGTGTGTTCATCTTTTTTTTAAGGTTATAATTAAAATATTATTTATATTGACAAGCCGGTTCTCACCGCCTCCTTTCCATTGAACTACGTTACAATGTCTGACTATACTTTGTGATTATTTGAATGCCACTTTGGTGAATAAAGGTACCAAATTCTTTCCATAAGACCAAAATCTGTACATTATTACCTCACTTTTGGCCACCTGTGTACATTTGTTTCCTGTGTGACTCACTAATTTATATGCGTACCCTGCTCAGTCTGCATATGTGTGTGTGTGTGTTCTAGAGCCTGTCTCACTGTGAGTTGATAACAGATGATGGAATCAGACACCTGAGCAGCAGTGCGTGTGGTCACGAGCGTCTGCAGGTCGTGGAGTTGGACAACTGCCCCTTGATCACAGACATCACACTGGAACATCTCAAAAGTTGCCAGCGTTTGGAACGCATTGAGCTCTATGACTGCCAGCAGGTCACCCGCGCGGGCATCAAACGCATTCGGGTCTGTGAAACACAATATCCAGACCACATCACAACTACCACACATAGTCTAAACTGTATCAACCATATACAGACTAAAATGATCCGGATCTATTTGCAGAATTAAAATGTATAATAGTTGTTCGCAGTGCTACTATTAAAGGTTGGTGGAGACCCGCATTGTACACCTGTTTCTTTGTTTTACTGTACACGTGACGGTGTGACGTGTTACACTGTATCCTAACCAGATGGCAAGCGATAAATCTCAACCATGTTTCCAGCCTGAAAAATCTTGTTATTTTTTTGTATGATCTGAGCTATAGAAGCACAATTTATCAAATGATTGTTGTCAGATTTAATTGCTGATTTCAAATGTTATTTGCACGTTATCTTAACCAACACTTTTGGAGATTTCTCCAAAGACAGAAGTATTACTTATCGCTGGAAAGCAGTTGTATCATGCTTGGTTAGGTGTTATGATGTCAAATGCTGCATTTTCTGCCATTCTGCTGTTTTTTTTCTTCTGCAGGCTCACCTTCCTGATATCAAAGTCCACGCCTACTTTGCCCCGGTCACACCCCCTCCCTCAGTGCATGGAAGTGGCCAGCGTCTCTGCCGATGCTGTGTCATACTCTGACAGGAGGAGCCTCTGAGAGATGCCATAGAAAGTCAAGCTGTCAGTCAACCTCTAAACTCCGCCCTGCCCTGGGTCCACACCACTATGAGACTCTGTGTGGGGATGTGGCTATGGGAGGCTTGGCTTGTTCGCTGAGCAGTTGCCTGGTAGCAGGATGGACCTGAACAAGTTACACAAAATAAATACAATTCAACGTGACATATAAATACTACGTACATACAATACAACCTACTGGATATACAAGAAGAAAATCAAGGAGCTACCATGTAAAATATTTCATATTTGGATATATAGAAAACAAATCTGAGGAAGTACTTAAAGCATTATGGAACTACACAATATGGAATGAATACACAAAGAACTTTGTTTGAGGCATGTTTAATGCCGTAATGACAGCTACACAGTGTTTACGCCTTGCTCCTCTTCCTCAACCAATAGGAATGCATTATTGATGAGAATCAATAACAAAAACAGAAAATGAGTGGCAGGATGCAAGTTTCCTTTGGAGTTTTGTAGGATACTCCTACCGCTGTTTGATCATGTGACTTTCTCAAACATGGGAGGATGAAGTTTGAGCGTTTCTTCTGGTTTGCGTGTGTGTGTGTGTGTGTGTGTGTGTGTGTGTGTGTGTGTGTGTGAGAGAATGTTTAATCATTAAAAACGTAACACTACAACAAAATCAACCCGTATTAAAACAGAAGTAAAATGGTTTTTATTTTCTGTTAGTGCTCACACTCATTTTGAGAGAGAAAAACAACATTTGCAATTGAAATCAAGTGAGCGAATGAGGGGATGACAGATCGAGAAAGACTGAGATTGTGCATGCCAGTTGATTTCGCTCCAGTCCGGAGTTAATTTAACATCATAATTGATGTGAATGTTCAAATTTAGACAATATTCATTAACTAAGGGTAAGAGGGGGAGGGGGGTCATATGGGATAGATTTACATTTGAGTTTCACAATGTTTCAGTGCAATATTGAAAGCCCAGGCGTATGTAACTGTGGTGTGTGACAGGATCCAGAACACTCCTTATTCAGGCATTTCCTAGGCAACAGTCTCAATCGTATTCTCATGGCAATGTCCTTGGTTCTACAGAGAAGCCCCTGTATCCTCAATCCTTTATATTCACTGCCAGTTACATGTCATCATGCTTATAGATGTGATCTCAGCATAATGTTACGCAAAAGTTAACATAAAATATAATAATAAAAATGGAAATTTTTATCAATGAGGTAATTTAAATTATACCATCGGATGCATAAAAATAATGTTGGGGATGAGTTCACCCAAAATGTACAATTCTGTCATCATTTTCTCACACTCATGCCATCCCAGACTTACTTTCTTCTGCAGAACATTAATGAAGATTTTTAGAAGAATATTTCAACTCTGTTGGTGCTTTCAATGCAAGTAAATGGTGGCCAGAACTCTGAAGCTCCAAAAAGCACATAAAGGCAGCAGAAAAGTAATCCATACAACTCCAGTGGTTTGATCCATGTCTTCAGAAGCTATATGTGTGGGTGAGAAACAGTTTAATATTTAAGTTATTTTTACTATAAATCTCTACTTTCACTTACACTTTAATAGTTTTTTTGTTTTTGGCATTTTGCATTCTTGCATATTGCCACCTACTGGGCAGGGAGGAGAATTTATAGTAAAAAGGACTTAAATATTAATATATACCTATCATGTTTCTTCAGAAGACATGGATTCAACCACTGGAGTCTTATAGATTACTTATATGCTGCCTTTATGTGCATTTGGAGCTTAAAAGTTTTAGTACCAATTTACTTGCATTGTGAGGAACAATTGTGAGGGGATTGTTCTAAAAAATCTTTGTGTTCATCAGAAGAAAGTCATACCCATCTGGGATAGCATGAGGGTGAGTAAATAAAACTTTTTGGGTGAAATATCCCTTTAAGAATGCTGCATATTTCTTTAAATACATGTTGAGTCATGCTGATGAAAACAGCTGCTAGTGGATCATCTAATGATTATAAATGCTTTTTTCGGTGTGAGTGCCTTTGATTTTGCAATTGGGGGAGGGATGGAATTACAGCCACAGAAATGCTTGACTCAGGGCTGCGGTGTAGTTCTTCACATTTCTTTTCTCTTGTATTCCCTGTTTAGTTGGTTTTTACCATTAGATCCGATTATGATGAAGTACTATGTCATTTACTGTCAATGCATACACCAGTGATTCCAATATTCCTTATATCAACCATGTCACTTTGGAAGGCAAGACTAAACCTGTTACAGTAAGTGAAGTTTGTTTTGAATTGCTCTTTTAACAGCTGATCGGTTCCCCTTATTCTCTCTGATATTTTTGACAAAGATGAAACATGTTACCTGAATGTCCTTGTGTTCTGGTTGTTAATGTGACATTTCTTTAAATAAAAGTTCTGAACAGTGTCACATTCCAGATTGGTTAATTCTTATGATTCCAAGCCTTTAATTATCGACATGAATCAATGCAGCTTGGTGATTTTAATAGTGCATAATTTTCTCCAGCTAGAATTTCTGATCTCTTCATGATTTATACTGATCCACTTGACTTAAAAAAAAAAGAAATACGACATGGCGATGTCATTTAATTTGTTGGTACCTGTATGTTGTTGTCTTTCTTGATTCTTTAACATGTGTCCTTTTAGATATGTATGTATACGTCTGCCTATTTACGGTATATACTTTTAAAATGTCACATTACAAGCTGCTGATGATTTAAAGAAAGAAACACAAACTACCTGTTTGATAAAATATTTAGCAGCACTACAAGTTCCTAAAAAAAAAAAAGGCAAGCTTCACTGAAGTTCTTTTTTACTATTTTACTATTAGATTAATAGCAGGCTGAAACAATTTGTAGAATGTATCTCAATTTGTGTTCTGAGCAAAGTGATAATTATACTGTGCTGAGTACTTTATATATAATCAATAGTGTACTCAATGTAGTAGGTCATTTAGAATATTCACGATATAGTATGCACCACATATGTGAAGAATGTATACATATAGTGCATACTGCATCACATACAGCAGTGCATGTAAGGTATGAAATAGTATGCAAAATAAGCAAAGCAAACAAAAGTTGAAAACATAATGGAAATAAACCACAGCACAATAAAATTAAGCCACGACAGAAAGGACACAACACAATGGAAATAAGATGTGACACAATCAAATGAACAGAAAATACATATTTTTAAGCATTATTTTATGGATTAATTTTGTGTTGTGGTTTATTTCTGTTGTCTTTTTGGCTTTTCTGTTGTCTTGGGAAGTATGTCCATTGTGTTATCGCTTTTCTGTTGTCTTGTGTCTTCATTTCATTGTTGTTTTTTCATCTTTTATTTGCATTGCTATTTCCTTGTGTTTTGCACCCTGTAGCCAATGTGCAAAAGCTATAGGAGTAGATACACCGATCAGCCACAACATTAAAACCACCTGCCTAATATTGTGTAGGTCCCCCTCATGCCACCAAAACAGTGCCAACCCGCATCTCAGAATGGCATTCTGTTACAGAAATACTCAAACCAGCCCATCTGGCACCAACAATCATCCATGCGATAATCTAATCAGCAGCAGTGCAGTGCATAAAATAATGCAGATACTGGTCAGGAGCTTCAGTTAATATTCACATCAACCAGAATGGGGAAAAGGATGTGATCTCAGTGATTTGGACCATGACACGATTGTTGGTGCCATGCAGGATGGATTGAGTGTTTTTGCAACTGCTGATCTGAGATTTTCACACACAACAGTCTCTATAATTTACTCCGAATGGTGCCAAAAACGAAAAAAACATAAAGTGGGTGGCAGTTCTGCAGACCGAAATGCCTTGTTGAGGACAGAGGTCAACAGAGAATGGCCAGACTGATTCAAACGGACAAAGTCTACAGTAACTCAGATAACTCCTCTGTACAATTATGTTGAGAAGAATAGCATGTCTGAATGCTATTCTGAGATGAAGGTTGGCGCTGTTTTGGCAGCACGAGGGAGACAGAAACAATATTAAGCAGGTGGTTTAAATGTTGTGGCTGATCAGTGTACATGAGTGTAAAGGAGCATTCACGTTTGAGTGTGACAAATGAATGCCTCTAAAGGGAGACGGAGACAAAGGAACAAGCAGCTAGAACAGCTTGCGCTAGAACTCAATCAATTTTTGTGTCCATTTTTTTGTTTATTCAACTATAATTTGCTTGGTGCTGAATGCACAAAAAATGACATCTCTGAAACGGTTTTAAATAAATAATTCATAATATCTAATACTCAGACCGGTAAGTAATTTATGGTAATTAATCATGAAGAATAATGAAGAGAAACGAAAACATACTTGAACAGCATCAGTCAGCATAATAATATAATATTCTCGTTGAAGTAGGAAAGATTATTTTGATAACGTTACCACAACCACCACCACCAATAACAACAACAACAACAACAATAATAATAATAATAATATATTTTAAGAATAATAATAAAATACGTATCTCTCCTGATAGTATCACACAGCGTATAATTAATAAGAAGTATCATCCTACAGTAATGCCAGTAATGCCATACTTCTAAAACAATATCAGCGTTTTACCATAGGAGAAACCGTAACAGTCAACTAGCGTGTTACGACGGCAGGTAACAATTTGCGGAAACCATATGTATGAACCTTTTTACAGTCTATGGTATGAACGGAGAGAGCCGTAAACTGTCAACTATCTGTCGCAAAATGGTTCCTGACTTCTCTTATAAAACATACATTTTATCGCAGTAAACTCCACTTACAGTTCACTCTAAAAGACGTTTAGTGATTTTTTTTTGAAGATTATTGGAGGTGGTCAATTCCTTAATTGGTGTTATATTTACTCTCAAAAGCAGATTATTCGGCCTTCTGAAGCATCTCCCCCATTAACATCCATTCTAAATAAACGGCCTCTGTCCCTTCGCGTCACGCTATGTTTTGCTAACGTTGAAGATCACCTTTGGTAGAGGGGTTCTAATAACGCACATATTTTCATTCAGGCAGAATACTGGACATCTGTGCGGCGTTGAAGGACCTCCAAGCCTCGGCCCAATCACTCTTTTTTGGGGTCGTTTGCTATTCAACATTCCAGTACTGTGGTACCGGACACCGGCGGTTCAGCAGCCGTGATTAACAGGAGAGTCCTGCGCTTTAAGGCAGCTGTCACACTCCGGATTATTTTTGGATAAAAGTGTAAACACGAGCGCTTCGAGAGTAGCGCAGCGTTTAGCGCGCTTTCCAGCTCCAGTGTGAAGCGGGCTTTTCTGAAATGGAGGCCAGGAGGGAAGAGATTCCCGGCGGCAGGCCACAGGATACTCGACCATAAAGGCTTCAAGCTAGCACTGTTAGCCGAGACTGCATGCCTGCTGCACTCGCACGGGCACATTGTTTTTATGCGCGTACCGCCGTGGACCACCGTTATTTCCCTTTGTGTCTGGTCGCTCATATTTCTCACGCTTTTTGTTCGGGGAATAAGAACTATTAAACATTTTCGGCCCTGGAAACTTTCGCCAAGTTGTTTATTTCACGTTACTTCATCTTTAATGCAATTAAATCATACTTTAACGCCCTGTAATCTTAGTTTAACAGATCAGAAACTCTGAGTTTCCTTAAACGCAGGATTTGACTTCCTCTTTGTGCACGTTTCAGTTTTCTTGTGTTGTTTACGCGACGCTGACAGTCATTCAGCAACTGTTATTGTTTCTCTGCATCTGGAGGACTAACCACAAAGCGTCCCGATGGAGGACAATGACAATATGGACTATTTTTATCAGCAAGTTTTGCAGAAAGACGTGACCCGGAGGCTGCAGGTCGGCCCGGATCTCATAGACTACCTGAGTGACCCCGAACGATCATGGGACGTGGAGCAGGACAAACCGCGCCTGGATAAAACCATAGACGAGCTGACGGGATGGGTCAATTCAAGCAATTACAAGGTACAAAGCGAGTGACCTTTTTTTAAGGATACATATTTTAGCAAATAAGTCATGTAAGTGTGTGTTTTATGACATTTGCTTGTATGATGTTACAGTCTTGAGGAAAGGATCCAGGTCCACCAGTTTCTATAATCTTAACAGACGATGTAATCAGGCTACCTTGTGGATGTTCTTTCATTTCTGGGTGATTCTCACGAAAATGTCCTGGTCATATTTAACCCTAAAGCAATACAAGGGGAAAAAAGTTAAATACTATTTTGCTTAAAGAAAATAAAGCCCTTATTCAGGGCCATTATTTCCTTTTTTATATTAGTATTATATATTTATTTTTTTTGCATAGTGACTATTTTCACAGCTCTTAAAGTGATGGTTCACCCCAAAATGAAGTTACTTTATTCATTTGTTTTCTTCCATTGTGACATCATATTCCTGACACTTAAAGCATTCCCTTAAGACTTGCGTCACTAATGGCTACTACACACTACATGACTTTCAAAGACATCGGATTGTGGTACCGTTCATATTCCACAACTGTCTGTCTTGTTTTCAAATTACACCCCGAATCAGCGTCAGGTGTGAACACATTACAAAACATTTCACTATTGATGAATCCCCGACGACTCTGTTGTGAAAAGTAATTTGGAGTCCAGGCAGAGTACACACGAGAAGTGATACAAGATATGAAAACAAATGCATGATCTTACGTTATGCATTTCAGAATATGATGTGTATGTTTTTAATCATATATTTTATTTGGTTAAAATATGAAAAAGTACATCCTACTGAAAAATCTACCTATTTGCTTACCTGACTGTCCAAAAGAATTGGCAGTTTCTCTCCAACTCTTCTCTTTCTCCACCCGGTTGTGGTGCAGTTCAGGTGAAACATCAAATCTGGTGCTCCTGCCAAGTTTTCCTCCATTTCTTCGGTCCAGTGAGACTTTCTTGATACCGCAGCCATGCTAGTTGATGTTCTGTTGCAGGTACATCAGGACTTTTCCCACTGAAACTTCCTGTGCCCCGTTTCTTGCTCTCTCATTGGCTGTAGGTCAAAGCTGTGATTGTATTCAGTCAAATCAGGCCTAAAACAGTGTAGTGTAAACTCTGCATAAGCTGATGCTATGGGTAGTATCCTTCTTTAGGACCTAGTTGAAACCTTTCTACAATAATGGAGTTTAAGTCCCGTCCTTTTAGGGGCGTCTAACATCTGGCTGACCCTCACGGAAATGTGTAACGCAGAAAAGGCCGGTGTCTCCAGCTATTTCATGACTCTGCAACACTCACAGGCTATGTGACATTTTATGCCAAAACGGAGCAGTATTTCATCACAACTGGCTCGCTCCCTCTCTGTCTCGGGCCAGCGCCTGGCTAACAACCCCACACCTGCTGCCTCATCGCCACTGGTAAAGCCACGCAAGCCGTGACCCAAATGAAGTTAGTCGCCTCAGTGCAAGCCCCTAGCCAAGGGGACCCCTGTGCAGCAAAAGCGCTCCTGAAACACAATGCTGTTCCTCTTTTCCCCACTGCTGTTTTTGGGAAAGGAATATTGTTGTTCAATATGTTGTTTCTGTGTCTCACATGCAATAAAAAATGCAAAAAAAAAAAAAAAAAAGAGTACGGCGCTAGTTGTACATGCACGAGACGCTCACACTTTTTCAGTAAAGAGCTTTTTGTCTTCAAAGCCCACACATCATGCACAACCGCTTCCCAATGGTGAGCGGCACATTATATCATACAATGAACAAACCAAATTGCCCTCTGTCCCGTTATGCAGACGTGTGGCGAGCCCTTATGGGCATTTCCGGCTGAGTGCAAAACACGATCGAACGTGTTTACACGATCCAATTTCCACCTCGGCCACCTGTTTCAATGGTGTTATCTTCCACGGTTCCATCAGAAGATGTGCCAGTGTTACGAGCCAAAAGTAGAGAATCTTCTTGCAAAGAACGCGATCGAGGTTGTTTCAGATTCATTAATAAGCCTGCTGTCCCGCTGAGCGAATGCATAGCAAGTCCTCACAGGCGTGTCAGACTGGGTGTTTAAAATGATAAACGTCATGCGATTCAATTTGTATGCCAGCCACCTCGCTTCACCGCTGCTTTGCAATCCGACCACAGGATATGCCCATGTTGCGCGCAGAGATTCACAGTCTTCTTGCAAAAAACACAGTAGAGACTGTACCAGACTGCGACACACAGCAGGATTTACAACTGTTATTTCCTCGTTCTGGAGAAGGATTGTGGGCTTCGTCCCATTCTATTTCTGAGACCCTTTAATCGTGCACTCGCAACGTGCCCATTCAAAATGTTAACTCAGAAAGTGATCTTATCGCACATCCTTCCTCAGGACTGGTTTATGTCAATAGATCTGAAGGACACGTACTTAATCTACCAATTGCACCACGTTACAGGTGGCTTTTTAGATTCACGTTCGAAGGAATTGCATATCAGTTTAAAGTCCTTTATTTCAGTCTGTCTCTGGCTACCCGCATGTTCACGAAATGTATCGATACCGAATGAACGGTGTGGTTTTTTTTTTTTTAATTACCTTAGCAATTGGTTATTACTAGCCAACTAGAGGCTACTACTACTGAGCGAACACAGAGACTTGTTGCTTTGAAAATCTGGTATGAAAATGGAGTATGAAAATCTAATGTTAACTGGGCAAATGCATACTTTTCCCCAGCCAATAAATCAGCCAATAAATGCGTATGCACCTCACGAATGAGAGCATACAGACCGTTCTTCAGTGTGTCTCCGTTCAAACTGGACAAGCATTACTACTGAAGTCATTTCAGACAATGCTGGGTTTTATGGCAGCAGCATCCGCTGTAATAACGTTAGGTCTGTTACAGATGAGACCTCTCTACATACGTAACCGAGACTATAGCTCACACAAAAATGAAAATTCATAATTTTTTTCCCCATTGTGACATTATTTTCAGGACACTTGTGATGCGATGTACATTTTTGTTTTTATTTGGCTTTGTGAAATTATTATAGTTCACACAAAAAATTTAAATTATATATTTTTTTTTGCATTGTGATTGCATTATTAAATATCAAATATGTTATTTGAGACAATCGCTATTATTGGCCATTTAAATTCCAATCACATTTTAATGCCCAAATAAGGGAATTTTATGCAAATATAATGTATAAATCCAATGTTTGTGTGTCATTCAGTTGAACTCCGAGTCCGAGCGTCACTGAGCCACACCGCAGAGTTCAATCAGCTCCTGTCCTGAAGAGTGCATAAAGCACTCAGATTCTTAAAATGCACACTTGGTCTATTTCTGTGGAGTGATAAAATGATGAAATTAAATCTCAAAGGTTTTGCATCATGAGAAATAAGGGCTTGTGGGTTTAATCGGGGGATTAAAAAAATGTGTGAAAGGGAAGAAATTAGAAAATAAATATTTTACTTTTGCCTAATATAATATAAATATAATATATTTTTATATTATATTTCAAATATGTGTTCATAAAAACAAGTGTAAATGTTAAAGTTGAAGTATTTAGAAATATTTAGATTTTTAATACATTATTTTTCATGTACTTCCTAAGTTTTTAATGTCTTAAAAGGAAATCATAGTTTATCCCTATTTTATTATTTGATTTGATATATTTGAAGTTAAATATGTCTAAATTACTTATGGTGTATGAAGCACATACATGCAGAAAAGAACACCTTAAAAAAAAAAAAAAAGACAATTTATATGACAATTAACCGTGAAAGCCATAAAACAGACAATTGATCGTCATAATCGCGACTATTTATTTGACAATTAATCGTCAGCCAAATTTCATAATTGGAAAAGCCCTAATTTTCACATTATTTTCAGGACACTTAAAGTGATATTTCACCCAAAAAGGAAAATTCTTATTTTTAGTTTTTTTGAGTGTGAAATTTTCAGGACATTTAAAGCGATAGTTCAACCAAAAATGTCATTTATTCCCCTCCATGTTGTTTCAAACCTGCATGACTTTCTTTTCTGGATATTAGACAAATTGCAGAATGTCAATCACCATTCGCTTTCATTATATGAAAAAAGATGTAAAAGCAGTGAATGGTGACAAATATGCTACCTAACATGTCTTTTTGTGTTCCAAAGAAAGAAAGAAAGAAAAAGTCATAAGGAGTCATTTGGAACAACATGATGGTGAGCAAATGAAAGACAGAATTATAATTTTTGGTTGGGTGAACTATCCCTTTAAGCACATTTTACTTTTTATTTTCATTTCTGCAACTCGTGCTGATGTTACTTTTACTTTCCCCATTATTTTCACTTATGATTCCCATTACCACAACAGTTATTTTTTTTTACTGTATTACAGTAAAAAGATGATGTTGTATAGTTTATTTTTAATGTCAAATAAGCGAAAACTAAAGGAAACAGCTATATCAATTACTATGATGTATAAGCTAATATTTTTTGTATTTTTTCTCCACGTTGCCATTGTGAGATAAAATTACCACCTTTTACGCATTGCACTAATTAGAATTTGGGGTAAAATGCATAACCTTCATGAAAATAATCAAAATGTAAAAAATCTTAATGACCCTTAAAATAAAAAATGTTCTGTATACAAAAGATAATCTCTTATTTTTTTTTTTTTGTTGATTTTGGAGTAAAATATTACCTGAGCATTTTCTTGATGGGTTTCGAGAGAATCAACTAGCGGTCAACCGATATGTTTTTTTTTTTTTATTGCCAATGCCTATATCCAGACAGTAGGGTGGAAAATAGGCTGATACAATGCTGATATATCACACAATTTAATATAGTAAATAAACCTAAAATTGCTAAAAAAAAATTATAAACTTTTTTTTTTTTTTTTTTTTAGCACCATATTTACTCAAATATATTGTATTTTAAATGGTAGATAGCAGTTTCTTCAGATTTCTGTTTAGTCATCAAATTTCAATCATTTATTTGCACAAAGAAATCGTTAATATATTAGCAAAAAGGAAATAATGGTACACACCGTAGTCCAGCAACCATGGATGGCATGTCCACATTAGCAATTCTGTAAGGATCGTATATTACATCTGTTTAAACAAGATATTTGCAAACAGTATATTTTAGAAGTTTTATTGATATTTGCCTGTTATCATTAGAAAAGAAAGTCAACTGTGACAGGGAACTGTAGTGGAGTGACTGACAGAATACATGCTTTAGAGGTAAATAAATGAGTGCTTCACAGGATGCTGGATCTGCTGAAGTTATGTGAGGTTGGTTTATTACACCTGTTTAAACGTGATATCAGCATATTTGCAAACGGTACATATTAGAAGTTTTACTGATATTTGCCTTTTATCGTTAGAAAAGAAAGTCAACTGTGACAGGGAACTGTAGTGGAGTGACTGACAGAATACATGCTTTAGAGATAAATAAATGAGTGCTTCACAGGATGCTGGATCTGCTGAAGTTATGTGAGGTTGGGTTCTTACATCTATTTAAATGAGATATGTGTATATTTGCAGATGGTATATGATATTAGTTGTAATGTTATTTGCCTTTTTATTATTATAATACAAGTCCGTTAAATGTTACTGGGAACTGTTGAGGAGAGAGAGGGAGAACAAAACAGGTGATCACTAACATTTTGAGCTCATGCGTCTGCCGTGGCTCTGATATGCGGACTGTTTAAATGACACTGTGTTGTTTATTGTTGTAGTAAAACCATGGCATGTATCAAGAAAATGAACCGTGACTGGTTGTTTACGTGTCTCAGTCGCTTCACATGCAAGCAGGCAATTTTCGGCGCCCTCAAGAAACAAATCGGCGAAATGGGAAAATGTATTGGCCGAAGCAATAATGGAAAAAAGTCAGAATATCAGCCGATTTATCAGCCTTGACGATATATCGGTTGTCCACAAGAATCAAGCTTTAGTACAGTCACAGAAGTGTTTATAAATTAGAGATTAATTTGTGTCTATGTGAGATTGGGTATGCTAGTGGGAGGTTCCATGAGGATGGGGGAGGTGTCGCGTTGGGTATTGTTCAGTTGCACTGAGGCAGTAAAAGACATATGTCAGAGGGCCAGCGCAGTTATATTTGTTCACCTAATTTACACATCCTTGTTGTAATGAGTATATGTAAAAGAGTATGCTGTATTAATTAAGAAAGCATTCGTCTTTGAGGATGCATGTCAATTATGTTTCTGAATTACAATGAGAAGCCAGGGAGAGTTTTTTGCTGGCTCATGCCGCTACTATTTTTTAAGGCCATCTTATTGAGTCAAATAAGATCCGTTCTGCTTTACTTCCCTTTTTAATGTCACAGTTTGCATGAACCAGAACATGCTTGGAATGGGAACATCTTCAAAGATGCATTGAAAATCTTTGAGGTGCCTCATGCTGTAAGTGCTCCATCTGGGTCCATCAGTGTTTTACCTTCAGCTGATAGCTCAGGTCTTCAGAGATGGATGTTAATGGACTGCTATGACATCAGACTCATTGAGGTTGCTGACTACAAATGATGGGACTGATTCATAGATTAGAGACACAGCTGCAGACTTGCTACAAGTACATGTGATTTAATAAATGCAGGGTGTCAAATTCCTTGGCGTACTGTTAGAAAATCTGGTAGACCGTTTTCATCCCTCCACCGAAATATTTTTACTTTTTGATTGTTGGAATTAAAATAACTTTTATATATAGAGTTTATTTTTAGTTTGTAGTGTGGTACTTTTAGGTAAGAAAACGTTGGCAGGAATCAGACAGCAGTGCTTCATAGAGGGAAGTACCGGTAATGTTATGCCTATAGCTTAATGGGTCTGATAAAAGTATACTAATACTATAGTGAAAGAATATCCTTTATTTACAAACAAGATGTTTTCTAAATAGACCACATAAGTTGAAAGAGCCAGACATGCTTACTGAATAGGTTGTTTGTCTTGAGAAATGTTCTTAGAAAGTAGGAGTAGGCTCATTGCTGAGTCCAGTCGAAATGCATTCAACAATATCAAATGAAATCACCAGGTGCAGTTGTTCCTTCTGCAGGTGCACACTGCACACACACTTTTGCCCTCACACACAACTCTCTCTGGATGCTTTGCCTAAAATAGGTCATAACTGGAGCTTCAGGGATGTAGTGAATATTTGATTGTTTCTTTGGAATGCGAACTTCCATTCTGCCCTGCCAAGATATACACTGTGGCAATTCCCCTGCAATCCTCAATACACTCTACGTCTTGCATACACACTTGCAATCTCTTTATTTTAATTCACCCACTCGCACACTAACAACAATCTTTCTTAAAGACTCTGCGGACACTAATAGTTCTAATACAATTTATAGTACTAGCCTAATACGTTTAATCGGCTAGATATTGCTCTTGTGTTGTGTGAAACATGATTTTTTGCATTGTGACTATTTTCAGGACACTTGAGCACATTTACCCACATATACTCATTATTGAAATGCACGTTGTAGCTGTACTATTCACATTATTTTCAGTGATTTATTCACTTATTGCATAACAGTATTATTTTTTTTTTTTTTTACTTTATTACAAAAAATTATGATATAAATTTTTTTTGAATAAATCAGCGAATATTAAAGGCAGCACCAAGAGTTTTTTTGCATTAAAAATTAGAGGAGAATCAGTTGTGCCAAACTGGATATCACCTCTGCTCTGGGCTTCTTGTGTTTTGCTGATTCTGCTGTCCTGCAGTTTGCCTACATGAGAGCAATAGTGATCTAGGAGTTGACATTTTCAGCTGAATTGTCTCTTTCTTGTTTGGTGTCAGGTTGCATTGATGGGGATCGATATTGTCAGCGCATTCGTGGATCGGATGACTGATCGCTTCAGAGGTTATTTCGGCACAGGTAAGACAATTGTGTTTCAATATGTGCTGCTATGGAAATCTTACATTGTGTCCCCCCATACTAATACAATAAGGTACTATAAGATCAAGATATCTCCATTGTATAATCAGCAGAAAGGGAAATACCAGGGTGACTGAACTTGCCATGCACATGACATAATAATCCACAGGCTAATTTCTTATTTCTCAGCTGTTTTGGCGTTACCTCCTCATGTTACCAAGGAAATGGGTTGTTATGATCATAACACTCATTCATACACCACACTCATACACATCATACCTAATTCATCAATGAAAATATAGAACCAAAAGAACACAGAGAACAGAGTGGGATGACTTAATATAAAGAGTGTTTGTGTTTGCCCAATGGAACGTAAACTGTAATGTTAAAAATTTAAGTTGAAGGTGAAGAGTGTCTTTTCTGTGCTACTACTGTCACCAACTAAAATGCATAAAAATGACTGTCTATATTGCTATGTTGGGATGCGCAAACAAACTAAGCAAATCTTGATAGCTCCACAGTATTTGTCTTTTGGGGGAATACATCCTATAAATAGCTTTCCTATAGTTAAAAAATAAATTAAAAAATGTAAATTGATCAATTGTCACACATTATACATACATTTCTGCATATACACAGTGAAATTATTTATTTTTGACATATCACATAGAGTGCAGGGTCAGCCATGATTCGGCGCCCCTGGAGCAGATAGGATCAAGGGTCACACAGTGGTGTCTTGACGGTGCTGGGGCTTGAACCCCCGACCTTCTGGTCAGTAACCCAGAGCCTTAACCCCTGAGCCACCACTGCCCTGGGCTTTGTTGTTTCTGCATTAGAGTTTAAAGTTATAGTTTACATGATAATTAATTCTGTTATCATTTACTCACCCTCATGTTGTTCCAAACCTCTAGGGGTGTAACTCTTTGGGTCAAATGCAAATCATTTCAGCATTTATATGTTTTTGATTCGATTCAGGATGAGTTTTTGCAAATTCCGAACAATTCAATTCAGTACACAATGAAATTCTAGTCAATTCTGTATCGTTTAAAATGCATTATAGGATTCTTAAAATACCCTAATGTGTCTTAGGCAAGCAACAAAAAAAAAAGGGATAGATCACCCAAAAACTTTCTCATCAATTACTCACCCTCATGCCATCCCAGATGTGTGTGTCTTTCTTTGTTCAGCAGAACACAGACAAAGATTTGTAGAAGAATATTTAATCTCTGTAGTTCCATACAATGCAAGTGAATGGTGACCATACCTTTTTGTAGCTTAAAAAAAATCACAAACAGGAAACATAAAATAATCCATCTGACTCCAGTGTTTACATTTAGAAGCTATAATAGGTGGGGGTGAGAAACAGATCAATATTTAAATCCATTTTTACTCTAAATCTCCACTTTACCTTTCGGATGTGAAAGTTAAACTAAACAGGCACCACTTGTGAATTTCAGATGAAAAAGTGAAAGTGGAGATTTAGAGTAAAAAGTAATTTACATAGTTTGATCTGTGTCTCACCCATGCCTATTATATAGCCTCGGAAGAAATGGATTTAAACACTGGAGTCATATTGATTTCTTATAAGATTCCTTAATGTGATTTTTCTAACTACAAATGTCTGATCACCTTTCACTTGCATTGTATGGAACTACAGATCTGAAATATTCTTCTAAAAATCTTTGTTTGTGTTCTGCAGAAGAAAGTCATACACATCTGGGATGGCATGAGGGTGACTAAATGATGAGAGAATTTTCATTTTTTGGGCGAATTATCCCTTTAATATAGTTTATTGCACTAAAAGCAGCTTGAACTTAAACACATGTAGATTCAGGCTTTTTGGAAAACAACAGAGTGCAATGTGCTAATAAAATATTTTAGATCCATAATTACAAAAGTATTCCATATTTCACTATAAAAAATCTGAACTTTCTTAAGATTTGATTAGTTTTTATGACTTTTCCAGGCCTGGAAACCACAATATTAAAATTCCCTTACAGTGAGGGAAAAAAGTATTTGATCCCCTGCTGTTTTCTTACGTTTGCCCACTGACAAAGAAATGATCGGTCTATAATTTTAATGGTAGGTTAATTTGAACAGTGAGAGACAGAATAACAACAAAAAAATCCAGAAAAACGCATGTCAAAAAAATTTATAAATTGAATTACATTTTAATGAGGGAAATAAGTATTCAACCCCCTCTCGATCAGAGATTTCTGACTCCCAGGTGTCTTTTATACAGGTAACGAGCTGAGATTAGGAGCACACTCTTAAAGGGAGTGCTCCTAATCTCAGTTTGTTACCTGTTCACAGAAGCAATCAATCAGATTCCAAACTCTCCACCATGGCCAAGACCAAAGAGCTGTCCAAGGATGTCAGGGACAAGATTGTAGATCTACACAAGGCTGGAATGGGCTACAAGACCATCGCCAAGCAGCTTGGTGAGAAGGTGACAACAGTTGGTGCGATTATTCGCAAATGGAAGAAACACAAAAGAACTGTCAATCTCCCTCGGTCTGGGGCTCCATGCAAGATCTCACCACGTGGAGTTGCAATGATCATGAGAATGGTGAGGAATCAGCCCAGAACTACATGGGATGATCTTGTCAATGATCTCAAGGCAGCTGGGACCATAGTCGCCAAGAAAACAATTGGTAACACACTACGCCGTGAAGGACTGAAATCCTGCAGCACCCGCAATGTCCTCCTGCTCAAGAAAACACATGTACAGGCCAGTCTGAAGTTCACCAATGAACATCTGAATGATTCAGAGGAGAACTGGTTGAAAGTTTTTTGGTCAGATGAGACCAAAATCGAGCGCTTTGGCATCAACTCAACTCGCCATGTTTAGAGGAGGAGGAGGAGGAATGCTGCCTATGACCCCAAGAACACCATCCCCACCGTCAAACATGGAGGTGGAGACATTATGCTTTGGGGGTGTTTTTCTGCTAAGGGGACAGGACAACTTCACCGCATCAAATGGACAATGGACGGGGCCATGTACCATCAAATCTTGGGTGAGAATCTCCTTCCCTCAGCCAGGGCATTGAAAATGGGTTGTGGATGGGTATTCCAGCATGACAATGACCCAAAACTCACGGCCAAGGCAACAAAGGAGTGGTTCAAGAAGAAGCACATTAAGGTCCTGGAGTGGCCTAGCCAGTCTCCAGACCTTAATCCCATAGAAAATCTGTGGAGGGAGCTGAAGGTTCGAGTTGCTAATCGTCAGCCTCGAAACCTTAATGACTTGGAGAAGATCTGCAAAGAGGAGTGGGACAAAATCCCTCCTGTGATGTGTGCACACCTGGTGGCCAACTACAAGAAACATCGGACCTCTGTGATTACCAACAAGGGTTTTGCACACCAAGTACTAAGTCATGTTTTGCAGAGGGGTTGAATACTTATTTCCCACATTAAAATGCAATTCAATTTATAACATTTTTGACATGTGTTTTTCTGGATTTTTGTTGTTGTTATTCTGTCACCGTTCAAATGAAATCTTGTACACTATTTTGTCAAATCGCGATTTATTCGAGTTTTAGCATTTTAAATCGATTATTGACCAACAACACTATCAATTCTTGATTCAAAAATCATATTTCAAGATCAATGCATATACATTGGCAGGATTAGTTATCGATGCATCCAGAAAACAAGTGAATCGTTACACCCCTACAAACCTCCATCATTTTCTTTCTTCCATGGTAACACAAAAGGAGGCAGAATGTTAGCCTCATTCACCATTATTTTCATTGCTTTTTTTCCATACAACAAAATTGAATGGTGAGTAAGGCTGTTCATCCCTAACTTTCTGCCTATTTTGTTCAGTTTGGAACAAAATGAGGGTGAGTAAATGATTATAGAATATATTTTTTTGATTGATCTCTTTATAATACAAAATCAGTTTTCTCTCTCAGTGGTGCCTGCATTGGTTGATCGTCTGGGCGATGCAAAGGACCAGGTTCGAGAACATACACAAGCGCTCATTCTGAAGCTGATGGATCAGACAGCAACACCCATGGTGAGTGACCATGCTCCAAAAGTTACCTAACCGTACAGTGCCAGTTCACTTTGGAATGATCACACACCCAAACTATTGCATCTATTCATACATACAAACAAACCTACTCTGAAGTCACTGTTTGTGTCTGCTTTCTGAATTGAAACACATTGGATCCTCTTTGCCAGTTACAGCTGCCAGTAATTCATTATTTCCATCTGTGCGTATCCTCTCTTTCTCTCCTGCTTTTGCAGTATTTCTTTGTAATGAGTTACATGAATTTCTTTCTCTTTTGTTTCCTCTGATCTCCCTGCCCTTCTTTTCTACTTCTGTCTCTTTGTGTAGTATGTTTGGGAGAGACTGTTTCCCGGCTTCAAACACAAAAACTTCCGCAGTAGAGAGGGACTCTGCCAGTGCTTGGTTGCCACACTAAATGCGTAAGTCTCCCATACAATCCTAGACCTTCTCACTTGGTAAAAAACCCCACATTTGTTGTGTGTGTCTTGTCCAACAGGGGGCACCGGTCTTCCATATCACAATTGTTGATATGACCATATTCTCTTTTTAACGCTGATATGAGCAGAGTTCCCACATTCATAGAAAACCTGGAAATTTCAGGGAATTTTAAGATTGTGATTTCCATGCCTTGATGAAATTTTTACATTGAGTGTTATATTTAAAGGGAAGGTTCACCCAAAAATACAAATTCGTGATTTACTCACCCTCATTCGTTCCAAACCTGTATGACTTTATTTATTTAATTGAACACAAAAAGATGTAAGCGAGAATATTAGCCTCAGTCACCATTTGACTTTCACTGCATCATTTCTCTATACAATGAATGTGAATGGTGACTGAGGCTAATATTCTGCGTAACATCTCCTTTTGTGTTCCACTGGAAAAAAGGAATGCATTAGAGTTTGAGAGTGAGTAAATAATGACAGAAATGACAATTTTGGGTGATCAATCCCTTTAAGTTATGAGCTTTAAAATATTTACTTGCTAGAAATGTATCTTTGTGAGTACAAGCTCTCTAGCATAATTGGATAAAAAACAAAACATAATTTTAATAAGGTCCAGTAATCACAAACAAATTCATTCAAAAGGTATGGGGACCCAGTAGGAGTGTACATTTGGAATTTAAACTGGTGTAAAAGTATTAATTTTACTCATAATTAATTTCATCATCCTAGAATTCCAAACCACCGTTGTTGACATCTGAGTTCACTGATATTTAAAACAATCTCTAATCTAACGGCTCTTCATTCAAGCAATATCAATCAAAACACATTGGTGAACCATCACTGTTCATTTATTCAGCGCAAGCTCTCACAAACCCTGAACAAGTGTTAACAACTTGGCCCACCCATATAATCCTCTTACTGTGTTTGTATCGATACAAGGAAGGTCAGATTAACACATTCTCACTGAGGTGCTGTATACACACATGTACACAAACAGAACTTTCTCAGTAATGTTACTCACTGTAGACAAATGAGCTGTCATTTTACACTTGATCACTTCAGTATGCACTTAGCCTAATACAATACAACACAATACTGTTTATTATAATAAAATAATGCTAGGGACCATCTTTTTTCCATTCCTTATGAAACAAGTTTGACATTGGGTTTTATGTTACATTAATGTTTAGATTGTATGAACTAGTGCTAGACGTTAGCAATAACCTCAATTTTATACACATTGCGATACATTTAAATTGATTCAGTGCATCGCATTGCATCATGATATCATAATTGGATTGCAACGTGCAAAACATCTGTGCATGATTCAGAGTTTGTGCCTATTTTGACGACCTGCTTCATTCATTAAACTGTAGGAGATTGCATGAATGCGCGCACACACAAAATTAATTGATACACGAAAGTATGGAAGCAAGTATATGCTCAGTTTGTTGTCCTAAAACCCAGGAAGAATGTAATTCCTGATGTGTAATTCATTGGAAAACTGTCATAGTCCTTATGTAGCAATTTACAGTTTACAGCATGCAATGGTTTCTGAATTCACATAAGCCGTTAGAAATTCCAGAGGGAACCCATGGCACATTAGCCTTTCAGGTTGGCCTTCAAATTGATATGAATGATCAGCTAGTGAAGAAAAATAATTGCAATATATTGAAATATGGTGGTAAAAGCACAGCCCAAGTATGATACATGCATGTAGAATTTTAACTGGCGGTGAACTGTCTGCAGTCTAAGCTGATTGCACTCAGTATTTCTTTGTTTGTCTCTCTCTCTCAGGTATGGTGCTCAGCCTTTGAGTTTGAGTAAATTTGTTCCACATCTCTGTACACTAACAGGAGACCAAAACCCCCAGGTATCAATCTACTTGTGTCTGATTGTGTGTCAGTCTGTGTATGTATGCAATGCTTGGAATGTGTGTGAAAATGGAAAGGGAGTAAGACACACTCCTTGTTTCTGTCTTGTTCTCTTGTTCTTTTGTGTGTGTGCATGTGCGTGCGTGCACAAGGGAGGCAGTCAGCACTAATGCTAGGTTTCTAGACATGCAGCTGAGTTGGACCTCCTGCTGTGGGAACAGATCACTCACAGCTATGAGCATTAGATAGCATTAGAGGTGGGGTGTGGGGGGTGAGGTCATTTAGAGCAGAGGTTCTTAACTAGGGTTGGGAACCAAGAACAGGTTTTTGTTCAGAACCGGATCCATTCTTTAAAAAATGCAGGAATCGTATGATCTTTGTGACTTTCGGTTCTCCAGCGTGCAATTTTTTGCAGATGCAGCTGGAACACCGTCCTTAAAAACTCTGACAGTGTTTCCAGCAGCGCTGCCCTCTACTGACTCTATGGTGTAAAAACACACAGTTCTACAAGTGTTTTTAATTCCCAAATGAACGAGTCTTGAGCCTGCTCTTTTTAGAGCACAAAACATATGCGCTTCAGGTACAGTTAGATTCCCAAAATAATTATTCATTTATATGCATTTCACATTTCCAAATAATTCTTAAAAAGAAAAGGTCTAAAAGAATCGTTACTGGAATCATTAAGGTACCGGGATCGTAAAATTCCTTATGATTCCCAAACCTGTTCTGAACTAGTTTTGCTACAGTAGCCAGGGGCCTCATTAATGAGATGTGCGTAGAATAATCCGGCAATGTACGGCACTTTCCTAAATATCATTAAGATCCATTTAAAAAGATTCGGTATGAATGAAATGTTTTTCTCCTAATTGCATTCCATTTTATAATTTGCAAATCATCTTGAAACCACGTACACTTGACCGAGTTAAACAGATAAAGGGCATGCGCAAGTCTTGTATTTATTAATTCATTGATTTGGTTGGCAAGGTTCTCTAAAAAAGAACTAGTGCAGCCACAGGCACCTTAATCCCCATACACACATGCAGTGACTTGCAGTCACAAAGGACAAGGTCTCATTAATATTTAAAGAGAGCCAGGGACTTTCGGCAGCACAAGCGAAAGTGACCCCTTGCAACTAGATGTGGGCATGGCAAGCGACACGACAAAGTTGAGGAAAGTTTAACTTTATGCAAATGAGGAGCGACAACCAATTGAAATGAACAGCATGTCAGTGGAGCTCACGTCACCTGTGAGATGAGTCGAGTGCAGGCAAGACAGAGGAGAAGTTTCTGTGAGTGATTTCAATGTTTTGTGTGTAACCACATACATGGATATAATACAAAATTCTGCGTGGAAGAGAAATTGATGGCAAGCTGAGTGAGTTTGATTCGTACATTTGATAGATTGTTAATCTTATTAAGGATATGATGCAATGAGCACTGCTGCAGTTCATATAAAAACACTCCCCTGCAAAATGTGCTGTTTTAGGGACAAGAAAACCGATTCCTTGTCAAATTAGAATTATATCTTCGTTTGACTAGGAAAATGCCTCGTCATCTGTGATCAGATTTTCAAGAGATATGCCAAGACATGCAGTCCACCAATAACTTTACAGCGACAGCTGTATGAACGTGCACTAGCGACTTCACAGTATAGAGACTAGCGACTTCAATCGATAGTCGCTGCATGTGTGTACGGGCTATTTCTTGATTTCTGCCCATATGCTATATATATACTATACTCATCAGTGATTTATTTTAATATTAAATAGACTAATAAATCCATTCATTTACATAATTTGTTTACTGTAAATGCACACCATTCTTCAAACAAGGTGATTCAAATTCTTGTTAAACGTTAATTAGAAAAGAGGTTTACATTCTCTTGTACATACAATGAAATTTGCATAATCTACATCAGGGGTTCCTAAACTTGTTTTGTCAGCTGAACCCCTTGGCCCAATATGATTTACCACCTGATATTTTAAGTAATGTTTATCTTTTGAATTATAATACATTTTACATCTTTGCACTTTTCTTATTATTGCTATATTTTTATGAACCTTTACATTTATTGTTCTTTTCTTATATTTATACATTTATTTCAATTTATTCACTATTTGCATTTCTATCCCAATCAGAGATTGCACTACAGTGCACATAATCATGATCTGTCACTTTGTAAGTTTTACTACTAAAAAACAACAACACAGTTGTACTTAAGGGTGTGTTGTTTACAGGTTCGGGAGGCAGCTATAACAGCCCTGGTGGAGGTGTATCGACATGTGGGAGAGAGGGTGAGAGCAGACCTCATCAAGAGAGATCTACCATCTGCACGGTTAGTGTTGTTACATGTATATACAGTATATAGACGCACACACTCGCATACTATTCCAACCAGAAACAACAGACAAACCAGTACTCTACACTGCAGCACTTTCTCTATGCTACACCAGAAGTACATGCTTACTGGAAGCCAAAATGTCTAATTTTATGAACATAAGGACACTATGCCAAGCCTACAAGCATGATTCTGTCCAATACCCAGACACGTGTTATACCCTCACCACAGACTGTGTTTGCTTTGTCTGTGTTTGGTGTGATTTGCCACCAGATTGTTTCAGGATTGGTATGATTACTTCAGAGACCACAAGTCAGCCAAAATGACAATTGTCATCATTTACTCGCCACCATCATGTCGTTCCAAACTTGTATGACGTATGCGCAACACAATGGTATATGTTTTAATTCATATTGCTGTAAAAATGTTTTGATGCAATGGCAGTGACATTTACCCATGTGTATATATAGATGTATATTGTGGTTTGTCAGTAAGCAACGTTCTTCACAGCAGTGTCATTTCCCGCTGACGTAATTTCCCCCAGATGTGCGCTCTTCAAAAACCCAGAAGAATGACGCCTGTGCGTTTACATGGCCACATAAGCTGCATTCACTGGCAGAAACCTAGTTTTGTTAAAATGATTGATGTACAGTATGATCATGAAATGAGATCTTCCCCTTGAAATCCAAACACAAGTGGTCACAGGAGATACATTTGAGACCCATGGGTAGTACCAGGTGGAAACAGAAATGCGTCTTGGCCGACCACATGTGGTCAGATAACCGAAAAGACATCTTAAAGGAATATTCCGGGTTCAGTACAAGTTTAACTCGACAGCATTTGTATAGCAAATTATTTGTGGCATAATTTTGATTACCACAAAAATTTATTTTGAGATAATTATTTCTTTAAAAAAAAAAGCAAAAATCTGGGTTACAATGGAAGGGAATGGGGGCCAATCTGTATACATTTAAAATGTTCACTGTTTCAAAAGTATAGCAACAGCACAAACTATCTATGTTAACATGATTTTAATGTGTTTAAATTGCTTCATTGCTGTGACAATGTAATGCCAACAAACCCTAAAACATCAATGAAAATGCCAATTAAAACCACTTTACATCTGAAATAATACATAAGTTATAACAGAATTCATGTAAGTGCTTTTATAAAATCATAAGGTTCACATTTCTTCCTTTTTAATCCCTTCAAACATTGGCACCATTCACTTCCAATGTAAGTGCACTGTAACCTCCCTTTTTTTTTTATCCCCTTTTCTCCCAATTTGGAATGCCCAATTCCCACTATTTATTAGGTCCTCGTGATGGCACAGTTACTCCCCTCAATCCTGGTGGTGGAGGACAAGTCTCTGTTGCCTCCGCTTCTGAGACAGTCAATCTGCACATCTTGTCACGTGACTTGTTGTGCATGACACCGCAGAGACTCACAACACGAGGAGGCTCATGCCACTCTCCGTGATCCACGCACAAATTACCACGTGCCCCACCACTAATCGCGACCACGAGGAGGTTACCCAATGTGACTCTACCCTCCCTTGCAACCGGGCCAATTTGGTTGCTTAGGAGACCTGGCTGGAGTCACTCAGCACAATTTTTGCTTTTTTAAAAGAATGACTCAAATTTTATTTTGGTGGTAATCAACATTATGTCACAAATGCTGTTGATTGAGTTAAGCAACCCAAGTCCTCACGTCAAGACTTCAGCTTAAAAAAATATTTAAATATCAGGTTGTTTCTCACCAAAACAAATTGGATGTCTTTAGAAGACTTGGAATGTGACCAATGAGTCTCATGGACTAATTTTATGATACTTCTAGGTCCTTTTATTAAGAGTTTAAATGAGTCACTATCAACTGCCATTGCATTGAAAAGACAAATGGAAACAATGCTATATTAATCAATTGGGTTTGGAACAACATGGAAGGTGAGTAAATTATGGCATCATTTTAATTTTTACATGAAACATTCCTTTAAAGTCTTAATATTTTTTTAGTCCCCATGGATAGCTACCATAGGGTTTTCCATTTGCTCTTGAGATCGGCCTATGGATTTAAAAAAAAAAATTACTTTTGAAAAGCATCATAGAATAGCACCATAGAAATCTATTACGGAGTTTATTGCGGAACTGTTGAGAATTTCAGTACATGTACAGTGTTACTCTGGAGATGCAAAGGAGTTTCTTGGTTATCTTTGTGGCTTGTGCTGCATTTTGAACTCTCAAATCAGAGTTTCCGGTTAAAGAACTCTTTACAGTGTTTTTTTTTTCTTTCAAAACTTTCATTGTAAACTGATGAAATTTTGGAGGCTGACACCAGTGCATAATGTTAATCTGTGATGAATGTAGCTTTTTCCAAGACATTGTCTAATACGCCTGCATTCCTCTCTGTCTGATGTAAGATCATTCAGGCTGTTGGACGGACTCCACTGGCCACATCTTGAACATTTCATGAACACTATTCTAATGCCAATTAGGGATGATGCTGAATCATTTTATTTTGGGCGTTCATTGTGGTTTAGATTTCAGTAGAACAGTTTCCCCCTCTCTCATGGTTTTATGGTCCCAGATTTCAGCACTGTCCTTCATGTTAATTCTCCATTCTGGCAGAATCAGCATTCACATCTAAAATACACACAGAGTGACTCACTTTTAGCATAACCCAGATGTTTCTATACAGATTATATGGGGTTGAAGCTGGTATATTTTCAGCTTGGTTTCCATAGTAACCATCCATAGTGTGATGTGTCAGATTGTCTGGTATGTGACATGGCTATGACTCTGACACACATCTCGGACAATACAGCTGGTCAAGAGCTCACAAATATGTGTTTGTCTGAATGAGGGTAATGTTAATGAAATTTTGGTCATCATTTACTCACCCTCATGTTGCTCAACCTTTAGGACTTTCTTCCGTGGAACATTAAAGGAGATGTTTGGTCTGTTTGTTTTGGGTATGGTTTTGTTTATTTTTTCACACAATAAAAGAGAATGGTGACTGACATTCTGCATTCGGCCTAAAAAGTCATGTTGGTTAACATGGTTTTTGGTGAACTATCCCTTTAAGGAATATTTGTGTTTTCATTGAGTTTTCATTGTTAGGTTTATAAGTTCACATTATAATTTCTCTTTTTGTGTATGTGTAATTTGGAAAGGGCCAGGGTTGTTTGTCTCTTACGCTTTGCCTTTGCAATCCTATTTCATTACATCATCTTGATATGATATGATCTGATTATGCTCACTCGAGGGGTTGCAGACACGGGTACAAAAATTATCTCTAAGCTAGTGTATATACAAAAACTGTATTTCGGCATCTGTGCTCCCTTTATGTGAGAGGATGCAAGAAAGGACATGTGTATTGTTGACATGGATACGATTTGAAAGGACAAGGCCACGAGCGGGAGGCCCTGTCAGTCAAAACAGGAAGGAAGGAGAGTGAGAGGGCAAGATGGGGGGGCAGTGTGGATTGTGTGTGTGTGTGTGTGTCTGTGTGTGTGTGTGTGTGTCTGTGTCTGTGCCTGGAGGGGGAGGGGTGGGAGCCCTGAGCTTCTGAGCTTTAGCCCCTCCCCCCTGGTGTGTGTTCCAGACATGAGGTTATGTAAAGGGGAATAGAATTCTTGTGCTGTCTCTGACATAAACACTCGCTTGGTGGGTAGTTTCTTAGTTTTTCACCACGCATTGCATTCGTCAGGACTTATTGGTCTTTTCAACAGTCCTCGTCCACATATCAAAGGCAGTATGACTGAGCAGGTGGGTGGGACCTCTCATGCTGTCCCTCTGTTACCCTTTCTCTTCCTTTCTCTTGTCGCATGTCTCCTTAATTCTATCCTTATTCTCGTCATCGTCTCATTCTCGGTCTTATTCCTTTTGAGGCTGTTTTGTCTTTCTGCCACTGCACCATTTTAGATCGAGAGAGCAGATATCCTAAATCGGTCATTGTTATTTTTATTTGTATAGCGCTTTTCACAACACACATCGTTTCAAAGAAGCTTAACAGTAAATCATGCTTTAACAGAAAATGAAGCTGTAATATCTATAAAGTCTTAAAGTCATCATTGTGTAGTTTGATTAAATATGATTTGTAAATTCTGTATAAAAATAAGTAATTAAATAATAATTGTATTTATAACCCCAGTGAGCAAGCCAAAGTCGACTGTGGTAAGGAACACAAAACTCTAATGTTGGTTAATAGAGAAAAATAACCTTGTGAGAAACCAGACTCACTGTGGGGGCCAGTTCCCCTCTGACTAACATCATGAATATAATGACAATCTTACTTATGTATAGTGCAATTCATGGTTTAAAAATAGGAAACTAAGTAAGTGTTGAGAGCCAGTGTTTAAACAAAGATTTTGTATGAAATGTAAGATTCAAAGACATTAATCATTAATTTAATCAACTGCAGAAGTTCACATAGATCAGTGTTAGTTGGCTGATGAAGGCTTTTGCTGGCAATTAATTGAAAGTCTTTGTTCCAGGTTGTGTTAATAGGAATTGATGATCTGTGTGCTTGTGTATAAGAACATGCTTGATTTGTCTGAACTGCAAGTGTTGCATTAACCAAAGGGATGCACACGCATGCTGACATGTGGCCTTGAATGTACGTCTACATGCATATTGCATGTGAGAAAGTGAGCGCACAAATGATATTGCACTTTTACCTGAAAATGAGCAGTTGTTTATGCTACTCATGCAGGAATTAAACATCATAGTTTGTTCGTTGTCTTAGTCTCAATTGTTACACTGCTGTACGTTGGGATTGTGAGTAGGGTTGGTATAAGGAATTTAACCATTCTGATTATTCTTAATGATTCTGGTTCCTTAACGGTTCCATTAACAAATGTTTTAGTACTTTTGAGGAAGAAATAATAAATGTAATTAATATTGTGTTTCCATCACTTAGCAGTCTGTTAAAGGGATAGTTCACCCAAAAATATTAATTCATAATTTACTCTCCCTCATGCCATCCCAGATGTGTGTGACTTTGTCTTCAGCAGAACACAAACAAAGATTTTTAGAAGAATATCTCCGCTCTGTTGGTCCTCATAGTGCAAGTCAACAAGGTCCAAAATGTTGAAGCTCAAATAAGCACATGAAGGCAGCAAAAAAGTAATCCATATGTCTCCTGTGGATAAATCCATGTCTTCAGAAATATATGATAGGTGTGGGTGAGAAACAGATCAATATTTAAGTCCTTTTTTTTTCCTACTGTTTATCTCCCCTTTCAAACAGCTCTCAAGCACTCTTCTCTCCTAAGAGTTCTCTGTTTATTTATTTTTTGCCGATTCTCAATCTTCATGCATATTGCCACCAACTGGGCGACTTTCATGAAATACTAGTACTGTAAATGAAATGTGTTGTTTCAATTCTGAGAAGTAAGGTTTGTAAGTAGCTTTCCCTGAAGACTTATACATACATTTCTGACAGTAGTATTTGAGCATGTGAGGAGATGTTAGTCAGAATGTTTGCCTCAGTCACCATTCACTTTCATTGCATCTTTTTTTCCATACAATGAAAGTGAACGGTGACTGAGGATACTTCTCCTTTTTTGTTCCACTGAAAAAAGTAATATGAGTTTGGGACAACATGAGGTTGAGTAAAAAAGAGAAAAAATAAAATTGTCTATGGATGAACTTTCTTTAAGGTGTATTGTTGTAGGGCACTATGAATTCCATGTTGCGGAAAACACCAAGGAATTTGCGGAATCCAGTCATAAAATGGAATTATAAAATGTGGAATGTCATGGAATTTTATATATTTTTGGGATAAAATGAATGTACAAATGCACAATTAACCCTGTAAAGCTTGACACATGAAAGAATCGTCAGAAAATTCAAATTCTTAGTACCATAAGGCAATTATATATCAAGAATTATGACATTATAATAAAGCAATGTCAAGCAAGAGTTTCATCACTGTTTTCATTAATACTGTGATGCTCAACTGTGCAGCACTGTATTTGACCAAAATAAATAAATAAAACTCATATTTTGAGTTTTGGATTGTGCTGTGAGGATCGGTATAGAACTAATTAAACATTAAAACCTGAAATTCAGTGAAAATAATAAAGTGTTTTTACTATCAATCTCTAATCATCTCTGTTCTCTGTGTTGCAGGTTACAGACTATTCTGAGCCGTTTTGATGAAGTGTTGAATTCTGGGAACATGGCTCTCAGCCTGAGTCAAGGTAAGTTAGACTTGGTATGTTCGTCAAAAGCTGAAGTGTGGCACTAGCATCACCAAACGGAATTGCTATTTACAATTATCCAGTTTTCAAATGGACTTCTCAAACACGCATCTTGTCTTCCATTGGTATATAAAACCGATAGTACCGCCCCAAACTCACGCCACTTCTTGAGCAGTATTGCCATGTTAAGCTCTGAATGCTCAAAACAAGCAGAGTGACTTTTGGAGTGAGACAATGACCACGTTAGCATGCACTTAAGAAAAAGGTTTATTCCAGGGTTTTCGCAGAGAGCCTTATTTTGAAACATCATGTAAACAAGAACACTGATTTCCTTAAGCTTTTTAAGGGATATAGTGCATGTAATGTTTTTTGTGGAAATCAACCTAATAATGGGCTTACTAATAGTTGTCTCAGCATATTAAGCTGCAGAAAGTATTTTATCATAAAAAAATCAAATGTCACCTTTAAATCGCGTATACACCTTTAAATCATGTTTAAAACCCTCACCTTTATTTTCAGCTTCAGCTACGATGCTAATATTAGTCTTTGTCAGCGTCTTTAACCACAATACCGACCACAAGGTTTTGACATCTGAGCCCCAGCTTTAACTGGAATGTTACATTCATCTAAATGCTGATCCTCATCTTTTAGTTTTTCATTAGCATTAACTTCTAACTGCTAGAGGGTTACCGTCAACCTAAACTGATTGACTATTTCCAAATGCTGGAATTCACCATGCCTCTTCTGTCTCGAGTGAGTTTGCTTTAACGTGAGTGCTGTAATCTAAAAAGGGTAGGTGGTGTCAGACTTCCATGGCCTTGGAAATCTCCATGATGTGTCTGGCATATGTTGCATTATGGAAGAGCCAGATATCCATCCGGATCACTCTGTGCTGCTCTTTTTGTGCTTCTCACTTTTGATTGTGGTTTAGAATGGTTGAGGTGTTGCAGTGATGTTCAGTAGTTAAGAACCTATAGAACTGTTTATGGTTACAGTCATTGATTTTATGTTGTTGTACATGATTTTATTAATTCAAACAGTGTCTTTGACTTGAGTGTAAAGGTTTATTAGTTGGCCAAATGATGCTGTTTATTGGTGATTTGGTAATACTGTAAATTGGCTCTGATGGCAGTTAGTTATATTGTATGTATTACAGGTGGTGGTGGGTTAGTGGGCTAAAGCACTAAACTGTTAATCAGAAGGTCTCTGGTTCGATCCCCACAGCCACCACCATTGTGTCCTTGAGCAAGGCACTTAACTCCAGGTTGCTCCGGGGGGATTGTCCCTGTAATAAGGGCACTGTAAGTCGATTTGGATAAAAGTGTCTGCCAAATGCATAAATGTCAATTTAAATGTAAATGTATGTAGTAAGACATACGCAAGTGGAGCTGGGTAAAAATATATATTTTTTCCCAATACATTGCAAACTTAATTTGAATGATCCTGATATTGATTCTTTAATCCCAAGATGAATCTTTTAACCTTTGTGGCAACCCTCTACAATTCTAGTCAATCACTTGCATATGCGACCAAAATTTGCGCTACACAATAGGGCTAGGTATTGATGCAGATTTTTATATTGATTTTATATAATTTCATATTGGTATATTTCAGTTATAATGTCCCTTTATTGTAAATTATACAGGGGACCTTCTGACTATGTACATATTGAAAATGTAAATTTAATGTAAAGTAATCATTTTGGCCACGTTTTGAACAAATCCATGAATTAAAATAATAAATAACATTTATATTTCATGTTATTTTTTTGTTACATATTTATTGTTTATTTGCATAATTTGTTTTATTTAAAAGTATAATAAAAATTTTGAACACATGCTAAAACCGGCAATTCCAGTTTTACTGATGTGGCATTTGCAGGGCAAACTTCAAATTTAACATCACAAATAAAGTGCTCATGACCAGTATGTCAAACCATTTGAATGAGTAATCATAGATGCCTACCTATAGAGCCAGACATCAAAACAAAATTATTGAATTTTTGTTTTCACATAAATGGGGAAAACCCGTTGTTATGGACGTGAACTTTGTGAATGCAGCACTTCAAAAAATCATCCAAAATGTTAACACTTGTTGACTTTGATCTCAACATCTGTATGATATCCATCAAGGCTGTATTGTGGATTTAAATAAGACTGAAATCGCGATATGGCTTTGCACGAAAACTAAGACTTAAAAGGCTGTGGATTAAAATCTGTATTGACCAATTCAGACAGAGCTGTGCGAGTGATTGGCACCCTGGCAGGAGTAAGTGGAACGTGCAAAGTAGCACAGCAAAATCATGTTTACCATATTACAATTCAAACTGCAAAGTTTGTCAAAATTGTCCCTTCCCAATGCTGGTGATAAATGCGGCAGCTTGAAACAAGTCACAGATTAAAGCAATAGTCACTGATCTGTCAGAATCATCATGGTAAAGAACGAGCGGTGGAAGTTTGTGATTCTCTCATCTCGCATCCATAAAGGTGATGACTGTAACGGATTTTTATGGGTGTTTAAAGTAAAGGAGTCTATTGTTCATCATACTAAACATCAACATTAGTTAGCTTTGTACAGAAAGTATAAACTCATTTCAATGAATATTGTTTGAATATTAAAAACTTAACATGTAAAACATTACTAACGTGACAGTGCTGAAATGCATAAATATGGCTCTTACAATGTAAAAATAAATTTAAAAAAATACTGTAATGACAGTTAGTGTAACTATTTTTCAGATAATTCCTTGTCTCTCTGGAAAATTATTGTTAAAGTGGAAATAAATAATAAAAAACTAATGATAAAACTAAATTTGTAAAATTAACTTTTTTGTAATGTACCTAGTTAGAAGGTCCCTTGTATAATAAACAGCATTAGCTGACAGAGAATTTATTTAATGTGTAAGCAAATTGGACAACATAACTAAAATATTTACCCATTGGAATCGAATCAGAACTGAATCAAGAACTTTGTGATTTGGAATTGAATTGGGAAATCTGTTTCGCTATCCAGCCCTTATACACAAGGGTGTTGGATGTTAATTATGGCTATGGTGGACCCAATAAGCTCAGTAATTCTCGCTTTTCATATATCAGCTATAAATTAACAGTAACATCTAGTGGTCAACTGATATAGGATTTTCAATGGACGATGTGAATTGTAGATTTCAGAGTTCTGCTAACACTGGCCAATATATCGGTATATGAGTACCTACTTTGATAAAACTCAAAAGCAAAAACATGGTTTGAAACAGACAGGGAAATAAAGTTTCATCATTGACATGATGTTTCTTTGGGCAGTTAAATGCGCAAAATCAGATGAATGTATTGATCTGGCCGATCGCTTTTCAATGGCTCTTCAAAGGTATTGGCGATCTTCCAAAAGTGTTTTTCTTGAGCATGAGCCACAACATATTTCTTGCCAATTTTCAGTATAAGAACAGGAAGGGGTCGATAGCCATGTGGCCAACTTCCTTACCAGTGCCAGAAGAAAGTTGAGTAGAAATTCAAAGAGATTTTTTTTTTTCCTAAGCAAAAACTGGGCTTTGCTAACAGAGCCACTGTGAGGAGAGGGTTATAGAGAGAGAGAGAGAGAGAGCTGTGCCTGTCACTGCATTACTCTGACACGGCGTGACAAAGAGGCATAGAGAGTGAAAGAGCTGCCTCTTCTCAGAAGCATTATAGCCATGTCTGTTGGTGAGGATGGAGATGGTGAGTGTGTATATTAAATCAAAGTATTATAGAGAAATATACTGTCTGTGAGCTTTTTTGTTGTTGTTTGTGTACATTAGATTTACAGTATTATTAGGCTCTCTTTGTTTTGAACATATGATTAAGTGCATGAAGCAGCTTACCAAAAAAAAAATAAATAATAATGTCAATGAGGAATTTATGTGCAGAATATACTCTCTCCTATGGGTTGTCGATATCTTTTATTATTTGCATGTGTCTTGTTGGTGTGTATTTGAACCTGCTTGACTTCAAAGTCTGCAAGTATTAATATAATGGAGATTAACCAAAGTATGTGGTATTTTCTCTATGATGTCTCTATGTGATACATTTATATTGGTTTCTGCGTCAGTGGGTTTTGTCTCTTGGGAGTTTAAGCGTGACCCGGTTTCTAGGGCATTTCGTTGTCGTGGCTACCCATTATTAGACTCCAGTTTTTGCCCTGGAAATTGAAGTACTTTAAGTGATAGTGTGTGTACGTAGACTATAAATGAAGCGCCATGTATTGTGAAATCGTTAGGGTACTTGCGCTCCAAGTATGCTTTGGGCTTACTACACAAACTGCTTTCAGCCTGTTTACTTCACTACGTCTGCTCCGTAATCCTGATAACCAGACTAAATGGCTAATTAAGTTACGGAATGACCAGTGAGCGCTCAGGCATCAACATACTAAAACACTGAGCAATAACGGGAGATGTGGTGTTAATGGCACACATTGGGTTGTTTATTCTTGAGACTGTCAGTGAGTTTGTGTCTTTTCAGGTCTGTTTGAGTAGGAAATATGTAAATTATTGCTGTATGTAGTCATTAATTTGGAATGTCTACATCCAAAAATCTACTTGTCTGTTAGTGAGGTCAACTAAACTATTAGAATTATATTTTTATTATATGTTGTATATTTTTACCAGTGGTGCTTTTATTAGCACGCTGACAGCATGCTGTGATGTTAGAAACAGTTTGCATGTTAAAACAGTCTCAAAAAATGTGTCCCTCTTAATTCTTAAATCCTTTTTTTTTATCTCCTTAAAAGGCTAGCTCACCCCAAAATTCTCTCATTTACTCACCCTCATGCCATCCCTGATGTGTATGACTTTCTTTCTTCTGTAGAACACAAATGAAGATTTTTAGAAGAGTATCTCTGCTCTGTTGTCCATACAATGCAAGTGAATGGTGGCCAGAAATTTTAAGCTGTAAATGGAGATAAAGTCAGTGTAAAAGTAATCCATAAGACTCTAGTAGTTTAATCAATTTAATGCAAAGCGATCCAATCGGGTTTGGGTGCGAACAGAGCAAAATGTAACTACTTTTTCACTTTCCATTGCAGTCTGTAGGCACTATCTTGATTTCAAGCTTAATTATATTTCCTAGTGCTTGACACATGATACATGCCATTATTAGAAGTGTAATCGAGCTTGAAATCACGATCACCATGGAGACTGCTGTCAATATTTATAGTGAAAAAGGAGTTACATCGTGGTCTGTTCTCACCAAGTTCTTCAGAAGACATGGATTAAACCACTGGAGTTTGATGGATTATGTTTATGCTTACTTTATCTGTTTTTTGGAGCTTCAAGTTTCTGCCCAACTTTCACTTGCATTGTATGGACCAACAGAGCTGAAAAAAATCTTCTAAAAATCTTAATTTGTGTTCTACAGAAGAAAAACAAATTAAAATCACACATCTGGGATGGCATGAGGGTGAGTAAGTGATGAGAGAATTTTCATTTTTGGGTGAACTATTCCTTTAAGCACCACTGCTACAGCCATTCACATTCAGACGTACATCTCTGACCATTTCCTTACATTTCATGCTGCTTTTTTGTTTTTTGAGCAGTCCAGCAGGAGCATTGCATTTTCAAGACGGCATGTCAAAATATAATATTTCATATTTAAAAAAAATTTGTCTCAAGACCCCTAATTTCTGTTCTGTTGCACTCTAGCTGTTTTTGGAAAAAATCGTGCATCTTGTAGAAATGCCCCATAAGACCCTAATTTGATCGGGGTCAGGTGAACCTGAAACCAACCTAATTGTACAGGCTGTCTTCAAGAATGATTAGTGATTTGTACATCCCTAGCAGTCATATTTTCTGTTATTTTATAAAAAAAACAAAAAAAAATTCTTATCTTTTCTCCCAATTTGAAAGGACCAATTCCAACTACTTAGTAGCTCCTTGTGGTGTTGTGGTTATTCACCTCAATCCTGGTGGTGGAGGACAAGTCTCTGTTGCCTCCGCTTCTGAGACAGTCAATCTGCACATCTTGTCACGTGACTTGTTGTGCATGACACCGCAGAGACTCACAACATGTGGAGGCTCATGCTACTCTCCGTGATCCACTCACAAATTACCACGTGCCTCATTGAGAGCGAGAACCACTAATCGAGACCACGAGGAGGTTACCCCACATGACTCTATCCTCCCTAGCAAACGGGCCAATTTGGTTGCTTGGGAGACCTGGCTGGAGTCACTCAGAACTCACGACTTCATGGATGGCAGTCAGCGTCAATACTTGCTGAGCTACCAAGGCCCCCATTTTCTGTTATTTATAATTATTACCTGGCTCTTTGGAATACCTGGAATCCCGATTAGTCAATTGCAGCACGTAGCGGTCTGTTTTGCATTAATGACCGCACATTCATAGATAAAGTAAAATCAGACTAGTCATCCTGGTATTGAGAGTCATCTTCCCTGGTTTCAAATTGATGTGCGACCTCTACAAGAAAGCTAATCAAATAATTTAAATGTGAATCAGAATTGCATGTCCATTTATTTATGTATTTATTTATTTAGCAACTAGTCTTGTAATAAGTGGGATAATGAGCAGTTAGACAGTCATTAGCGCAAAATTAACCCATTAACGTGATACAAGATCATCCAGATCATGACTATATATCATCCCTTACATGGCCTCTGCCATGTTGCAGTTCTTCCGAATAATACCCTTCCTCGTAGTCACTTAAAGCATTTAAAACATTAAATTTTCTCGTCTCAGCTGGCCATTTTTGGCAGACAGATTCAAATCAGATTCAACCAGATCTTTGTAATTTCAATTCCACTGATGCGGGCAGCTCTTGTTGTCATGGCAACAGCCTTTGGAGAGCAGACTGCTTCCTCGGTCTGTCCTTGCCTTTCCTTACTTTTTCTCCTCTTCCCTTGTTCCCACTTTCTTCTCTCTTGCTTCCTGTAGCTGTTTTGTTTCTTTTGCTCTGCCTTATTCTCGCTTGATCTTTCTCTCTCTCATAGTCTTTGGCTCGTCCTTGTTGGATTGTTAATCAGGCCCTCATGTCTGAACAAAGGGCGGTTATGCTAATAATGCTAAACACATTGGCAAGCACACAGAGCCATTTGAGCTGTGCTAGTGGGGTCAGCATCCATAATGTGTCTGTCAGTGTGTGTGTGTTATCTGAATATGCGTTTAAAGGTGTAGTTCACTCAGAAACGGAAAATTCTGTAATAATTGACTCATCCTTGTGTTGTTCCAAACCTGTATGACTTTGTTTTGTTCCACATACATATTTAGAACAAAATGAGTGCAAATGATGACAGAATTTTCATGCCTCTTTACTCTTAAGATGGTAACGCAGCGCCTTTGATGCTAATTAGCTTAGCTTGAGCTCCAGACAAAATAAGCTCATTTACATGCAAGATGCAGCCTCAAATCTCAAAGCTCACTGGCTGGTTAAAGATGATGTCATCACTCTCCTGATTGGTTCTTGGGTTTCTGTGAAGGAGGGGGAACGGCAGGGAGGAAAGTGCGAGGGAGTGATGGAGGAGGCTGAGACAGGAGGGAAGAGGGGGAAGGAGAGGGAGAGTAATTGATAGAGAAAATGCCGACTAGCTTTTGGGTGGTGGTTTCTGTAAACACTGGTGTATTCCTTGCTGATTCTTCTATGGGTATTCTGTCGCCGTGAGAACTGCTGTCATGTGAGCAGTATCTTGGGTGTTTCCTCGGATATGAGAGAGATACACGCTTGCCTACAGGCATGAGGCGCCTTATCTGTAAACGCATCTGTGATTGTGAGTGCTTTCTCAAGATTCTGTATGAATGAAATGAATGGTAATGTTTACAACTGTGCCGAAAGTGGGTGTTACCCAGGTAATATTGCCATGGAGATTTGTGCCACTTTTGAGCTGTCTACATTTTACAAGCCTTGCTTTTTACTGGAACCACACAATCTGTGCATGTGCATGCAGGTGTGTGGGTGGATTTCTGCAATCATTTGAGTTGTATGCAGGCATTTCTTTGTCTGTGTTTATGTGCGCAAGTGTTTCAGATTACCTTGTATTACTTCATGTTTTCGCTAGTGAGTAATTGATAGGCCCGTAATAGGTTCTGGGCTGGTCATTGATTACTAAAGCTGATATTGTGGAAGGGAGGAAATGAGACCCATACTTGCCATACTTGGCAATCCAAAGCTCTTGGCTTTAACTAGGGGTTGGTTTGCTCATTGATCTATTCTAATACATTTCCTCGTTACTTGATATTATTCATTATTATTATTGAACCGACTACTTTAGAATGAGAATATGAGACAATCCTTATATTCAAGTTGATACTGAAATTAGTTTTTGCTGAACATTGTGTAGGAAATTGTTGAAAAATTGTTTGTGGTCCATGCAAGAAAGTCATACAGGTTTATGATCAAACAACATGAGGGCGAGTAAATGCAGACAGAATTTACATTTTTGAGCAAACTATTCCCTTTAAGGCGCAAGGAATTGTTTTGCAACTGGTACTTAACCTCAATAAAATTTCTATTGATCCAGAAACGGCTCTATTGATATTAAGCTGCCCTCATGTTCAGATCTTGACAGTTGATTGATTCATCTTCCTGCTGCTTGTGTGTCTCTATTAGATCGCAGTTTTGATGATGATGACTCTGTGGATGGAAGCAGGCCATCTTCAGCCCAGGCTGCCTTTAAAGTGCCCAAAGTACCCAAGAAACCTGGAGATTCTGTCAGTAGTTCCAGAAGACCCAGTGGCACTGGAGCTAGCAAAACAGGTGAGTGCACACATACACATGCACTTTTACACTACATTTAAATTCAGACTAGGTAACTGAGGTGCAGACACTGTGTATAATTTAGTCTTTAGACTTTAGTTTGCACATGGCTTGGGAAAATCTTAAAATGAATGCAATTGTTCTAAAATACTGATGACGGACTATTCATGCGTGCTGCAAGGATACATTGCTGCTTTAAAGGAATAACCCAGGTTTAATACAAGCTTAATCAACAACATTTGTCGCATAATGCTTATTACTACAAAAATTAACTTGTCCCTCCTTTTCTATAAAAAAAAAAAAAGCATTAATCGGAGTTTCAGTACGACACTTACAATGGAAGTCAATGGGGCCAAGTTAGTGGTGAAGTTTTAAATGTGTTACCAATATTTATATTTGTTGCCCAGTATCACTCATATGATGCCCAAGGGCATCTTATGATATGTTTTTCCTTTTTGCCTCTCTGGTCAAACTTATTGCTGGGTCTTTAAGTTGTTTTTTATAGTTAATGTTTTTGTTTGAGGTCCATAAATAAGTTGGACTTTCAATGTGTTTTTATACTTTCGATTAAATCATTTAGTATGGCAGTCTAACTATTTGAAGTTGTGTAATGTATGTAATTTAACACGTTTTACATTGCCACAGACTCTTAAGAACAAGAGGATGCACCCAATACCTAAATCATCATTGCCTGTCTATATTAGGCCTTTCATGATGGATTGATGTTTGTGCTGAGGTTCATTATTGCGTTTAGCTTTTGGTTTCAAAATCTTGAAGAATGATTGACAGAGCTCTGATTCTGATGTGTTTATCAGGCTGTTTTAGCTTTCTCCCCTGTGTGGGTGTTCTCCATCTCTCTTCAGCGCCTCTTTCTCTCGAGGTATCTTGATTGATCATTCAGTTACAGGCAGACAAGAAAACAAACAGGAAGTCCATTAGGACTGAGAGACGTTAATGTGCAGGATGGGTCTGTTCATTCACAAGACATCAGAGGCCTTTGTAAAAATTTTAACTGCAAATGGTTGTTGAACTACTTTATAATGTAATGTCTTTTACAAATTGCACAAGAACAAATAAGTTCCCTCCCTTCCTCCACCTATGTTTGTCATATTTAAACATGCACAAGTTGTCATATTTAAACAATGCAAAAGTTTCCATAGGATCCTCCTTGTGCTCAGTTTCTAAGGTGACAACTCAGCTGTCTTTTGGTTGTCTCTCAGTGTGATTAAGAAAAAGGTCTCAGAGAATGAGTACATAAACAGTTGTACTGACAGCTGTTAGAGCGAGTGTGTTTAACTGAAGTGGATGGTGTGTTGCAGGTATCTCTAAAGAGGGGGCAGGAGCTGTGGATGAGGAGGATTTCATTAAAGCATTCACAGACGTCCCCAGTGTTCAGGTGAGAAACACACTTGTATCTAAATGGGGTATTACGGAATTCTTTCAAATCCACCTGTGACCAAGTTTCATGTAATGATGTCTGATCTAAGGCTTGTAATTGTTTGATCTACAACTCATTTCTTTTTCTGTGTCCGTGTCTTTCTATAGATCTACTCTTCACGGGACTTGGAGGATAATCTAAACAAAATCCGTGAGGTTCTGTCTGATGATAAACATGACTGGGACCATAGAGTTAGCGCGGTTAGTTAAACGTTTTTAACACATTTTAAAGGTGCACTCAGAAATGTTTTATGCTTGTCATTTTGGACTTGCACTGACACCAAGTAGCATAGATGCAGCATCATTCAAACGCAAATGTTTTCAGTTACCAACGCCATTGTAGAAATGCATTATTCCCAGTCAGCCATGAGTGAAAGTGTCTAATAACAGGGCAGTTACTGAGATTAAGTTGTGTTCAGCTGGTCATGTGATCCTAACATGGCCGTCCCCATGAGGGGACCCTCTCCATGTAGATTAAAACAGCTTTTATAAGGTAACTAATATGACTGAAGTCTGATTTTATACATGCGTATGTTACAAAATAATTTTTTAGTATACTTTTTTTTTTTTTTTTTTAAATACTGAGTGCAACTTTAAAGGAATAGTTTACCCAAAAAGTTAAATCCTATTTTTATTCTCCCTTGTGTTGCTTGTTTTTTTTTTTTTTTTATCTCTATGGAACACAAAAAGAATTATGTTTACAAAGCTCTTGCCATACCATGACTGTTCATAGTGACAAAGGCAGACAAAGAACACCACTAAATATCACAAGTAATCCATAAAACTTGAGTCCAAAGTCTTCTGGAGTCATACAATAGATTTTCTGAGTATAAGACTAAAATTTAAGTGATTATTCACTAATAATCTTGCCCTCCCCCAAAGCTCGCCTCTAGGCCATGTTCACAACCAGAATTCAAAATCATGCCTGTGAACCAATGCCTTTTAACGTCAATGATATTGATCCTCCATTTTTGAATCTGGATGCAAACATGGCCTAGAAATAAGCTAGAATAGAGATGATGATCAGTGAATAAATACAATTTCGATCTGTTCCTCACACAAAGTTATCACATGTCTTCAGAAAACTTAGAATATTGCGCAAAAGTCGTATGTCCTACTTTTAATGTGTTTTGGCCATTTTGGAACTTGACAGCCCTATGACACTATTTAGAGCTCTGTGAGGATTCTTTGAGAATTTCTACTTTTGTTTTCCACCAAAAAAATAACCGCATACAGGTTCAGAATGACTTGAGGGTGAGTAAATAATGACAGAACTTTCATATTCAGGTGAACTACACCTTTGGATGTATAACCATCTTAATAAATCTCTGCTCTTCAGACACGGCACCATTATAGTCTCCATATTGCTTTTTCAAGTGGCTGAGCTTGTTTGCTGAATAAATATTTGGCAAAATGTGGTGGTTGGCAAACTGTATTAGTGTTTCCCACGAGAAACGGCTTCAAAAAGTTCAAAAGGTGACAAGATGACATTGGGATGCACTCGACCTAAAGTCTTCTTTGTGACCATAGAAAGTGGTTTATTTACACTTTGGGCAGTAAATTTTTCTGTCTTTAAAAATAAAACAAAATATTTTATGGAAACATGAAAGCTTTTAACTGCATTTGAAGTTTCCTGGCTTTTATATACTGTAGTTTTTCCTATACATTTCCATTCATCTGTGATAAAATGTAATACACTCTGTGATGTGGTGGGCCTCACTTTGCTTTCCCCCTCCTCTCTCCACAGCTAAAGAAAATCCGATCTCTGCTGGTTGCCGGGGCAGCAGACTATGATTGTTTCTATCAGCACCTGCGCCTGTTGGATGGCGCATTTAAGCTGTCTGCAAAAGACCTGCGTTCTCAGGTGGTGCGGGAGGCTTGCATCACAATGGCGTGAGTGTCTTGACCGCTTTAAATGACAGGGATGTTAACTCCGATGTCTTGCTCTAGAAAGCTGTGTGCACATTACGCAGATTATTGAGATCTGGTTTCTATCAGCCATTTAATTAAGGGCTTGACAATGAGGTGAGGAAGCTTTTAAAGCAAAGCAGTTTCTATGTCTAGTCAATTGGATTTCTATTAGTGTACTTGCAATTTCTTTTTTGTTTCTGTTGCTAAAAGGAGCTTTCAACATTTTAAAGAACAAATATTTAAAGCATTGGTTCTCAACTGTTTTTTCATTGGACATCAAGTGGTGAGCTGACAAAGTTGGGAATGTATTAATGGAAATTAATGAATACTACCATGAACTGAATAGACCCAATAATATAATATGCAAAATTATTAACTTATTAAAGTTACCTGTGTCATATTTTCTTTTTAAGTTGCATAGTTTTGTTCATAGTTTGGATGAGGGCACACATTTGCATCTCCTTAATAAAGGATTAGTTCACCCCAAAATTAAAATTCTCTCAATTTACTCACCCTCATGCCATCCCAGATGTGTATGACTTTATTTCTTCTGCAGAACACAAATTAAGATTTTTAGAAGAATATTTCAGCTCTAAGTCCATAAAATGCAAGTGAATGGTGGCCACATTTTTGAAGCTCCAAAAAACACTTAGTCATCATAAAAGTAATCCATAAGACTCCAGTGGACTAATGAATGTCTTCTGATGCAAAATGCTGTGTAAGAAATGTATCAATATTTCTATATTTTTTCGCCTCAATTTTAATGCCCAATTCCCAATGCGCTAAATCCTCATGGTGGCGTAGTGACTCGCCTCAATCCGGGTGGCAGAGGATGAATCTCAGTTGCCTCTTTTCACGTGGCTTGTTGAGCAAGTTACCGCGGAGACATAGCGTGTGTGGAGGCGCTATTCTCCGCGGCATCTACGCACAACTCGCCACGTGTCGCACAGAGCGAGAACCATATTATAGCGACCACAAGAAGGTTAACCCAGCATGACTCTATCCACCCTAGCAACCGGGCCAATTGGTTGCTTAGGAAGCCTGACTTGAGTCACTCAGCACACCCATGAAA
Organism: Moxostoma hubbsi; assembly: GCA_032164185.1. Lineage (NCBI taxonomy): Eukaryota > Metazoa > Chordata > Actinopteri > Cypriniformes > Catostomidae > Moxostoma > Moxostoma hubbsi. The sequence goes on along the minus strand of JAVLUX010000032.1, from coordinate 14,550,336 downwards.
TAGACCAATATTTGAAAACTTTTTTCACTTAATATTCAAAAGGGTTGAGGTCCTGCTTGTTGGCAAGTTCACGTGAGAACTGACACGAAAGTCACTGCTGTATTGTGCCTTTTTATTGTCTTTCTGTGCAGGCATCTCTCCACATTATTGGGGAATAAGTTTGATCATGGTGCAGAGGCGATTGTCCCAGTGCTCTTCAATCTCATCCCAAACTGTGCCAAAGTGATGTCCACATCTGGCACTGCAGCCATACGCATCATCATACGGGTGAGACACACTGCCATCCACAAGTTCAATCTGTCAGTATGTACTGCATCTGTGTGTTCTGACTGTTTTCTTTTACAGCACACTCACGTCCCACGATTGATTCCACTCATCGCTAGTAACTGCACATCAAAGTCTGTGGCCGTCCGGAGGTTAGACATCAGTTCTGCTCAAACACAGATCTGCTGAGCAATAGTGATATAGCTGAAATATAATTGTTTTTCTTCCTTTGATATGTAATATATATATCTCTGTTTATTTATTACTCTTTAGGCGCTGTTATGACTTTTTAGATCTTCTGCTGCAGGAATGGCAGACTCACTCTCTGGAGAGGTACAACACAGGATCTTTGCTCAACCTGCTTATGTTGACAGCCCAATACTGCACTACATAACTGCTCTGTTTGTCTTCTGTGTCTCAGGCATGCGGCTGTGTTGGTGGAGAGTATTAAGAAGGGAATCAGAGATGCAGACTCAGAGGCTCGAGTGGAGGCCAGGAAGTGAGTTACTCATGGACAAAACATATGTATTTTGCTCCTGTTGTGTTTTATGTCAGTGTTTCCCAAACACTGTGCTGCGGCACACTAGATTGTCAGGTGTGCTGTGGAAAATTATCAAATTCCACAAAAGAAATAAATGCATGAAAAAAATTAGGGATCCCTCAGGAGGGATCCAAACTCCTCACCTTTTGGAGAAATTTGCCATTTTAAAACCATGATCGGTCACTTTAGTGATTGTGAAGAGCACTATACACTAATGTGGAAAAGTGAGTGATGTTTATACGCTTTAAGGGTTTTTCACATGACTCATGTCAGCGCTGCAGAATACATTGAAGTCTGTGAAGTGACTTTACACCAAAGTGTTTTTCACACACGTTTTTGCTTTACCAATAATGTCTTTGAGAGTACTAAGCAACAAACAATATTTAAAAACTGTCCAAATTTGTGAAGAGACATGTCTCATAATTTCTTTTAATGAAATATTACCTCATCGTTTACGAATATCAGAGATCCCAGTTATTGAACTAATGACAAAATCTAATGACAATTGCCTCAGCATCAGTCTCCCTTCATGTATTTGATTACGCACAGGTGAGTTTAAGTCGATGTGGACCAGGAGGGAGGTTTGAGTTGTCGATTGATTTGATTTCTGTTCAGTTCATTTTTTATGTGTTTTGTTCTTATTTGTTTTTTGTAATATTGCTTTGTTCATGTGTTATTCATGTAAAAGCTATTACATGTCTTATTATCATTATAATATGAAAATTGATATGATTGGTAATAATAGATTAGGACAGAATTTTTACAACCCTGTCCGTCAAAATGACGGACGATGAGAAATTCTAATGCATGCACTGTATATGACTTTTTTTGCATAGCCGAATTTCAAACATTACAAGTAAACGTGCTACTAATATGGACAGAATACATGGGCTTGGAAAGCAAAAATATTGATGTTGTTTAGCCTATGTGGGATAGTGGTGTGCCGTAGAATTGTTTAGTCGTAAAAAGTGTGCCGTGACAGACAAAAGTTTGGGAAACACTGTTTTATGTCATGTCTCTCTCTCTCTCCCCCTCTCTCTCCCACAGGGCATACTGGGGGTTGCGGGCTCATTTCCCCGGGGAGGCGGAGTCTCTGTATAACTCATTGGAATCGTCCTATCAGAAGACATTACAGTCATATCTAAAGAGCTCGGGCAGTGTGGCATCTCTTCCGCAGTCTGATCGCTCGTCCTCTAGCTCACAGGAAAGCCTTAAGTATGAATTTCTCACTCTGCCTCATTTAACTACACAACTGACATGAGTTAGCAGTGAAATCTGAATTTAGACTGATTCTTTTTTGTTTGTTTTGTTTCCAGTCGCCCGCTGTCAAAATGGTCAGCTGCTCCAGGGAGAGGTGAGATCCTTAATGTTACTATAATTGTGTTCACAGTGAATCAATGTGACAACTTTTTTTTAATGTGCAAAAACCCTGCCATGTTTTATTAAACACTTAAATCTATATGAATATGCACAACACATTTTTTGTTTTGTGCTTTGTTTTATTGTTCTTTTGTGATGTGTTTTTTGTAATTTTATTTTGTTACTTGTTTAGTGCCTGCAAGCTCAAAGTCATCAGGATCTCCAGGCTCTTTGCAGCGTTCCCGTAGCGATGTGGATGTTAACGCTGCCGCTGGTGCTAAAGCCAGACACAGTGGACAGGCTGGTGGGGCAGGGCGTGTTGCATCAGCCCTGCCCCCTGGATCATATGCATCTCTCGGTAAGTGCTACGTATAGGACATGCACAGTTTTTTTAATTAAAGTAATAGTTCATCCAAAAATTCTCTCATTATTTACTCTCCCTCATGTCATCCCAGATGTGTATGACTTTCTTTTTTCTGCTGAACACAAACAAAGATGTTTAAAAGATTATCTCAACTCTGTAGGTCCATACAAAGTGAATGGTGGATTGATCTTTGAAGCTCCAAAAAGCACATAAAGGCAGCATAAAAGTGATCCATATGACTCCAGTGGTTTAATCCATGTCTTCAGAAGCAATATGATAGGTGTGGGTGAGAAACAGATCAATGCTTGAGCCTTTGAGCCTCTCCACCTTTGACCAGCCTCGACCAGTAGGTGGCAATAGGCAAAACACAGAAGAATGTGGAAGTGGAGAGTTATAGTAAAAAGGACTTAAATTTTGCCCCGTTTCTCACACATGATATAGCTTCTGAAGACATGAATTGCCTTTATTTGCTTTTTGAAGCTTAAAATTTCAGGTCATTGTTAATTTGCATTGTATGGACCTACAGAGCTGGGATATTCTTCTAAAAATGTCTAAAGTTCTAAAGAATTTTCAGTTTTTGGTGAACTGTTCCTTTAACTCACGAAAACCGTACTGGTCAGACAAGCAAATTTGCTGATCGGCCTCTCACACAACACACAGCTTTCCTACAATTACCACACACAAAACCAGCTGAAGTGAAGAATTTTCTTAATTGTTTAAAGTTGCATGCGTGTACCAGTATGGTTGTTGGAATGTGTGTAATTCTGTTGTGAGTGTGTGTTTAGTTCTAACTGGTTTGCTGTGCTCCTCTTTCTCTTCTTTGGCTTAAGATGATGCCTCTGAAAAAGATGGTAAGATCATCTGCCATTTGCCCATCTGTTCTTCAATTCATCCTCTACATTTTCTCTCCTTTTTGTTCTACTTCCTCTTTCTTACTGCTTTCTAATCAACTCCCTTCTCACAGCTCACGCTTTCCTACTGTTTGTGTTTGTATAGTTGATCAGAATTTTGGTGTTATTTATCGAAGCTCTTCTATGGTCAATATCGAACTAGGCTTGCATAGTTAATGTTTCTCATTGTGTTGGGTGGAAAGTTTGTTTCTGCTCTTTGTTGTAGTTATTTCAGTGGCTTAGGTATAAAAAGGAATATGATCCTCTCAAACAGTGGGTGGAGCTCTTTGTGTGTGACATAGCGCTGCTGCCATCTGCTGCTGCTGAGTGGTATTGCAAGCAGAAGTCTCAGGAGGTGCCAGTGGCTTTCAGCTTGCCATTGTGCTAAATGGACATGATTAATTCCAAATCGCCCTTCTACATCTAATACTCTTATACTCTCAATTCTGTCTCATTGTCTTTCCTCTAACATGACCATGAATCCATTCCCTCATAGGAGTCAGTGGGTGGGTATGTGGGCCAGCGAGATGCAAGAAAATGTTTTACATTTTTATTCTGATGGAGTGTTTAGATTAGCATGAGATTATATATGATGTGTGTTTGTCTCCAGGGCGACTACGGACTAAGCAGACTTTATCAACGGCATCTAGTGTGGGGAGCAGTCAGGTCGACTCGAGAGGGCGGACCCGGTCAAAGATGGCATCTCAGTCACAACGTAAGTACATATACATATATATTATACATATATATATATATATATATATATATATATATATATATATATTATACATATATATATATATTATACATATATATATATATATATATATATATATATATATATATATATATATATATATATATATATATATATATATATATATTATACATATATATATATATATATATATATATATATATATTATACATATATATACACACACACACACACACACACACACAAATACATGCTGTGTGTTCTTACCAATCTGTAGTGAAGACTCGCATATGTACTAAATATATTATATACATTTACTCACAAATGTTTTGTGTTGTTTAGCTCACATAACACACCATCAAATATTGTAGCAGCTAACACTTCTCATATGCATTTAACTCTCAGATATTGTCAATGCAAAATGTTTTCCCATTGTATAGAGCATTGTCCACTCCACAAAAGTGCTCCATGCAATGCTTTTATATTTTATTCAGTTGGGCCATTCCTGTTATGCGGTATGTGTAACTTAAAAGAATAACTATGCTTGTGTTGTAATTAATGGAAGTATATCTAGAAAGGGGTATAACATACTGGCAGAAATCTGCTCTGGTCAAGCTAATACTATTAGTTAAAAAAAACGTATTTACATGGCAAGACAATTAATGGATGCCTTGAAGGCTGGAGCTAAAAATAGCCATTGCTCACTAAGGGATTGAAAGTTAGCTTACAGGAGGATGTCAACTTAATTTTTATAAAAAAAAGTATTGATATGTTTTTGTTTTTACTAACCGTTGACATTTTTATATTATCATAGAGATTTATGTAATTTTAGCGTACAATATGGAATATATTAGAGACAGAAAAACCAACTAAAACCACAAAACATCACAGAATTCATAAAATACATTGTTGATACTGATGTTTGTGCTGTTGTTTTCCCATAAAACATGTCACTTGCTGGATGATGGTTAAAGCATTAAGGAACTTAAAGGGATATTACAAAAGAATAGCAGGATGAAAAGTCATATTGAGCACATAGGGAAAAAAAAAAAAATATTTAATTACCAATTTAAACAATTTGACCAAGAAAACATGTTTTGCTTGAAGTATATGATATGGGCATAAAAATTTACTGCATTAAAGGAATGTCCCAACTACTAGAAATTTAAGATTTTGTTTTATACAAATACGGTAAAAATGCAGTGGAACCTGACTGTAAACAGTCATTTCTGGCAACACGACCATGTTTTGTAACACACAATGTCAACTTCATGTGTGTGAGTTTTTAAGGAGTCAACCCACAGCTGCTCCCAACTGTTTCTGTGCCTCTAGGTTCCGACGATTCTGATTGCACGGCAGGTACCCTCGTCTGACATGTTGGCGAGTGTGTTAATTCATGCAAACGTGTGAGAGTGTGTGTGTGCGCGCGCAAGTGGTTTTATGTCTTCAGTGCCCTGCATGCTGTGTGGTCTTCTTCACTTGGTGTGATGGTATAAGTCCATTTCTGCCTGCAGGCGTATAGAAACACAAACTCAACACAAATATGTTGAGAGTGTTGATGGTACATCAAACCAAAGCAGTGGCAAAAACAGTCATATTGTGTCATCTTTTTTGTGACTTCACAGTGTTAATTGTGGAGTAACATCTGAATGCAATTGTTTCACAGGGCTTATTGACTATGTGTGTGTCTCGTTTTCATTTGCAGCCTGAAGGTTTCATTTTATTTAAATAATGTGTGTTACAACACTGCATGTTTTTACTCCATAATGCTTTGTATCCATTTAATATGCTATTCCTCCTCCCTGCCCAATGGGTCTCATGACCCCACCCCTCTCCCTAATCCTCCCCCTCATTGGCTCAGGATCACAGTCTGCTACCCCTGTTGGTGGTAAGAGTTTCAACAATTCATCTGTCCCTCAGAGTCTTGTTACTCCCATCCTATGGGTTTTCCACCCTTTCTTCGCTTTTCCTGGTTGAACAAGAAACATGGGGTCTCCCAGAATCCCCCACTCTCTTCACTGCATGGAGGGTGTTTAAGCTTGGCTCGCTCTGGATGCCCTGTTGGTTGTACATTATGTCAAACCTGTAAATTCATTAAAACCTGCGCCTTATGAAGTGGGACATTTGGAAGGAATTTGGCAATTGGCATGTCAGAGTGCCGCATAGGCTTGTTCATCTGTGTTTCTGTAGTCTGTACATTTCCACATGTTCACTAGAAATACTTTATTCTTCTCTTTTGGTGTCAGCACATTTAGGATCACAACACACGCATTTTTTATTTATTTTTTTCCCCTTTTTTTCTCCCAATTTGGCATGCCCAATTCCCAATGTGCTTTTAAGTCCTCGTGGTCACGTAGTGATTTGCCTCAATCCGGGTGGCAGAAGACTAATCCCAACTGCCTCCACGTCTGAGACCATCAACCCGCGCATCTTATCATGTGGCTTGTTGAGCGTGTTGTCACGGAGACATGGCGCGTGTGGAGGCTTCACGCCATCCACCTCGGCATCCACGCCCAACTCGCCACGCACCCCACCGAGAACGAACCACATTATAGTGACCATGAGGAGGTTACCCCATGTGACGCTACCCTCCCTAGCAACCGACCAATTTGCTTGCTTAGGAGACCTGGCTGGAGTCACTCAGCACACCCTGGGATTCGAACTAGCGAACACCAGCGTCTTTACCACTGAGCAACACTAGGAATTTTTAAAGGAATAGTTCACCCTAAAATGAAAATTCTTTCATCATTTACTCACCCATGCCATCCCAGATGTGTATGATTTTTTTTCTTCAGCAGAACACAAACAAAGATTTTTAGAAGAATTTCTCAGCTCTGTAGGTTCATAAAATGCAAATGGATGGTCATTAGCACTTTAAAGCTCCAGAAAGCACAGACATTCATAGTAAAAGTAATCCATTCGACTCCAGTGGTTAAATCAATGTCTTCTAAAGCCATACGATCGTTTTGGGTAAGAAACAGATCAATATTTATGTCATTTTCACTATAATTGTTTTCTTCTGTTCGCTCTCCAATGCACGGTCCTGAGAGGACCCAGATCATGCTGCCTCTCACGTAATGTAAGCGTGTTGGCATTTTCACACGTGAACTGACGCGATACAACCAGAAGCGCAGATCGAGTTGTTTACAAGAGAACACTGTTCACAAGTTTAATTTGTTTTGCTTTCATTTGAACATGCCAGCATGCTTAAGTCACACTAGAGGCAGCATGAACTGGATTCCCTCATGGATGCTCATTGGAAAGCGACCAGAAGTAACCAATTATAGTGAAAAGGACTTGAATATTGATCTATTTTTCACCCAAAGATCATAATTCACATCAGGGATGGCATTAGGGTGAGTAAATGAGAAAATAAAGGGATAGTTCCAGTAAACTATCCCTTTAAATCATAGTGTCTTCTGTCTATGTCTGTGGTTGTTATTTTTGTGAGTTATTGCTGTTTAGTAAAATTTTGTCAGTGCAAATGGCAGCATAGCATTGAGGGTTAAGTCTAGAGGTCGACCGATATATCTGTGCTGATATTTGCTTTTTTTAAACTATCAGTTATTTTTGGTTGCCGATTAGTTATTTTGTGACAAGCACTGGATGGATCTACAGTATAACAGCGGCATCTTGAGGTGAAATAAAGAATGTCACTGACTCTGTGAATTGTGTTGTGCCACGTGACTGCACTTTGCACAGAGCCTGACACACAAGAAGCTGGTTTAATGATGATCTACTGTTGAAGAATTACTGCTCATACAGTATTTCTTGGCCTAAATGTCAATATTTAGTTCATGTTTTTTTATATTGTAATACACTAGATTATTGTAACAGTGCTCGTTCATAGATACAAGTACCATGTTATGCAGTAAATCTTGTTATTATTTTTTTTTGTTATAATTGGTATTTTGGTTGTACAATTAATCACACCTGGGATTTTATTTATTCATGTCTTTGCCTGTCACAGTAAGGAAGGACTAAATCTTTTACTTTTAGAAGATTTAAAAAACTATTTGCCGATTAATCGTTATCAGCCTTTTCCACCTGCTTTATTATCGTATCAGGAAAATCCACTATTGGTCGACCTCTAATTAGGTCAGTGATGATGTTTGAGATTGGCTTTGGTGGACAGTCATGTGTTTGCTGTTGAACATCTAGCTATAATGCAGTTTGTGTGTGCATATAAAAACATTTATCTGTAGGATACTATAGATTTTCAACAGTCTGTTAGTCTCACACTGCTTTTATTTCTTGTTTTCTGTGTATTTACAGCGGGTTCTCGTTCGGGGTCCCCAGGCCGGGTGTTGGCCAGCACAGCTCTGAGCACGCTTAGTACGGGAGCACAGCGTGTCAGTGCAGCTCCAGGTTCCCACCATCGCAGTCGGATCCCACGCAGTCAAGGCTGCAGTAGAGACTCCAGCCCCACACGCCTGTCTGTCGGTAAGCACATGCTTCTGTCTGTAATCATGATGATTCAAATGACAGTTCTGCTATCAACCCAAAAATCCTTTCCCATTAGGATCTGTTTTTGTTTCTTTATCTTTTCTGCCTGATGAATAAAAGATCCCATTGATCAGTCTGTGTGTTCACAAAATCTGTGGGCTGAAAATTTTTCATCGCTCCTGGGCATACAATAGCTTCACATAAATGTCTGTATTTGTGTGAGTGTTGGTAATGGGTGACCGCTTACAGTTTGGTGTTCTTACCAAAATCAAAATTTTCTCTTTCAATCAAAGCTCCATCAAACATCAGCCACATCTACAATGGATCCAAAGGAGGTATGTTTTGTGTCTTGGTCTCCGTCAGCCATTCCATAGTGATAATACATCTGCCTTTCAAGCTGGAAGGTGTGCTATGTTGCGTGTACACGCTGCTTTGCGAAAGCAGAACATGCCATCACATTAACCAGCTGGGTCTCCACTTGTCTGTCATGAAGTTAAACCCCACAGCTTGGTGCTGCTCATTGCTAAGTGAATGAATGAATGAATGAATGAAGTCCATCTCATGAATGCAGATGAACATCAGTTAATAGACAGGATATAAAAGCAAAGATCCACACCTGCCACCTCCCATGTACTACTAAAATTCAACTTTTAATTACTTCCCTTCTAATAGCCCCTTCCCTTTTCGGTGAATATCTACTAATTTCTAATCTATTGCTAATGTAGAATCTGTGCATGAGCTCTTGAAGTTAGTTCAAATATTGATGGTTTTTGTGCTGCCTTCCTTCCTACAGTCTGTGAGGTGCCTCATGGTTCTGTAATAGGCCCTCTCTATTTTTCAAACTTGACTCCATTGTTATTTCATTGCTTAACAATTCTCTTTGTAAATGCCTGTTTCTTCTATTTTTTTACTGTCTCTTATATCTTCCAATTTCTCTGTTCTTTGTCTGTTTTTCTCTACTCTCTTTTCTTGGTCTGTTTCCCTATCTTGGGGGTGGGGTCAGCGAGGGGTAGTCGTATACCACGTCCTAGCGTGAGTCAGGGCTGCAGTCGCGAGGCCAGCCGAGAGAGCAGCAGAGACACCAGCCCTGTTCGCTCCTTCACGCCGCTCGGTGAGTAGCCATGGCAGCTATTTCATCTACCGGGACCAATCAGCCTCAACTTTGCAGTAGCCAGGATGATTAGACAAGATAATGCTATGTTGAAAAGTGATAAATGCCCTCTCTCCACTTAATTTGAAACTGAAATTCAAGCTGTTGCCTGGACTCTTGTTTGCTTTGATACTTTTGCAGCTACCAAATGGGAATGTTTTAACAGTGACCCAGCATCACATTAATCTTATTTACTTGTGGAAAATATCTGGGGATGTACAACCTCACATATTGCTCTGCTTGGTTCGCCTCATCTCATATTTTCAACATGCTGTGATGGATGCTGACATGAGCCTCTTCTGAGATGGTCCTTACATACAGCACATCAGAGAAAAGCACTTTAAAGCCAAAATCTTAGACTAGGACTATTTTAAGTGGTCCTTTATCAAAGTCAATATGAAATGAAAATTGATCCTATTTACTTTCGTAATGCATGTTCCTGGTCTAATTGTGAAGGATTCATGTTATTCCAATGGAAAAAATATTTGTTTTCATAATTATCCACCAAAATATGATAACGTCTCTTGCCGCTGAAATAGCCTCTTATTTTTCAACACCGCCAAATCACCTGTCATAAGGAGACGACTTTTCACGATCCTGTCAGTTCCAGCTAGAAAAAATTAAGGCTGCCCTAATTGTTGTTGTTTTTTTTCTCATTGATTCTCCTGTTTCACTCATAAATACTTTGTTACATTATGGAAGTAAAATGGGTTGCGAATGCTGTTTCATGTTGATTTGAACAATTAAACAAGTATGGAGCACTACCGTGCTTTTTGAACTCTTGAATTTTTCAAAGCATTACTACTTTTGTGCAAACATTTAAAAATATTTCAAGACACAAAACACGGAATTAAAGTTATTAATGGGGAAAGACTTTCTAAGCTGTAGTCGTTCATGTTTCTTTATACATGCGTTCACATAAGAGTAGTTTTTTAGCCATTTTATTGGAGTTTTCACATTATTTTGATAGACGCAAATTTCAAAGTAGAATGAGGATGACAACATTTGATAGAGGCAGACATATGCCATCATCATATGTTTAATGTTAGCTATGATGCATTTAAAACATACTTTCAGTACTTTTATCATAAGAAACTTGTAGCATAAGAAAAGTTGGAGGGGTGCCCAGCTGAAAGTGCATCTATTCCTGCTGTAATGCAGAACTGGACTTGTACCTTTTGAGAACTGACACTTGAAGTGTGTGTTTGTTACAGTGGGGCATGTGTTTGTTTTGGTGATGGCACATTCTCACATCAGTACTAATTGGGAGTTTCTCTAGAGTTCTAACATTGGCCTGGTAATTTATGCACGTGTGTGTGCTTGTGTGCATTCTTGTGTGTGTGTGTGTGTGTGTGTGTGTGTTGCAGCATCCCGGCATTATTCGCGCTCAACTGGTGCTCTACATGCCCCAGATGCCTTCGGGGCAGCAGGTGAACTGTCACCCCAGCCAGCACAGACCTCTTTTATTGTTACTTAAGATTACATTTTTTTCATCCCATCTTTCTGCTTCTTTCAGTTTTGCCTAGATCGGACCTGCATGCTTTACGTTTAATGTTCATAACAACCATTCTTCCCATTACCTCGATAACAACTGTAGTGTGACACTCAGCAAACAGCTGCAAATGTGAGACAACAAAGAAGAGATCAAGATTGCATAAACCCTTTAAGTTAACAAGACCCTTAGTGAAAATACACTTATAATTATTACTAGGGGTTTTCTTAATATAAAGGAATAGTTCACCCAAAAATGAAAATTCTCTCATTGTTTACTCACCCTCATGCCATCCCAGATATGCATGACTTTCTTCTGCTGGACACAAAGATTTTTGAAAAATATCTCTGCTATATTGGTCTGTTCAGTGCAAGTGAATGGTGGCCAGAACTTTGAAGGTTCAAACAGCACATAAAGGCAGCATAAAATGACTCCAGTGATTTAATCCATGTTTTCAGAATTAATATGATATATGTGGCTGAGAAAAGTGCTCTTTTCTCCTAAGAGTTGTTGTTCTTTTGTTTTTGACTATTTGCGTTCTTGGTGCATATCGCCACCTACTGGGCAGGAAGGAGAACTTATAGGAAAAGAGGACTTTGTTTTTTTTCTTACCCATCCCATCATATTGCTTCTGAAGATATGGATTTACTGGAGTCATATGGATTACTTTTATGCTGCCTTTTAATTTTTGAAACCTTCAAAGTTCTGGTCACCATTCAATTGCATTGAATGCACTAACTGAGTTAAAGTTCTCTTCTAAAAAATCTTTGTTCTGCAGAAAATAGTAAGTCATACACATCTGGGATGGCATGATTGTGAGTAAATGCTGAGAGTTTTCAATTTTGGGTGAACTATTCCTTTAATGCTGAAGTGTGTATATTTTTAAGAATTTTGTAGGTTAATTTCCTCAAAATGTGAACGCTGTGTCTTTGTGCATCTATAAATATGCTAAAACATGAGCAGCCCGACACCGCAACATTGGCTCAACCAGTGGTGTGAGTTTGGGATGAGACTGTTTGTTTGATCAATAGCCAATAGGTTATTGTTTGAAGAAGCTATTTGAAAATAATGTTTTTTACAATTTTGTTTGGTCACACTAGTGGCTAATTACACACTTCAGCTTTAAGGGATTTTTTTTGCAACTGGACCCGAAGTATATAAGATTTATAGAGATTAAGGAAATGGAGAAAGGAATGAAAAGATAGAGGGAATGAAATGAGAGTGAAGGGGTTTGTGTGGTGTCATAAGTGAAAAGGGGGAATATTTAGGTATTCAAGATGAAAGCACAAAGCTGCCACTGTGCATTTGAAGCTTTTTGCTGTCAATTCAAGTTGAGTTATTTGTGGGTTCATCTGTTTTCTCAGTGTTTTCCCGAATTTAACCCAAGTTTTGTCGTGCTTTCTTTCGTATGGGCATTTGTGGTCATTTTCATAAATGTTATTAGATGGTGATCATTTGTTTTTGGTTTTCTAGTGTGGATTTCTGTATTTTCAAAGAATGATTTTTACTTCTGGATTGTGTGAGAATGTTATTGATATTTGTTCAGTTTTAATAAGATCACTGCATGCATTTTTCTTTTTTCTCTTTTTTTGGAAAAGCATGTGTTATTTGTATCAGTGCCTGTGTGTGTTTGTAAAATGTGAAATGTGTGTTATAGGTTCTGGGTTGGGTATATCTCAGTCCAGTCGTCTCTCGTCCTCAGTTAGTGCTATGAGAGTGCTGAACACTGGATCAGATGTGGAGGAAGCCCTGGCAGATGCTCTGGTAAATAAAACTTACAGGAATACACAGGCATTTTGCTTACCATTCACACAAACAATTGTGCCAATAAGTTTACATGCACCTTGCAGAATTGGCAAGATTTTTAGCTATTTAAAAAAAGAAGAGATTAAATAAAACTGTTTTGCTTTCCTTTAGTACTGCCTTAAAAACTATTCCTGATATAGTTCCACAATAACAAATAATAACTGAAATTACAAAATGTTATTTTTATGATTGTTTTTTTAATTATTTTTTTTATAAATGATAAAGATCTTCCAGATTCTGCAAGAGAATTATAAGCAACCATACTCACAGATTAACAAAGATTCACTTAACCATTGTATAATGTGCTGAATTGACTTGTCTTTAACTCTGTCATGCTTTAACTTTAAACCTTTGGCTTTGTCAATGCTGCCAGCTATTAGGAGATATGCGGGGCAAGGTTAGTCTGTCCGGCTTTCTGTCTCCCTGTTTGGCTTTCTGCATTAACCTAAAACTAAAAGTACAATTTTAACTCGCCAGAACTATTCTTGGCTGAAAGGTTTGGTATTCTCATTTAATGATTTTAAGCAGAAGAAACCAGCCCGGCGGCGGTATGACACCTATGGGATGTACTCTGATGATGATGTAAACAGCGATGCATCCAGCGCATGCTCTGAACGTTCGTACAGCTCCCGGAATGGCAGTATTCCAACCTATATGCGTCAGACTGAGGATGTGGCCGAAGTGCTCAATCGCTGTGCCTCTGCCAACTGGTCCGAGAGAAAAGAGGGACTGATGGGATTGCAGGCATTGCTGAAGAACCAACGCACTCTCAGGTAATCCATGCAAACAAACATACATATATTTGAGTTTTCAGCTTATCAAACACTAGCATTGTGGTGAGTGTACATATGGGCAAACTTGCTCATTTCATTCCTGATCGTTTTCTGTGAACTCACTGGGGGTTCTGTGCAACTTGTGTTTGGTTAATTCTAGTTTTCTGTCTCTTTTAGTCGAGTCGAGCTGAAGAGGTTGTGTGAAATTTTCACCAGGATGTTTGCAGACCCACACAGCAAGGTACCCTCGCATGCCGCTTTCAAACATGCTCCAGCACATACATAAAGACACACACACTTCTGCAGACATAAACCAGTGGTATGAACTCTTACATGACCCAAACCCGCTTGACTATATCGGATTCTGCCTTACCCACAGCCCTTGTTCTCGCCACAGACACACACACACACACACACAGTTCCACGCTATCGGGCATGTGCTGTGCACACTAACTCTCGAATTGAAGACCGTGGCTAATCGCATGGTTTGGTTTGAGTGGATTTCCGATGCTACCAGTCAGTTAGCTTGTCTTTTCTCAGCAGTCCCGAACTGCCTTCGTAGCTTTCCTTTCTTTCATGCTTGAACTCACGCATACTCATACTGGGGCTGTCTCAATTCCAGAGTAGTAAAAGATGAAGTGATGGCGTCTTTTAAAACCTTTACTATATACATTTGAATTAATTTAATTCGAAATAGTTACAAACTTAAATACAGTATTTATCTGTTGTCAGTAAGGCTGGGCGATTATGGCAAAAAAAAAAAATATCTAGGTTTCTTTTTCTTTTTCTTTTTTTTTTAAACTTAAGGATGATTTACGATTAGATTTTTTTAACTTTTAAATGTACTCCACTAAAGTAATTCCAACATGATTCAAATAACATGTTCTTTATTAGAATGCAATGCAGCCTGGCTAGAGAAAACAAAGTTCTTTTCATGATAGGTTTGCAAGAAAAATGCAAAAATAAACTGCACCACACAGGAAAATGTCAACGTAGTGTTAATGATACTGTGTGGATATTTTAGTTATAATTTTCACTGTTAAATAGTATTATATAATGTATAGATTTTTGAAAGATGAAATTAGGTAGGTTAACAAACACTTTATATTAAACTAAAATGCTAATCTAAGAATATAAGCATATACACTACCGTTCAAAAGTTTGGGGTCACATTGAAATGTCCTTATTTTTGAAGGAAAAGCACTGTACTTTTCAATGAAGACAACTTTAAACTAGTCTTAACTTTGAAGAAATACACTCTATACATTGCTAATGTGGTAAATGACTATTCTAGCTGCAAATGTCTGGTTTTTGGTGCAATATGTACATAGGTGTATAGAGGCCCATTTCCAGCAACTATCACTCCAGTGTTCTAATGGTACAATGTGTTTGCTCATTGGCTCAGAAGGCTAATTGATGATTAGAAAACCCTTGTGCAATCATGTTCACACATCTGAAAACAGTTTAGGTCGTTACAGAAGCTACAAAACTGACCTTCCTTTGAGCAGATTGAGTTTCTGGAGCATCACATTTGTGGGGTCAATTAAACGCTCAAAATGGCCAGAAAATGAGAACTTTCATCTGAAACTCGACAGTCTATTCTTGTCCTTAGAAATGAAGGCTATTCCATGCGAGACATTGCTAAGAAATTGAAGATTTCCTACAACGGTGTGTACTACTCCCTTCAGAGGACAGCACAAACAGGCTCTAACCAGAGTAGAAAAAGAAGTGGGAGGCCGCGTTGCACAACTGAGCAAGAAGATAAGTACATTAGAGTCTCTAGTTTGAGAAACAGACGCCTCACAGGTCCCCAACTGGCATCTTCATTAAATAGTACCCGCAAAACACCAGTGTCAACATGTACAGTGAAGAGGCGGCTGCGGGATTCTGGGCTTCAGGGCAGAGTGGCAAAGAAAAAGCCATATCTGAGACTGGCCAATAAAAGAAAAAGATTAAGATGGGCAAAAGAACACAGACATTGGACAGAGGAAGACTGGAAAAAAGTGTTGTGGACAGATGAATCCAAGTTTGAGGTGTTTGGATCACAAAGAAGAACGTTTGTGAGACGCAGGACAAATGAAAAGATGCTGGAAGAATGCCTGACGCCATCTGTTAAGCATGGTGGAGGTAATATAATGGTCTGGGGTTGCTTTGGTGCTGGTAAGGTGGGAGATTTGTACAGGGTAAAAGGGATTCTGAATAAGGAAGGCTATCACTCCATTTTGCAACGCCATGCCATACCCAGTGGACAGCGCTTGATTGGAGCCAATTTCATCCTACAACAGGACAATGACCCTAAACACACCTCCAAATTGTGCAAGAACTATTTAGAGCAGAAGCAGGCAGCTGGTATTCTATCGGTAATGGAGTGGCCAGCGCAGTCACCAGATCTGAACCCCATTGAGCTGTTGTGGGAGCAGCTTGACCGTATGGTACGCAAGAAGTGCCCATCCAACCAATCCAACTTGTGGGAGCTGCTTCTGGAAGCGTGGGGTGCAATTTCTCCAGATTACCTCAACAAATTAACAGCTAGAATGCCAAAGGTCTGCAATGCTGTAATTGCTGCAAATGGAGGATTCTTTGACGAAAGCAAAGTTTGATGTAAAAAAAATCTTATTTCAAATACAAATCATTATTTCTAACCTTGTCAATGTCTTGACTCTATTTTCTGTTCATTTCACAACGTATGGTGGGGAATAAGTGTGACTTTTCAGGAAAACACAAAATTGTTTGGGTGACCCCAAACTTTTGAACGGTAGTGTACATTCTCAATAGACGGCAAAGTTTTACGTGAAATTAGTGTTGTCACAATACCAAAATTTCGATACCACAGTTAAAATATTCTAATATGTGCTTTTGAACACACCATTTAAAAAAAGCCTAAAGAAGCCTAATTTAAAAAAAAGTTACATTTTTAAATGTAACATTAATTTATTAATGTAAATAATAAATTAAAACAAATGCATGTTTCCTTCAAGTGTTTCTTGGTGCATTGCTTAAGTGTTTATAAATGGGGCCCTACTGAAATTTTTTATATTTTGCCAAATCCTATTTTATTTTTTAAGAATTCTGTGTTTAAAAGTTTAATTTCATCATCAAAATGGTGTTTAATCAAAGGAATTCCTAAAACTTAAAACAAATGAAAATAGGACAATTACTTTTCAACATACTATTTTTTACCAAACCTTTATCCAGTAAAACAGCACTCTTGTTTTTGATATATTGCTTAATTTATTTAATTTTTTCTCCCCAATGGAATGCCCAATTCCCAATGTGCTTTATTCCCAATGTGCTTTTAGTCCTCGTGGTGGTACAGTGACTCGCCTCAATCCGGGTGGTGGAGGACGAATCTCGGTTGCCTCCGCATCTGAGACCATCAATCTGTGCATCTTATCTCGTGGCTTGTTGAGCGCGTTACCGCGGAGACATGGCGTGTGTGGAGGCGTCACGCTATTATTCGCGGCATCCATGCACAATTTACCACGTGCCCCACCGAGAGCGAGAACCACATTATAGCAACCACGAGGAGGTTACCCCATGTGACTCTACCCAACCTAGCAACTGGGCCAATTTGGTTGCTTAGGAGACCTGGCTGGAGTCACTCAGCACACCCTGGATTCGATTTTTAAAAAAAAAGAAAAAAAAAAGCTTTTATTTTGACTGAAGCTTCACTTGTCCTGATAAACATTTTGCTACATGGCTCATTGTGATAATTAAAGCACGGATGCTGTGATTTCATTATATAAATATTTAGTCTACATGTGCTCCGTGCTTCAGCATTTTGGGGTTTAATAATCACACTAGGACATCACAATTATAGTTTGATTAATTGCAGATTCATTATTTACCCCAAATATGCCAAATTGGTTTGTGAGCATTTAAAAACAGTTGTGTGCAAGTCAGACAGCATGCTGGTATCAAACTGAGTTGGTACTGGCCAAACACCGGTATCTTTTTTTACATCTTTTTTATATTAGTATTAACTTGGTACCCTTGTAACTGTAATTTTGACATCTCTAGCTGAAACCAAGGAACATTACTCCCTCGCATAATTTTTTTGTTTGCATTTCTGACACCCTATGTGCTGCTTCTATGCCTCTACAATGAAATAAAGCAGGGCACTAGATGCGCAAAGTCCAAAAAGATGAAAGGGAATAGAGTAAAAAATTGCAATATAACAGTGCAGTTTTATTGATATAATACGACACGACTTGAATATTGTTAAAATATCGTATCGTCAGGTTCCCTGCCAATTCCTACCCTTGACAGCCCAGTCCCACACACATGAACACACAGACTAACCCGCGTTTGAGGTGTCTCTCTCTCTCTCTATTTTACTCTAAACGTTTTCCTGGAATCTCCTTCTGGCATCCTCTATCTTGTCGGGTAGGCCGTAGCTCCGCCCCATGTATCTGATTGCTGGGCTTATGGCCCGCTCCTCTTTCTGATTTGCAGCGTGATTCCAGAGGCTTTGGCACGGCAGAATCCGGTATCAGTTCTGCCTCCTTTAAGGTATAATACACACTCATTCTCACTCCTGTCCAATACAATCACATTGTACAGCTCACTTATCTGTTCTTCAGGGGTCAGAAAAAGCCCTTTTTTTTCTTAACATTTTTAGTGTATGCAAGTTAAACTTTTTTTCCTTGACATCAGTGAAATAATAATTATATATATATACACACACACTGGCAGCCAAAATTTGGAATAATGTACAGATCTTATGGAAAGAAATTGGTACTTTAATTCACCAAAGTGGCGTTCAACTAATCAATGTATAGTCAGGACTTTACTGATGTAAAAAACAGCACCATCACTACTTGAAAAAAGTAATTTTTGATCAAATCTAGACAGGTCCCATTTCTAGCATTCATCACGCCAACACCTTATCCTTGAGTAATTATGCTAAATTGCTAATTTGGTTTTGCTAATTACACCTTTGTAAGATTTCATAGAAAGTTGTAAACCACAGTCTTCAAAGACAAAAGACAACTGTCTCTAACAAGGACAGAAAAAGACATGGAAGGCCAGATGTAAAACTAAACAAGAGGATAAGTACATCAGAGTCTCTAGTTTGAGAAATAGACACCTCAGACATCCTCAGCTGACAGCTTCATTGAATTCTACCCGCTCAACACCAGTTTCATGTACAACAGTAAAGAGAAGACTCAGGTGTGCAGCCTTATGGGAAGAATTGCAAAGAAAAAGCCACATTTGAAGCAGAAACACAAAAAGAAAAGGTTAGAATGGGCAAATAAACAGACATTGGAAAAGAGTGTTATGGATCTTAACCCCATTGAGCTTTTGTGGGATCAGCTAGACTGTAGGGTGCATAAGTAGTGCCCGATAAGACATCTATGGCAAGTGCTACAGGAAGTGAGGGGTGAATTGTCACCTGAGTATCTGGACAAACTGACAGCTAGAATGTCAAGGATCTGCAAAGCTGTTATTGCTGCATGTGGAGGATTTTTTGATGAGAAATCTTTGAAGTAGTTTAAGAAGTTCTGACATTTTTTTCAAAATGTAATAGTAATTTTTCACTTTATTAAAGTCCTGACAATACATTGTGATCAGTTGAATGACACTTTGGTGAATAAAAGTACCAATTTCGTTCAATAAGAGCAAAATCTGTACATTATTCCAAACTATTGGCCGTGTGTGTGTGTGTGTGTGTGTGTGTGTGTGTGTGTGTGTATATATATATATATATATTAGGGGTGTAGCGAGTTATCAATACAATACGTAAATATCGATATACATTTTTTTTAAGATGTACCTTTATTTTAATACTCTCATGTCAGCCACATCTGTACGCATTTCGTCATGTGATGAAGCAACATCATTGCATTCATTTGACTTTGAGCACTAAATAGGCTTTTCATGTAGGACACGGATGGAGTCTTTAAAGCCAAACTGTATTCTGCTATCCATGCGCACGTGTCAACCGTGCTTCCTGCGAAACGTGAGCTGCTCCAAACCATTGACGGGATCAGTGCGAGTACGTCAAGCGGGCGCACCTTAAAATGTGAGCTCTCATGACAAACGCAGAGCAGCTCACATGTGCGATTCATTCGGGCTTCCATCGATATCATTGCGCATGCAATGAGTATTTGCTATTTTAAAGTACCATGTAGAAGTTCAACAATATGAAACATCTTGACAACGCCGACATTCTGAAGGAAAGAGAAACACCTGCTGCTCAACTCCAGCATCAGTTATAAGACTTTACACATCTACACATCAACAACCGTACTAACGTTTATCCCAGTTAACTGTAACAGAATTTTTCATTACAACTTTGGAAGCTGTAGCCAAGAAAACCACAGATAGCACGGATAGTTGGAAACAAGTCATGGGTATTTAAGTATTTTGTTTGGATTCAACTGAAAAATAAGCTGTAATCAAACGATTGATTTATCACTTGTGTGTGCCGTTATTTTTATATTATTTTCTGTACATTTATTTCCAATCAGTAGTACCTTATTTTGTTGTGGATGTCCCAATGTGGATACTAAATTTGCACTTTTCAGAGAGCTCAATAAAATATTCACAATATTTTGGTTGCATTTGAGGGCCTAAAAATTGTATTGATTTGTGTAAAATAGGCACATAATATCGGAATGTCGCAGAGCCCTGAATCGAATCAAATCGAAATCGTTTTGTGGTAGACTTTGAAATATCTACAAATATCGGATCATAGGCCAAGAGAATCAATATAAGATCATATTGTGATGAAATGTCCGATTTATACCCCTGATGTATGTGTGTGTGTGTGTGTATGTATGTATGTATTGTATGTATGTATGTGTGTGTGTGTGTGTGTGTGTGTGTGTGTGTGTATATATATGTATATGTATATATATATGTATATATATATATATATATATATATATATATATATATATATATGTATATGTATATATATATATATATATATATATATATATATATATATATATATATATATATATATATATATATATATATATATATATATATATATATAAAATTATTATTGATTTGGTCTTTTTCCTTAAATGAGTTGCAGTCAGTTTTTTACTTGTATGCGTTTATATAAATTCACCCGTTTTTTTTTTTGTTTTGTTTTTTGTTGATGTTTTCTTTCATGCCTTACCCTGTGATGGAACTGTAGAGAGTAAGTTTGGTTAACTTTTGTGCAAAGCGTTTTGTTTTGACTGACTGCTTGTTTTTGTGTCATGCTTATACTATACCCATCAACTGTGAGATGCTACTCTAATAATAGATGTCCCCTACTGCAAAGCAATTATTCAGTCTTTTTGGCTGTAAGTTTGGGACACTAACTGGAAGATGATCTTTACTAATACACTAATCAGTAACAAAATAGGATGATGAATTTCTGATGTCTGTTGTTTCTGATGTCAGTTGTTCCTGCTCTTAATCTCTTGCTTTGCTGTTATAATTTTTTTGGTTAATCTAAACAAGAGTCCCGTTTAAAATGCAGTATCCTATCAATATTCTGGATGCCTGATGTTTCAGAATATTGGTTGTAATGTCACTCCTGTGACAATTAGCATGCTGTTTCTTTTAAATAACTTAATTCTTTATAGGGCAGTTTATTTTTTAACTTCCAGAGTAGATAAATAACTAAGTAGCACCTTTATCATCTCCCCATATAAGCAGTTTGAACCCCACAATGCCCTTTGAAAATCTAGGATTAATTCCCATTCCAAGTGAAACAAATCAACATAGTATTCAGAGCAACTATTATTTTGTCAAATGTCATCCAGACAAATAAAAAGCTCATTACCATTTTGTCTATCACTGGACTTATTGTATAGAGTAGACCATCAGGATGACTTTTTTTGCCTACTATTTTATTCTTAGTTATTCTGATCTTTTGGGATATTCAAATGGGTATTCTTATGGATTTCTATATATTTCAGACAAAGGGGAGAGATGCCAATGGCACTACTTAGATACTTTCCTGCTGAGAGATTGAACAAACTAAATCTGCCGTAACTATCACAAATGCAAACAATGAATGGCCTCATATTGAACCGATGAATGCATGAATTCATCAATACTGCTAACTACTATTGCACATGGTTAGTTTTTTTGTTCCATAGAGCTGTTGTTGTATAATGCTGATGTGTTTTACTGACAAATTTTGTTCAGGTTTTTAGCATGTTTCTGGAGACACTGGTGGATTTCATTGTAGTTCATAAGGATGACCTGCAGGACTGGCTCTTTGTGCTGCTCACACAACTGCTGAAGAAAATGGGAGCAGATCTGCTTGGCTCAGTACAAGCCAAAGTACAGAAAGCCCTAGATGTCACAAGGTGTGTTGGATGTACTGTCTGGAGATATCAAGTCTGGATAATAAAGATAATATGCTCAATGATGCTCAATCATTTATTGAATTTTTTTGTGCATTTCTTCAGAGAATCTTTCCCTAATGATCTACAGTTCACCATCCTAATGAGATTCACCGTTGACCAAACACAGACACCCAACCTAAAGGTAAGTGCATTTTTAAATAGCACTATCTTCTGAGACCAACTGGATGAGCAACTAGGATGGGTGGAGTTTTTAAATATGCATGCAGCGCAAAAAAAAAAGACTTGCTACTGGCCATAAAATATAAAACATATTGTAATTGTAAAAAAAATGTAATTTTTTGCAATTTATTTGCACCAGAATATTATCATTTAACATTTTATTTACAGAAATAAAATATATAAATTCACCTCAATTTACTACAATCTCATCTGTTTGCCATCTTGGGTAACATTTACCTTTGTGAGATATTTAAATCAGCTGAATTTACACCAACAAAGTTCAGTACATCACAGAAAACTAAATGTTTGTCTGATATCACAAGTGAGAGTTCCATCAGTTTGCCCAAAAACTCTTACACTAGCCCTGACCTTTGGACCGCTGTTATTTTTGAGCCCTGTATTGTAAAGATTGTTTAGTATAGATTACATGACTGTAGTCATTGTGGCCATCAGAGACTGCAGAAGTGACTTGGATGTTCTACAGGATGTAATGCGTTGGGTAAATGCTTTTACGACTTTGTTAGCTCCTCATACAATCTCATGAACACCACAAGTAAATTACTTTGCGTAATAATCTCTAACCCCTATCACCAGTCTCAAAACATAATTTGTAGCACACACACACACACACACACACACAGAGAGACCCTCCCGCCCTCTAACAAAACCATCACTTACCTTTTGCCATTTTTTTCAGCAGTATTACTTATTTCTGCTCTCTCCCTCCCTCCCCCTCTCTCCTTCTCTGTCTGGGCTCCCTTTCATTGACATGCTCTTACTTTTGCACTCTGAAGCCGGGGAAAATGCGCTGTTGCCGACTATAGAATTTCTTCCCTTCAGAAAGCTATGGCATGCTTGCGCACTGCAGGAAAATATCCAAGTGTGGATCCAAGTAGTATAGGTCAGTGAGACACAGGGGAAGCAATTCTATAACACACAGCTCCCACAAACAAAATCTCCCAGCAGCTTTTGAGTGAATCGCTTACTGTAGATACAAACCAATAATCGGTTTGACTGAATTCACACATTTATAATGCACAGCCCCATAAACAAAGACTCCCAGCCCCTTATGGGTCGAATACTTTTAGTAAAGAAACCGATAATTGGTTTGACTGACTTTTTTTACTGATATTCACATATCTATAACATGAAGCCCCCACAAACAATAACTCCAAGCTCCTCATGAGTGGAATTCTTTTATTAATCGAGTCTTTATAATCAGTTTTGGTCATCGTTACTTTAAAATCAGGTCAACCAATAAATGCATTGGTGCATCTTTAAAGAATAGCACCCAAAAACTTCATTACACCACTTTGCATTTATTAGAAATCAGAGGTGTTCACAGGTAATGTAACAATGATTTAATGTGTTGGAATTATATGACTGTTTATGTAACAGCCAGCCGTTCATGCTTAAGTTAGATGATTGACAGAAAAGCTTGTAACTGAGCTTTAATAAACTTTGTTTATTAAATATTTTCTAATCTTTTATATTGCTTTAAGCTAGAGCTGTTAGAAAAAAATCGTTTCAGCGATGCATCGTGATTCATACTCAAACGATTCTGAATCGATTCTCAAAAGAATCAAACGATTCAGTTCAGTTTACATCACGCCGAAGCAGATGTGAAAACAAAGACATGAGTTAAGTGCATACAATAAAGTCAAGTGCACAAACACGACTGTTTGCAGACCAGCTGTATCAAACACATGACCATTTGTGCCCGAATTAAACTACGATCCCGAAATTAAGAAGCCAAGATGAGATCGCACCCATAATTGCACTGATTTGCACACAACGGGGAAAGAAGAAAATAATGACACGGCAGCGCTTCAGGAGATGTTGGTGATGTTTTCATTTTAATTATTTTTTTTCTTTTAAATTATAGAACCATTACTTTAATCTTGTGGATGTTCCATGTTTTGTTCTCAGCTCATACTGAATGTAAAAAGTCAGTTTATGTAATGTGACTCGTTCTGATTTTTAAAACGGCTGTTAAATAAAAAGCTGAAAGGGAAAAAATGGAGTAAATTCATTTTGAAGAAATTAAAAAAAAACCGATATTAAAGGACAAGATGCATCGTTTTATGATCGAATCGTTACCCTTTGAATCGTAATCGAGGCCAGTTACTTTAAGCTATCAATAAGACCGCAGTACTCGCAACTTCATTTAACACATTTTACCATATTTAAATGCGTTCCTCATAATTACAAAGATTTTCCCCCTGAAGAAAATATTAAAAAGTGCTCAAATTCCATTTTGGCCTAGTTATTCCCTTGATCGGGGAGGTCTTTAAAGAAGTATATTGTTTTCTTAAATAGATTATATACGTCTGCCACACAGGAAGAGCGAGAGGGAGTGGAGCATCAATGAATTAGGGTATGCACCACAGGCACCACAAATACAATTGAGATACATAAGCTTTTATTTTCAAAATACTATGCTGTGTCCAATCACACCCATCTCCACTCACTCCAACTTCAAACCCCCTGTTGTCTTGCTGCATTTCTTACAATTACTGTTGAATGTTATGTATGTTAAAGCTGTAAATGTGACTTTGTATGTTTGCTGGTAACTGATGGATTGCAGCATTAATGATGTGGAAATACTGTTAAAATGGTTTGATTCTGAGTGACGTTCCTGTACAGTTTGTGGAAATGTTAAATGAATGAGACTTTTTTTTATGATGGAGGTAAAATGGTAGCTTGGATTT
This sequence comes from Moxostoma hubbsi, assembly GCA_032164185.1. Classification (NCBI taxonomy): domain Eukaryota; kingdom Metazoa; phylum Chordata; class Actinopteri; order Cypriniformes; family Catostomidae; genus Moxostoma; species Moxostoma hubbsi. The sequence continues at coordinate 14,525,282 of JAVLUX010000032.1, read as the reverse complement.
AGCATTGTAAAGGAGACATATTACTGAAGGAGAAATTAATGTTACCATCTTGATATAATTTGCTTTTGTCGGCAGATAGCTAATTGCATTGCAGAGTTGTAACATGAGGATAATGTTTCAGGTGAAGGTGGCCATTTTGAAGTACATAGAAACACTGACACTACAAATGGAGCCGCAGGATTTTGTCAACTCAAGTGAAACCAGACTGGCAGTCTCGCGTATCATCACATGGACCACTGAGCCCAAGAGCTCAGACGTCAGAAAGGTACAAAATATACACATTCATTCCATAAACAAAATATAAGAGTTTTATTAATGTCCTGACTTGTGTCAATGCCCAAAAAAATCCTTCAGTTAAATCAATAAATTGTGAGGTTTTTATAGTTGAAAATTGTTTCTTCTAGTGGCGTTTATTTGGTTTGAAGTTAATCATGTCCTTTGATTACAGGCAGCACAGTCTGTATTGATTTCACTATTCCAACTGAACACACCAGAATTCACAATGCTTCTAGCGGCACTACCGAAAACTTTTCAAGATGGAGCCACCAAATTATTACAGAATCACCTGCGGAACACAGGCAACACAGCCCAGGTTAGAAACATTACTAATGCACCTTGCTTGCTCCCATTTATTTTAATAATACCAAGATTTTTTATTTAATATTTTTTAAACATCAGTAACATTAAGTAAAACCAAGGGGACAATAAACTTTTTATAGGACCATAAAATTTTTTTTCAGGAAATCTTGCACTTTGTAAGATTTTTGAAAATGAACAAATTGCCATTATTGATTGAGTACATAAGCAATCAATGTTCAAAACAATGTCCTTACCCTGATTCATTACGGTAAGCTGATAAAAATTCGATGTATTTTGAGCTGTCAGGTTCGATTTGTCGTGAAATCGCTGGCTTGTGATGTTCATCCTTGCGTCATTACATCATGTCTGCACACACAGGAAAGAAGTGCTGGCTGTCTCGTATTCTGGTTGGAGAATCTAACTACGCCGTTCAGCTCAGTTCAGTAACACTCACAGTTCAGGACAGAATTGTTGCAGTCTAGATGGATATTTATCTGTTATCTGTTTGGTGAAGTTGTTTACCTGCTATCAGGCTTGGATATGTTTTCTGGTAGGGTTTTTGTAGCTTATATTGCTTGTTATGCTTCACACGTATGAATCGAACATACTTCTGTGTTAACCGACCGCAATGTATCCATGTTGTCCTGTGAAGTTACTGTGACATGTTTAATATGCATGACTTCTGGAATTGACTTCTTATAATTGTTATACTGCATATTTAAGCATATTATTTTTAGGTTTATATAGTATATTTTATCCCCATCATTATTGAATCCTCGTTTTAGGTTTATGGTATTGTGTGTATTGCATAGACATGCTATTGTATTAACTGAGGCTGGACAATATATTATAAATATAATAAAGTCTTCTATTGAACTCGTATCAGACATATCATGAGTTGAAACTCTTTAATTGAAAATTGTAGTACAATTCAAACATTAATAGTAGATAAAACACTTGTATAATCATATAAAGATCTACTGGTGGTGTCTGAGGAGAGTCCTTTGTTCTCTATTTAAAAGTGCTTTAAGTGTAGTGTCAGAAAAGTGACTTCATCAAAGCATGTAATATTGCCATTTCAAATGTTTACTCGTATAACATCAACATGAAAATAGCACGTTAAGACTCTGGCCCCAGTCATGATCACACACAGGCGACGTCCAAGTAAGCTCAAATTGGGAGATTCATCCGCCAGAAGAGCAGTGCAGAAACACGACTGATGTAATTTATTCTCCCACAAAATACTTGCAATTTTAAATTTCAACCACAAATGTGGCTAGAGAGAACAAAGTTACGTAGTGCAGCTTTAAAGACACCCATTTCTCTTTTAGTGCTAAGAAATGATTTGCTTTTGCAGGCTCCAATGGGAAGCCCTCTCACCCGACACACCCCAAGATCACCAGCCAGTTGGTCAAGTCCCTTAACCTCCCCCACCAATACATCGCAGAACACACCTTCACCAAGGTACTGCCTTCACTTTCAGTCCACCGAATCCAAACCTTGATACAACAAATAAAACTGATGTTTGATCAGCCGCTCAAGATAACAAAACTTTACCTTTTGTATGTGTACACAGTGCATTTGAATACGATACAGAAAACATGAACTCTGAGGATATCTACAGCTCTCTGAGAGGAGTCAGTCAGGCCATCCAGAACTTCAGTGTCCGCAGCCAAGAGGACATGACAGAACCACTGCAAAAAAGAGATGGGGACGGAGAAGAAGTAATAATCTATTTCTTGCCAAAACATTATTTTTTAGTGAAATATCAATTATTTGTATTGCTAACATTGAGCTTATGGTTCTATTTGGCCTTTCGATAGTTCATTTTGTTCAATCTTCATTCAACTGAAAAATGATAAAGTACATGGATCTAAAGGCCTGTCACTGATGTGTGGATGTATTATACTGAACCTCAGCCTGTATCTGTGCAGAGAGGTGCTGAAACTACAGACTCTGGCCGGACAGCACTAGATAACAAGACCTCTCTTCTAAATACTATACCGCTCCTCTCCTCAAGTCCCCGCCCAACACGAGAATACCAGTCAGTCAGCTACTCTGACTCCTCCTTCACGTCCTCCCCTTTTAATAAATGCCTGAAAGATGCAGACCCAGATGCTGAGTCCTTCACAGATGGTAAGACCAGTGAATTGTTTGTGTACTATCTTTAAGCAATTACATGTGACTTTATATCAGCTTGATGAAGGCAAGCGTGTCATTGAGTCTGATTTCCTTTCTGCTGGTGGTGTTTGCAGACAGTGGTGTGGACCAGTCTGAGATGGTTGCTGAGCTTCTGAAGGAGCTCTCGAATCATAGCGAGCGAGTGGAAGAGAGAAAGGCCGCGTTGTGTGAGCTAATGCGGCTGATCAGAGAAACACAACTACATGTTTGGGACGAGCACTTCAAAACAATACTTCTGCTTCTTCTTGAGACACTTGGTGATGGAGAGGTACACACAAACACATGCTGTTGCTCTAGAAGTACTCACAACTCAAATAGGAGGCATGAGTAGGAATCTGCACCCAGGTAGTTTTGTCCATGGGATTTTTCATTTCCAGATTTTAGGTTGAAACGTAAATTAATGTAAAAGGGAAAGTGTATATGCTAGGTCCTGTAACTGGTGACCATTTGACCCCATTTCCACCTGGTATTAAGATGCTTCTCAGGTGATCCGATCACATGTGGTCAGGCGAGACGCATCACAGTTTACACCTGGTCACTTAAATGCATCTGCTGTGACCACTTGTGTTTGGATTTTGAGGGGAGGGTCTCTGTTTCATGACGACATACATCTATCACTCTGTCAGTGTGTTAAACCGTGATAATAAACCGCAAAGAAGTAAGGAAAGACAAAGCAGGGAAAAAACAGCACGCTGTTTCTCCCAGATGCGGCTAGATTTCGGCACAAACGCAAAATTTCAAGCAGAATTATCTGTTGTTTTAGTGGAGTATTGGTATTAAAGGAGCTTCAGATGTTTGTGCTTCACATCTCTGCATGTTGAGATCAGACATACACAAGCATGAGTACTTCACAGATCTCCTTTAGTATGTATCCGCTTTTAAAATTTTTCCATTTGGACGGTTATTTCCTTTTAAAGCCGATCGTAACCGGCACGGTTTAAACACTTGTTAAGGTGCAGCGGTTGATTGACAGGTGAGAAGTGGTACTTCACTTCTGTCCGGGACGTATACAGAATGGATTAGTGTTTACAACTCAAATGTGATGCGGTTACATGCAATTTTTACTACTACTGAATGTGTTTTTTGTTATCCGATCACACAACTTTTTGACCCTGTTTAGACCTGTATTTAGCACTGACCACTTGATCAGATCAACCAAAACGCATCTTAATATCAGCTGTAAATGGGGTCTTTAAGTTTTAAACCATTTTAATCACCTTTTTTCCTTTACCAGTGTATTTTCAATGCACCGACAATTAATTTCTAAAATACAAATTCCTTATGGTATCTCAATTATTAAAAGTGTTTATAAAACATTGTTTTAAGTCATATAAGCTGCATGCATAATAATTATAAACTTATAATAACTTATAAAAAAAAAATAGTTTTAGATGGAGTTTAGTATGTGAAACTGCTGAACCGTTAATCTTTCCATAAGTATTTCTTGTCAGCTACCCAGAACTCCCACTCTTGAATTCGCCTTTTGCTCATAAAATTCTGCACCCCCACCCCGGCATGTTCATTTATTAGGCATTTAGGCAACTTGCATCATGCTTCAACTACCAATAAGAGTGTAGCACAAGTGTAAGCTCCATTTAACAATGTACATTTGACTATGTTTTACTCCATTCTGAAGATTTCTGCAAATTTTTCCTTAAAATCAACATAGAATATATGACATTCCATCTGGGCCTAGTCATAAGTATTATTTTATTTTATTTATATACTTATCTATATTTCTCTTACCCTCTCCCAGCATGTCATCCGGGCATTAGCACTCCGGGTGTTGAAGGAGATCCTTAACAGGCAACCGTGGCGATTTAAAAACTATGCAGAACTAACAATCATGAAGACCCTTGAAGCACATAAAGACCCACACAAAGAGGTCAGGCATAACAAAACAACAATGACTCACTCAGTATCATTTAATAGACATGTAACCCAATAGACACATTAAACTAAGTTTTTTTTTGTTCGTTTGTTTCATGCCAGCCTAAATGTCCTTTTTATTCTGTATCAGGTGGTGCGGGCTGCAGAAGAGGCGGCATCTATGTTGGCCACCTCTATAAGTCCTGATCAGTGTATCAAAGTGTTGTGTCCCATCATCCAGTCAGCCGACTACCCCATTAATCTGGCTGCCATCAAGATGCTCACCAAAGTCATTGACCGGTTGCCCAAAGATGGTCTACTTCAAATGCTCCCTGAGATGGTCCCAGGGCTCATTCAGGTAATTACTATATTATATAGCCAGATCATCATGCTTTGGTTTGAGGAGATGTCTTCATACCTCAAAATGTTGTAGAAGAATCCTATACACTATTTAGTGCAATTATAAAGTAAAGCACAAAATAAACTTGTAGTTCATCTTGCATATTATTCAACATTACGGCCACCCTCTAATGGACGTATGCAACATTTTCTTTAATAAAACCATTGACTTATTTGAGGAATGAAGATCTTGTATGGTTATACTGTATGCTCTTAGTTAAAATGGTCTTTGCATGCTTGCGATTTATACATTTTGCTTTTCTTTGTAGGGTTATGATAACTCTGAGAGCAGTGTACGAAAAGCGTGTGTATTTTGCCTGGTAGCCATCTATGCTGTCATTGGAGAGGATCTTAAACCTCATCTTAGCCAGCTGTCTGGCAGCAAGGTGAGCCGTTTTCTCTTGTTGAAGACCTGATTTTCTTCAAATTTGCAGAGCTAAACGTTGGAATAAGCTGTAACATACATTTTCTCTTTCTTTTCAGCTGAAACTGTTGAATTTGTACATAAAGCGAGCTCAGAGCGGCTCCAGTGGAAGTGACCAGTCTTCAGATGTGGGAGGGCAGGTCCTGTAGCTCTGTCGTCATGATTCAGATCTTCAACACACTCATTGTGCAGGGGGGGACCCTAGCTGGCTTTTTAAATCACATGCATACACAAATAAACACTCACACACGCTTACCTACAAATACACAAAGCCACATGCACCTACACAGCTGAACACCCTCCTCTGGTCCCGCACTAACTTCCAGACAAAAGGGCATTGGGAGACGGCAGTGATATTTGTGGGCAACTCTGCACAGAGGCTATGGCAAGAGGGGGATGTTGTGGGTGTCATTATGCAGATTATTTCTTTTTATCAAAGAGCTTTTGAATAACGCAGATTTTTAAGATGACGTTTAAAAACTCATTGATCTGAGCAACATGTCATTAACGTTCCTAAATGCTCTCTATTGATTATTAACAGTCATATCTGTTCATAACAGTGAGCGGTTGGTCCAGCTTGCTCTATTATAAAGCATACTTTGCTTGGCTACATGCATGTCATGAATAAAACCTTTTTAATGCGGTTGCGTCCATGGCTTGATGGGCCATGGGTCTGTCACCCCGCACCCAAGACTCTCCTGCGAGGCCAGATGTGATGCCACACAACATAGGTAATATGTATCTATATATCACATAACAAAGGAATATTTGAGAAGATCTCATGATGTCCTTGAGGGCGCGTGAATTCTTTTAAGTAGCGTAGTCATCCTTCTCTGATGGAAAATTTGTAGAAATGTATTTACGCTTCAAAATGCAGCATCTGTCTTGTCACTTCTTTCCTATAGTGTCAGTCTTTCTCTCCAGTGAGGAAGTTCTCTCTATTCCTGATGCATTTCTTGATAACTGTGCTAACGATAAAATTAAAATAAAGAAAATGTACAGTAATGAACAATCTGTCTCTTCATCTTTTACCCATGTGCCCTTAGATTGAACGTAGAGACCCTACTGTGTGGTAATGTTATTGGTATGTTATTAATGTCATCAGCACACTAGATGCGGTGACATCTCTAAATACAACACATTTTATTAAGGCATGTAATTTATGAGTTATGTTGGTCTGCTACATTGTCTTAATGGAGTATTTATATAATATTAAAAGGCAACTTAACACTGCACAATATTAACGTCCCTGCCTCTGTTTTGATGTTATAATGCAACATCACGGAGGGGCGATCACCTGTGCTGTTACAGTGACTTCAAGTTCACTGATTAACAAGGAAGGAACAGAGCAGCTAGATATGACACGCAGTAGTGGACGCTGTCACTGCTGGTTCTCAAATTGATCAGGAGATGCCAGCAATGCTGTTCTGGCCAGGTCCTGCTCCAGCTCTGAAATGTAAGGTCAAGAAATGTATCAAGGTGGGCCAAGCCCATGATTGGGTGGGCCAGGCCCCCTGTGGAGTCAGGCCTGGTTCTGGCAGCTGCATACTAGAAGCTTTCAAAGAAGACAACGCTGCAGCTACATGTGGTAAGACTGAGCTCAGATTTACTCTTTACATCTGTTGTTTCCGACCTTTTTGATTCCAAGGCCACTCGCTGTCAGAGGTGATAAAGTCCCCCTCCCTTTTGAAAACAGAAGTGTCAATGCATTTAAATAATCGCAATAACATTATTGATTTGATAAGTTTCAGAAAGGATGTTTAGATGTTTTAGGCGTAAATCTTAATTTAAAGACTTTTAGCATTTTAAGCTTCAAATTTTCAGCATTTTACAATTTATTTTATATTATTTTATTTTGTACATTAATTTTTAGTCATTTTACGGTCCCCTTGGAAGAGTACTGTGGCCTCCGAGTGGGCCCCCTGGTGGATTCACATCACACTTATTTGACAATTGAATGTCATAAATTTAAGTAAAATGTAAGTAAGCTTGTTGACATACCAAACACTTTAAATAGGCAAGATTAAAATAATAATAATATAGGAAATTTCTAGAAGTGAGACGGATAAAGTATAGTCAGTTAATTGTAATGAGCAATTAAATAAGTCAACATTTTAAGGGTCCTCTGTAAGTGTGATAGTTATATTTGGCCATGGAGAACCTAGTTGAGGTTTAGGTGACACTTTCATTTTTGATCACAGTGATTTGGACCGTGAGTCCAAGTTCGATAGAAATGTGTTACTTGGGTTACTTGTTGGTAAAAAATAATGCCAACCCATGAAAGTTACATATTAAATGTAAAAGCGAATCTTATCATTAAATGTACTATTAAAATAATTTTGCCAGTTATTTCACAGGTTTACATTTCTATGGTAGCCTTTTCCACCACACTGGAAAAAATAATAATAATCATGCTTTGGAAAATTTAGACATTTTTCAACAAATCATATTTGAGATAAAAAGTCATTCAGAAATTGATTAAGAAATGGATATTATTTTTATTCCGTCATAATTATGATGTAAAGTCATAATTATGAGATAAAGAATAAATTGAGATATGAGATGCAAATCTAATATTTTTGATTATCTAATTATGATTACTATCTCATAATTATGATTTTTTTTTTTTATCTCAAAATTATCACTTTAAATCTAATTAGGACATAAATTATAATATAAAAGTGAAAATGATTAAATAGTATGTCATAATGATGAGATACTAATCAAATAAATAAATATATATAAATATACTTTGCCATCATATTATAATTTTCAATCTCAAAATTATGGCTTAGCCTACTATTTAATCATTTTCACATTATTATTACATTCTCATAATTGTTTTTATCTCAAAAGTACGACTTGCATATAATAATTATGACAAGTCATTAAAGGTAAAAATGTATTAGATAAAAGGTAAAAAATTACGAGTGTACGTTATAATTGTGAGATTACAAAAATCCTAATTATGAGATACTAATCTAATATTTTTTTTCCCTCATAATTGTGACAATCTCATAATTGTGGATTAGCCTACTGTCTCATAATTTTGACTTCTCGTAATTATGATACACTATCTTTTAGTTTTTAACTTTTATCTCAAAATTATGACTTTGAATCTAATAACTATGACTTTTTATTATTATAAACATGACTTAGTATCTCGTAATTATGAAATGTTGTCATGTGACATGAACGGCTTCGATACATTTCTGCCAAGGTCGTAAAATTTGTTCGCCCATAGTTGAATTACTCCTAAAGATTAAAGTTTGTTTGGAAGATGAGAATGCCAGCAGTGTATCAGTTCCCTTTAGCCAGACGATGACGACAGATATCTGGAAGCCCATTGGCTGAGCGAAGTTCCGTTGGGCTGAGAGCAGCAATGTGATTGGCTGGCAGATTCCCGAGCGGATCCCTCCTGCGGCTGTGGATATCTAGCGTTTGGTGTTTGAATGGTGTACACACGAAGGGCCGTGTCGATGTTTGTGGACTTTGGCCTCTGCTAAAAAAACACAAAGTGTTAAGTCTAAATCACCGGCGGGTCAGCCCGATGAAATTAGGCGAGCGCTTCCGGAAGACAGTGAACACAAAGCCACCTCACTGCGTTTAGGATTATTACAGCAGCGGAGATCAAAGCCTACCAGCCCCAAATCGAGCGGACATTGCGTGTGAATGTAGTGACTGTCAACAGCGTCCTCCCACCCTGCTTTTATATAATGGAAGATCGCATGCAGAGATGATGAGCTAATGCAGATAGGGTGGTAAGACGCAAGGTTTCCCCCCACTGGATAATACAGTGTTGATGAGCATAAAGGCGAGGGCTGAGTTTACTTCACGACGCCTCAACTCATCTTGAGACTGATATTTCTCGCCTGTGTTCCTGTGAAGCTGAAGCAATGGCGAGGCACACGACAGTCAGGGCTCGAGCCATTTGCCCTGGTTTCATGAGCTAGCCTTCAGCGGGTGGCCACCTTACCCACTCTAGTAGGACTAGCTGCGGTCCGTCAGCTGCAACGCGAGCTCCGCGCAGGTGCCGTCGGTACGAGGTGAAGCTGGCGGCCCTCCGGTTAGAGTCGGAGGAGAAGGAGCTGGGCGCCATGGCGTGGGTGCTGAAGATGGACGATGCTACCATCGAGTCCGGGCTTGTGCACGACTTTGATGCCAGTTTATCTGGCATTGGTCAGGAGCTCGGGGCTGGCGCGTACAGCATGAGGTTAGAGCAGCATGTGAATTGTTAACCAGCTTTCCAATAGTCTCTAAGCCGGGAGTGAGACAACTTTGATGGCGAGCTTGTTGGCTAGCTGTCTTGCGCCTTCAATTTTTGTTTCGCGGAACAAACATGATACCCGCCGATTTTTGCTTGCAGGTTGCGCAGACTCTTGTTTTGACGCCAGTATTCATCAGTTTGTTCTTCGCGAAATTTGTTTTTGTTGTCGGCTGGTTCAAATATGGCTGTAGTGGCTATAGCTAGCTCAAAACAATAGACGAGTTATCCGATCTGACCAGCTTGAGAGCTATACGAGACCACCTTATTGATATAAAGTGGTATAAATGTATTTTCATCACACTCCTTTTGAGGAGCTAGTAAGCAGTGGTTATACTGAAAGGACAACTATCACATTTGAAGTAACTTTACTTCCTGGAACAGGGTGTTCTTTGGCTCTTGTCTATGAGATGCGAAATTCATTGTTATCAAAGGCAGAATAAGTTCAATTCGCGCCTGTTCGCGTGTCTAGTAGGCTGGGGGTTAAACCGTTGGATAATACCGCGTTTAGTGGTTGTAGAAATTGAGGCGAAAGTTAAACTCCATTACGTCATATGATACTGCGCAAACAGAGCGGTCAACATCGTGACGTCATTTAACAGTTTGGGCTACTCCAGTTGTTAATATATACAATGTTCAAGATGATGGTCACCATTACACTCAAGATAGCTTATCCACAGTTTTTGCTATGGGCCTTTAAAGCCAAGAAATTAAGATTGGAAGCAGTTTATGATCCATTTAAAACATAAAACGTGTAATAAATGTATTTTCCAGTCAATACTCACCCCCTCCCCATTAAAGTAATGGTTCCCCCCAAAACATTCTCATCATTTACTCACCCTCATGCCATTCCAGATGTGTATGATTTATTAAATTCAGCTGAACACAAATTAAGATTTTTAGAAGAATATTTCAGCTCTGTAGGTCCATACAATGCAAGCGAATGGTGACAACAAATTTTAAAGCTTCAAAAAGCATATAAAGGCAGCATAAAAGATCATAGATCATAAGACTCCAGTGTCTTATACAGTGGTTATATTCATGTTTTCAGAAGCATTTATGCTGCTTTATATGCTATTTAAAGCTTAATTTCTGTCTTCCATTCACTTGCATTGTATGGACATACAGAGCTGAAAAATCTTTGTGTTCTGCAGTAGAAAGTCACACACATCTGGGATGGCATTAGGGTGAGTAAATGATGAGAGAATTTTCCTGTTTAGGTAAACTATTCCTTTAACAGCACATGCTGCTTTTGAGTGTTGGACCAATGGAAGACGCGAGATTGTTCTGGAAACCTGTTTGAACACAGTCGTCATTTTTCTGTTCTGTTTGATGATGCTAGTCACACAAAAATTACACGCTTCACATTTACTGATATAAAAGGAATCTTGTCTGATTATCCCATTATTATTTGTTATTAACAATTTGTGTTGAATCCACTCACAAATTGAATAAACAACAGAAAATATTGTATCAAATGATATACATTATTAATATCCCATTATTAAAGATGTAATGTGTAACCACTCAGGCATTTCTAGCACTCAAAAGAATTGCAAAACTAGTGAATGTTTTCAAACTGATTTTAGGAAACACTTCCCCCATCTTCCATTGGTCGAAGAAACAGATAGTCCCGCCTCCAAACTCTCACCACTGGTTGAGCCAGTGTTGCTTTGTAGGGCTGTTTGGGGTACACAAACCCAAAAAGCAATGTTTTGATTACCTTTATTATAGGAGTAGTTGTAGTCAATTTGACAAAATAGGAACATAATGTGTAACGTTAAAGGAGTTTAAATTCTTATAAACTTAAATATTTTCAGTTCATTTAAAAGGCTGTCTGCAAAAAAAACAACAACAGCAGCTCATGTTAATCTGCTTCACCTTGTGAACATAAATATACAAAAACACAATGTTCAATCTTTAAGTGTGGTCCTCTTAAATGTATTTAAGAACTCTGAATTGACATCTGCACTGCTGAACACAATTAATGTTCCTGTCACACAATACAACAATCAGCTGCTGCATATTTCAGTTAGCCAGACTTTGTAAACTTTTAAAGTAAAATTTTATGCATTTCATTCAAGCTGACTAAAACATCTCACAACTTTTTTTGTGCTTGCTCTGTTGACTGAAGAGATGAAAAGCAATTGCAGTGTGAAACGTAACTATTGCGCAGTGTAATGCATTTGGGAGTTGTAATTTGTATTCATTTTATACTATACAACACTTAATGAGCTTCAATCTAGGGTCGGAAATCTTTAGGAACCTCACGATTCGATACTTTTCTGAGTTGTTGATTATTATGCTGTGCAAAGGCAAAACACAGTAACTTAACATTTTAACCAAAATTGGGGTTCTTATACTGTAAGTTGCCCTGTGACAGACTGGTCTCGCTTAACTACATGCAGGTTTTGAGAAAATGACAAAACCCACTCTCAATTAAGTAACTGTTTTGTTGGTGTATTGTCATCATAAAAAGTGATAAACACTGACCTCTTTACACAAGAAAATAAATGAAAGAAATTGGTTTTCAAAACATAATTCTTATTAATAACTTTTATATGTTTAAAGCATTGTTATTTTTTTTATTTAATAGTATTACATTTATAATTCGAATAAATCTATCCGAAGCCTTTTTATTTTAAATATAACTACGGGTATTATAAGAGATATCTGCTTCTGTGAGAGTGCAGATGTCAGCTTCTCCTTTCCTCACCACAGGTGATAAAGCGGCACAAACAGCGGGATTGTTATTTAAAAAACCTATGAAGCATCTTGTATGTGCTGTTCCATCTGTTTGCTTAAGTCTCACCTGCTTAAAATTATCCTAAGAGCCGTCAGGTGTGTGCACCCTTCCCGTCGAGTGAGAGACTGGCAGTGTGCAACAGCAGTAAAAGACATTGATAAGCAGCAGACAAAAATGTATTAGAGAATAAAAACATCACCCACGTCTCCCGAACCGCTGTCTCGTCGTTATTTTTCTGTGTTTTTTCCTTTTTGCGTAAATTAGTGCAATAACGGGCACAGGCTCGTATTTCATGTTCTTTGTTGACATTTAAAATCCCAGGAGATCAGCAGTTACAGAAATACTAAAACCAGCCCGTCTGGCATCTAATCAGACAATCATGTGGCTGCAGTGCATAAAATCATCAGATCTCAGTGATTCCAACTGTGACATGATTGTTGGTGCCAGACAGGCTGATTTGAGTATTTTTGCAACTGCTGATCTCCTGAGATTTTCACATACAACAGTCTCTAGAATTTACTCTGAATGGTACAAAAAACATCCAATGAGCGCCAGTTCAGCAGATGGAAATGCCTTGTTGATGAGAGAGGTGAACAAAGAATGTCCAGACTGCTTCAAACTGAAAAAGTCTACAGTAACTCAGATATCCGCTCTGTATTATTGTGATGAGAAGAATAGTGTGTCAGAATGCTATTTTAAGATGCCGGATGGCACTGTTTTGGCAGCACGAGAGGGACCTACACAATATTAGGCATGTGGTTTTAATGTTTTGGCTGATTGGTGTATGTAGCCTTTACAAATCATCAGTTGTTCTTGCTGTTCCCATTTGGGCACAAGGACTTTGAAATATGGTCTCTGCATGAAAGGAATATACATTATGCATCTGAGGTCGGGTTGCACGGAATGGTGACACTGAGATCTGGCGGGTTTTTGGGAGGTTGTGGTGGAAAAAGCAGAATCAGCATTTTCTCTGGAGCACTCTGTTATTCTGCAAATGTACATATGCAAGTGTCTTCAATACCGTGTAAGAGAGAGAGTAAAGTGAGTGGTTGAATTTACAATTTTGTTAGTGTCGGGACATAGGAGCACTCTAGTGTTAGACTAACGCAAGAGAGCTGTTCACATGCTTTGCCCCTGTGCTATCAAGTTTCTCATTACTCTTCCAGCACCCTGCAGTTCTGCAGTTAACATGGTCATCCAAAGACAACCAGACTATCCCTATTGACATATATTATGTCAATAAGGACCATTCTTACTGGTATTGGTGTTTTTAAGCACATACTGTAGCAGCTGCTACTACTGCTGCATTAAGAGCAGGTGTCTTCCCAGAGCCGGGTCAGATCAGGTTAGGATCTAGTTAGAATGGAGATATGCTTATCCATTTTCCCACTGTGTCTGTAAGTCAGAGCTGTGACGAAGTGCTAATGTGATGTTTTCGTGAAGCCCCAGAGGTGAATGAGTGTGTGAGGTGCAGATTGTCTAGCATGCGTTCATGCCTATGTGTGGAATGAGCAGCTGTGGAACGGAATGTTACAGTGGGGCTGCTTATATTTCAGAAAATGGATGTAGATTGCTGGGCAGCACTGTTACAAACGTCACATCACGTCATGTCAAGCAGACTTCCAGCTTACTGACTTGGCTTCTTTTGCTGTCACTGCACTGATCTGATACCGCCTCTACATGTGTCAGAGTGGCAAAGGAGTATGTATAAATGTCATGCACAGGGTCATGGCAATCTTCAACCGTCTCTCCTTGCAGACAGTGTTTACTGTCTGCAGGGAGAGAAAATAATTTGGAATCATCCCTTGTTTACTTATAAGAAGCAAAAAATGAGAAACAGAAAGGCACTTGCAATGGAAGTGAATGGGGCCAGTAAAAAAAAAACAGAGATGCACCGATCCGATACCTGGATCGATATCGGCTCTGATACTGAAGCTTTTAGACGGATCGGGTATAGGTCCGACGAGCCCGATCCAAATCCGATACTGTGTGTTAGTCATGTTCGTCACTGTCAAGCTCCATAAATGACAAAAAAAAAGCCATAAAAACACCATTAAAGTAGTTCATATGACTCGTGCATTTTATTAAAATCCACGTGAAGTCGTGCGATAGCTCTGTGAATCACGAAAGGCTGTGTTTAATAAGTAAATATATATTATGTGCAGCACCTGCGCGTTAGTGAACGGTGCTGCTCTGACAAACTCTCGCACAGGCTGGTGATGCACTCGTGGCTATTTTTAGCCTTCACATCGGTGGGCATGTTTGAGCGCTACTCAAGAACAGCATCTCAGATGCTCAATAGTTCGGTTCACTTATAATATGCATTTAGAATGCACCGGAGGTGCATTTTACCAGAATTTGTGACGGGGCAGCCCAGACAGAGAAAGGCTTCAAGAGTTCAACTGGATTATAATCCCAGATGCTGTTTATTGTGCAACCAAATTCCAACAATAACCAGAAAAAAATAAGATCTGGTGCTTGACGTGGGACTTTTTTATAACCAAGCCATGAATACACTGGGGACAGCATGTGCAGCATGCCGATTACCATAGAAAATAATAAAACATTCAGATAGATTGTGGTCTGGGTAGCTCAGTGTGTAAAGACGCTGACTATCACACCTGGAGTCGCGAGTTCGAATCCAGGCCGTGCTGGGTGACTCCAATCAGGTCTACTAAGCAACCAAATTGGCTAGGTTGTTAGGTAGGTTAGTCACATGGGGTAACTACCTCGTTGTCGCTATAATATGATTCTCGCTCTAGGTGGGGCGCGTGGATGCAGCGGAAAATAGCGTGAAGCCTACACGTGCTATATCTCCACGGTAACGCGCTCAACAAGCCACGTGATATACTGCGCGGTGTGACGGTCAAAGATGCGTAAGCAACTGAGGTTTGTCCTCGGGCACCCGGATTGAGGCAAATCACTACGCCACCACGAGGACTTTGAACGCATTGGGAATTGGGCATTCCAAATTGGGGAGAAATAAAAAATAGAGATGGATTAATATATCGGCCAGGACAATTAATTGGACGATATTTGGCCATTTTGAGATTACCATCATTGGATGATAAGCATTTCTGCTTGGCCGATTTAACCATAAATCCCCACTTCTGCCAGTTCCAAAAGCTACTTTTAGCCTTGTTATTGGATTATAGACAATTGTTTTTTGTTTTCATGAATTTTGAATATTTTCAGGGTAAAAATAATAGCTTTTTTCCACAATATTTTGAACATCACATTTGCTGTCATTAAAGGTAAAGTGTGTAGCTTTTCCCAATTTTAACAATGCTTCCCCTATCCCAGCTTAAAGGGATAGTTTACTCAAAAATGAAAATTCTCTCATTATTTACTCACACTCATGCAATCCCAGATACAGTGCATACAGTGTATGACTTTTATCTACTGCTGAACACAAATGAAGATTATTAGAAGAATATTTCAGCTCTGTAGGTCCATAAAATGCAAACATAAATGCAGCATAAAGTAGTCCATGTGACTCCAGTGGTTTGATCCATGTCTTCAGAAGCAATATAAGTGTGGGTGAGAAACAAATCAATATTTAAGTCCCTTTTTACTATCAGTCTCCACTTTTACATCCTCCTTTTGTTTTTTACAATTTGTAATTTCACATTCTTTGTGCATACCACCACCTACTGAGCAGGAAGGAGAATTTATAGTAAAAAAGGACTAAAATATTTCTCACCCACACTTATATCATCGCGTCTGAAGACATGATCAAACAACTGGTGTTTACGGATTACCTTTATGCTGCCTTTATTCTTTTTGCATCCTCAAAGGTTTGGCCACCGTTCACTTGCATTGTGTGGACCTACTGAGCTGAGATATTCTTCTAAAAATCTTCATTTGTGTTCAGCAGAAGAAAGAAAGTCATACACATCTGGATTTGGTGAATAAATGATGAGAGAATTTTCTTTTTTGGGTGAACTATTCTTTTAAATGCAGAGTTTTTTCATGTTGACATACTGAAAAGTGTAAACACTGTCAGTAACTTTTGTGGCACTATCAAAACTATTCGTTTGAGCATCCTGACATGGCAACATTAGCTCAAAGAGTTGCATGAATTTAGGACAGGACTATCTGTTTTTTGACCAATGAGTGGTGAAGGAATTGTTCAGGAAGCCTGTTTGAAAATGTACGTAATTTTTGCAATTCCGTTTGTTGATGTTAGTGGTGATGAAATTGCAGAATAAACATTAGAGGTGTGTGACCTTGCCTCAGTTAAAAAAAAAAAAAAATTCATTTCGCAGTAGTGTGATGGGAACATGTTTTCTTTGCATGTCAGTGGCTCAGAATGTTGAAATGGAGACTGTAATAGAGGTGTATGCGTGCAGGGGGTTTCCCATACCTGTTTCTATCACAACCATTTCCATAGTGACAGCGGGCTAGGTTCTGTGGTTCTGACAAAACAATTCAACATAACATCTGTTTCTCTGTCTGTCTTTGTTTCTCACTGCAGTGATGTGTTGGCTCTGCCCATCTTTAAGCAGGAAGATGTTAGCGTTCCTGTGGAGTCTGACACCAAGAATCCTCCCTTTCAGTATGTGCTGTGCACCGCCACGTCCCCCGCTATTAAACTGCACGAGGAGACGCTCACCTACCTAAACCAAGGTACTGTTCTCCTCTCCATTTTTTCTCTCTATCTTCTAGGAGATCATCAACCCCAAACCTGTTGAGAAGAGAAGCAGTAGCATTAGCAATAACACACTTCTCTTGTAGGCCAGTCTTATGAGATCCGGTTGCTTGATAACAGGAAAATAGGGGAGATGCCTGAACTCAACAAGACTGTGAAGGTGAGATTATCTATATTCTGATTCAGAATAACAACAACATGTGAGTTTGAGTATTTTTGACTGATTTATTAAAAGAACCAGCGCATATGTTTGTGAATCGGACTAAACTGGTTGCACTGTGTTTATCTTGTATGCAGTCAGTGAAGAAAATTAACAAAGACATGTCTATTTTTTGTCTTTGTAATGTGTCACATTATCCAGGTGTTTTATCCTATCACATTTTATTTTGATTGCCAATACAATTTCTAACATGGCGTTGTAGATTAAGTGAAGAAAACATTGTGAACACTACAAGAGTAGTGCTTGTTCTGATTTTTTTGTGTTTGTGTGTGTTTGGTTTGGGGTGAATTGTAGAGTATAGTTAGGGTGGTTTTCCATGACCGAAGGCTTCAGTACATGGAGCACCAGCAGCTGGAGGGCTGGAAATGGAATCGGCCTGGTGACCGTCTTCTTGACATCGGTGGGAGCTTGTTGTGTGATCATGTGTTATTTTGGTGCTTTGCCATGATATCTATTGATTCACTCAGGTTAAAAACAGTGTTTACTGTGCCTCATGTGTTTGTGTTACAGATATCCCTATGTCAGTTGGTATCACTGAGCCCCGCACACACGACTCTCAGCTAAACGCTGCAGAGTTCCTGTGGGATCTCTCCAAGCGAGCGTCAGTGTTCGTGCAGGTACTCATGACCACTCTCACATGAACCAGATTTGAGCTTAAATCGCAAGCGTGCTTTCATGTTGTGGTGGTAGTTTTACACCTATAAAGCAAACCACTGAGTTTCAGTTGAAATGTCATTGAGGCAGCTGACCAAATATTTAATGTCTTGCTGTGTGAGATCACACTTTCTACAACATTGTACAGATCATTTTTTAGCATTGATCGACTACTCTTGATCAGTGTTAGGTAAGTTACTTAGGACTAAAAGTTACTAAAAAAGTAATTAATTACTAACTACTAATTACATCTTCTACAGTATAATTAGATTACTGTACTAATTACTCTGTCTGAAAAGTGATTGCTTTACTTATTACTAATAACTTTCTAAAACACTTCAACCTCGACCAAATGGAAAAATACAAGGATAGACATGACATTGTTCTTTCAAATAAATCATATAAAATCAAATAAATTATTCATGAACTGGCCTACGAATATAATGGGCTGCATTAAATTAGAAAACATCAATTTTAACATTAGTCATTAAATTTAAATTTTAAATTCACTATTGTTTTATATAGAATTGTTCTATAGTCTATACAATATTTAACACAATTATCAGAAGTAACTAATTAAATTACTGAAAAATTAAGAGTAATCCCTTTACTTTTTTCATTGAAAAAGTAAATTAATTACTTAGTAATGCATTACACTGAACCCTGCTGAAGATAATCATCTGAGAATATGATTTTATGATATTATTTCATTGCCAAAAATGATTAATTTGGTTGAATTGGCATTCACTGTCTACTTGAAACGTACTATCTGTTCCAAAACCTATTGATTTGCCAAATACCTCCATAGACAGCATCCTAACAGTTATGGAACCTCATAAGTGACCCATTTTAAACACTACATATGCAGATAACTGTGCATCACACAAATTGCACTCCATACAAGAGACTCGCATTTGATTTCGATATAGTTTGGCGTTAGCATGCTGTACTAATGGTGCGATTAACCTAATAAGCTTAAAAATACATTACACACAGAAATATTGGATAAAATAATACATTTTTAATTACAACCTCAAGTCAAAAAAAGATGGGACTGTATGCAAAATGACAATAAAAACAAAAGGAGTGATTTGTAAATGTTCTTCATGTTTTAACTAATCAACAGCATTGCTTTTTGAAGGCATGCATTTCTTCTGAAACTGATGCCTGCAACATATTCCGAAAAGATGACACATGGGCAATTTAGTAAGGGTAATGTACAGTCAGCCGGTTGTTTAACACAAAAAATAAAAATAAACCCCTTTTGGGTGATACTAGACCCCTCTGCTTCGCGTTGGGATCCTGATCATCCTGTCGGGATTATTTTACGATAACAACCAGCTGCCTGTACGTTATCCTGCTTATTACAGGTCAAATAAATAAATACATGGACATAAAATATTGATGTTATGTAATTATGTAAAAAGAATTCTGAAAAAAAAAAACATCTGACTGCTCATTGTGTATCTTTTTACAAGAAATAAATGCACAATACACAGATGAGTCACCTGATACGAGGAGGTGCAGTTGTTACTGAGAAATATCAAACTGCTAGATGGCACCACTGACCAATCAGAATATATATAATAACAATCTTGACAAGTTGAGATAAAACAGTGATGTGAAACAGGAGATGTGTAATGGGTGAGGCAAACGCATTATAGTATATAAGGAGCCTCCAAAAGAGCAAAGATGGGTCCATTTAACACTGTTCACCGCTGCATCCACAGATTCAAGTTATGTCTTTACTCTCCAAAGCAGAAGCCATACATCAACGTTGAGTACATTTACATGAACACCAGAAAGTGGCTTATTGGCAGAAAGTTTGGAATAATGTACAGATTTTGCTCTTATGGAATGAAATTGGTACTTTTATTCACCAAAGTGTCATTCAACTGATTACAATGTATAGTCAGGACATTAATAATGTGAAACATTACTATATCGATTTGAAAAAAATATCAGAACCTCTTAAACTACTTCAAAGAGTTCTCATCAATAAATCCTCCACGTGCAGCAATGACAGCTTTGCAGATCCTTGACATTCTAGCTGTCAGTTTGTCCAGATACTCAGGTGATATTTCACCCCTCACTTCCTGTAGCACTTGCCATAGATCTGTTCTGTCTTATCGGGCACTACTCACACACCTTACAGTCTAGCTGATCCCACAAAAGCTCAATGGGGTTAAGGGTTCCAATTATCTGTGTCCAATGTCTGTTTCTTTGCCCATTCTAACCTTTTCTTTTTGTTTTTCTGTTTCAAATGTTGATTTTTCTTTGCAATTCTTCCCATAAGTCCTGCACCCCTGAGTCTTCTCTTTACTGTTGAAACTGGTGTTGAGCGGGTAGAATTCAATGAAGCTGTCAGCGGAGGACATGTGAGGTGTCCATTTATCAAACTCTGATATAGTAATCCTCTTGTTTAGTTGTACATCTGATAGAGCCAGTTTTCCTTTGTCTTTGCAGACTGAAGTGTACACCTTTTTGTATGAATATTTTCATAGTTTATGGCAATTTCAAGCATCGTATATCCTCCATTCCTCAAAACAATAATTGACTGATGAGTTTGTAGGGAAATGGTTTCTTTTTTGCCATTTTTGTCCTAATATTGTCCTTAATACATGCCAGTCTATTACACTGTGGCAACTCAAACACAAACACAAATACAATGTTAAGCTTCATTTAATGAACCAAATAGCTTTCAACTATGTTTGATATAATGGCAAGTGATTTTCTAGTACCAAATTAGCAATTTAGCATGATTACTCAAGGATAAGGTGTTGGAGTGATGAATGCTGGAAATGGGGCATGTCTAGATTGGATCAAAAATTACTTTTTTCAAATAGTGATGGTGCTGATGTCATGTCCTGACTATACTTTGTGATCAGTTGAATGACACTTTGGTAAATTAAAGTTCTAATTTCCTTCTGAAACAGCAAAAACTGTACATTATTCCTAACTTTTGGCTGCAGGTGAATGTGAAGGTCAGTTGATATTTTACATTGGTGTGTATAAATGGGTATAGTTTATAGCAGTAGGTCTTACCTTGCAAGTGTGATCTCCTTTTAAAAATTATACCTTTAGTCTCTTTAGCACAGAATAAGAAAAAATCTCACCTAGAGATAATGAACGTGGCACGAAGAGCCCTCTCATTCACAATAATAGCTCAGTGGCTTTGTTTGTGTGATTAATGTTTAGTTTTTAAGTGCCTTAGCATCTTGGATGGTTTAAGGCTCTCATTCGCTAACACGACACCAGTAATCACCCACTGTGGTCATAGTGAAGCCATATTCCAAGTACTTTTCATCATATTTCCAGCTTCTGGCTTTCTCACCTTATGATTATGTTGGATGCTTTTTAACGTCAGCACTTTTATAATCGCTCCATGAATAATCTTCTGTCCAACTAAGATGACTATAAATGTACGAATTACTAGACCCAGGTGACGTATTGCTATAAGCAGTAATTGGATTATATCAAGTTGCCGGTAGGTGGTGCCATGATACATGATACAATTTACACTCATTCAAAATAAAAGTTTTCCGTGACCCCTTTGGAATCTCATGGGTTAAGAACCACAGGTTTATAGTGTATATGCTTTTAACACTGTTCTACCAGAAATGTTTCCAATAATTGTTTCTGCTGTTGACTTGTTGGGTTCCATCCTATGAAATTGGTTATCCGGTCTGTTCGTGCACATGTGCACTCTTAGGCTTGTGCCACATAAGCCACATTTTCTGGGAGAAACCTGGCCTTGTTTTTTCTTAATCCCTTAAGCGTCATAAGGAAAATGACATTCTCGTTTACATGAAATTTTAGAATGCCGCTTTCAACCCTGCAATAAACTGTTTTATTAATTGCATGTGAACATGGTCTCTGTCCAGATGCGCCGCCCTCTTCTCTGGTTTCGGTCATTCCTAAGGTGGAAAGTAGAACAGTGGAATTGTTCTACTGGCAACTGCCTGTTTTAAATTATCTTTTGACATTGGAGCAGCCCGATCAAGTTTCAAATGATTGTGAATATCATTCCGGTTGTTAAAAACTTGTCTGGCACAACCTTATCTGTGCAAAAATGGTGTAATGCATGCCAAGCATAATCTCAAAACTGCTCCATGCATTCCACACTAATTCTTTTCCTTCCTTTCCTCCTCGATGAAGGTTCATTGCATCAGTACAGAGTTTACCCCACGGAAACACGGTGGAGAGAAAGGAGTTCCGTTCCGCATCCAGATTGACACATTTAAGCAAAATGAAAGTGGAGAATATACAGAGCACCTGCACTCCGCCAGCTGCCAGATCAAAGTCTTTAAGGTTACGCAACACGCACGCAAGAAATAATGCATCACATGAAATTTATATTGGTTTTGATTCATGCTTCCTGAAGGTAACATTAACCAAATTTCCATTCACATATTGTTTATGCAATTTTTGGGATATTGCATGAGAATTGCTAGATGGAAACAAGATGCAAAAAAAAATTCAAAGTGCATAAAAAACTTGCACTCGCTTTCATTTGATAAGAGCGAATGCACATAAACTACGATGGAAACACATTTACATTTAAGTTTATCAGAGCATTTTGTCTCTACTTTTAATAAAAAAAAACACAGTTCCATAATTTCCATTTCTGTTTTGCATCAGTTTCCCCAGAAGAGACTATTTTGTTCTCTAGAACACATTGGATGGAAACGTTGCTTGATTTGTTTTTGAGATATTCCGTTTTTCCGGAAAGAAACTACATTTTCAACTTGAATTGAAACCTGACTGTTGATCTTCTGTGTTTTGTAAAGTCTTCTGTCCTCCTATACAGCCAAAGGGAGCAGATAGAAAACAGAAAACGGACCGAGAGAAGATGGAGAAACGGACCGCACAAGAGAAAGAGAAATATCAACCTTCCTATGACACCACTATTTTATCAGAGGCAAGTATATTTAGCTCAGACCTCAAACGTGCAAGTCATTTTTTAATTTGTTTTCATCATTTACTCACCCTCATGATATCCCAGTTTACTTTCTCTTCAGCAGAACACATTTGAAGAAAAACAGAAAAATATCTCTGCTCATTAGGTCATTAAAATGCAAGTGGATGTTGATCAGCATAAACGTCCTCCATACGACTCCAGCAGTTAAAGTAATATCATCTAAAGTGACATGATTGCTTTTGGTTCAAAGAAGATCAATATTTAAGTACTTTAACTATAAATCATCACTTCTAGGCAGCAGCAGTATGCATGTATGACGCAGTCGTGTTGGCACGTGAGAAATGGCACACGTGCGACACACCCGGAAGCACAGTGCAGTTTACAACTGAGTGGGAGGAACGCAGAAATTTAATTGGTTAAGGTTTAGATCTGTATTTGTATCTGTTTGTTTTTCACAATGTTGTATGTGTGTGTTTATCCTGGATGTCCCAACCTAGAGAAGAATGTGAGATTACGTCCATAACATGCCAACGCGAATACGTCACACGAGGACCACGTGAACTTAGAGCTCTCATGAATGTGTATACCGCTGCTTAAATATTTCTTATTTGCACCAAAAGTGATTGTGTCGCTTTAGAAGGCATTAATTTAACCACTGGTGTTGTGATCTGATCACCATCCACTTGCATTTTAAGGACCTACTGAGCTTAGATATTTTTCTTCAAATGTGTTCTGGGAAAGAAAAAGTCATACACATCTTGGATAGCATGAGGGTGAGTAAAAGATGAGAGAATTTACATTTTTGGGTGAACTATTCCTTTAAGTCCCATAATTGAGTAGTTGCTGAGATGAAGTGAGTAGCATTTTAAACGCATTTATTAAAGTACTATTCATTTCTGTAGTATTACATTACATCGTATTACATACGATACTTGATTGAATTGTACTTGTTAGAGTCTCTCTCTGTCTCTTATGTTTGAATGATGTCTTAACTGGGCTGTGTGTTTGTGTAGACTCGGTTGGAGCCTGTGATGGAGGAGGCTGTGGAACATGAGCTTAAAAAATCAAGCAAGCGAACCCTTCCTGCAGACTGTGGCGATTCCATTGCCAAAAGCAAGAGAGGAAGTGTGAGCACTCATTCACCTCTTCTGTGTTTAACAGTGTTATCCTCATGACCAAAAACTCAGATGTGATCCATGTTTCATTTTAGATCTTCTTTGTTGATGCTTGTAGGGCTGTACATTACTCTGACATTCACTATGTATTTTCTTACATTTCTCTCTTTCTCCGATTTCAGTGCTCTCCGTGGTCAGATAATGCATATGTCAACCCCAATACAGCAGCTACTCCAACGTTTACCTCCAGCACACACACATACAGTCCTAGCAGCACAGTACCTGACAGGTGATGCACATTATTTAATGTCTCTTTGTTTATTTGACAATGTGCCATAATGCTCAGTTATGCATCATTTGATAATTTGGCAATTGTTTTTAGTGAGTCATCCTCACCTAACCACCAAGGGGATCCTGGTAGCCTCATGTCTATGGAGGTTTGTGCATATTTGTGAATTGTATGATTTTTACAAGTCTGCCTTAAATTGTAAAACACTCTCAATGTGTTTGACACTTTCTGCAGTCTTTGAGTCCCACAGCCTCTATACAGGAGACGCAGAAGTGGCTGCTTATGAACAGATTCAACTCGTACAGTCGTATTTTCACCCATTTCTCAGGTTTGCACGCGCACACACAGTTTATGAAGCAAACATTTTGCACACATTCCACCACAGTTAAATGCACCTCTTCGTGTTATAGAGTATGCTGGTGCAGAAGCGCCCTCCATGCCATTATTTGCACACCGCATGCCCCTTTTCTGTGTCTGTATGTTTTGTCCTGTGTATGCCTTTTAAGTAAACCAAATTATTATTTTTGTGGATCACATAAAATATCTGGTAATCTCTCCTGTCTCAGGTTCTGATCTACTGAAGTTAACTCGTGAGGATTTAGTCCAAATTTGTGGTGCAGCTGATGGAATCCGACTCTACAATGCACTAAAATCAAGGTAAGGTGAAATGACGTGCTTTCTTACAAATCTAAATGAGGAGAAACCCTTCATATTGTGTGTATGTGTTTGTTTGTGTGCCCGTACAGAGCAGTGCGTCCCAGGCTCACGCTCTACATCTCACTGGAAGCTTCTCAGAGCGAGAGCCCTCTTCTGGAGAAACATGGCCAAATCAAAAATGGAGAACACAGCAGTCCAACATCCATACATGGTAGATAATTAATAATCATGGAGGCTTTATTCCTAACATACCACATGTTACAGCGTAACACAAAGCAATATACAAACAACATCTATTGTGTTGCAACTCTGTTGCTAAAACACTACTATTGGTAAACCAAACTTTGTGTTTACATCATTTTTCTGCAGCTCAATACCACACACTATTAAAAGCACAAGCTAAATGACTAAATGTAAAATGTATGGAGGTAACAAAGTTTCTTCATTGAAAAAATGGCACCAGTTAGGGATGTAATTGGCACTATTGGCACCTTTGACTATTTAATTATTACTAAAGATTTACAAAAAAGAGAGAGAAATTGTTCCTGAAAACAGTCAGTTAATATATTTGAGCAATAAATCAAATAGTTTGCATTGATTTTTATAATTTTATGATGATAACTTTAATTATTCCACCACATTTGTGTTGTTTTCAAATAGGTTGAGCCCTTTATATTGGTTTTATAATTACACTGTAATAGGGTCATTCTCAAAAAAAAATTGACTTTCAAACTTTAAGTATATTGACATTTTCAGTAGTTCTTTTTTTGCCCATAAAAGCTGGAGGTAAAAAAAAAATCACATCTTGATCTTTTTTTTTTTTATCCATAAAGGACAACTTGACTGTTGGAAAGAGGAATTTTCTAAGTTGGTGTCAATAGCATCACAAAATATACACCTTTATATACACATTTTACTAAAATTAATAATTTATACCATTAAGCAAAAAAAAAAAAAAACTATAGAAATCTTTCACATTAACATTAAACAATGTAATAACAATGACATACAATGCTGTGAAAAAGTATTTGCCTCCATCCTGGTTTCTTGATATCTGATATCTCATACTAAATTGTTTCAACATTTCAAACAAAATCTAACATAAATGCTATCCGAGTAAACACAAAATACAGATATTACATTATGATGTTATTTATTGAAGCAAAAAAGTTAGCCAATACTTACTGGGCTTGTGTGAAAAACTGTTTGCCCCTAAATTCCCAAATCTGTTAAACTGTACACATAATGGGGTTCAACTGGGTGAAACACACAGGCCTGATTACTGCCAGCCCTGTTCAATCAAATCAACACCTAAATAGAACTTTTTCAGCAGCATAAATTTGGCTAAAAGGTCTCACCCTGTAGCACACTATACAGTCCATCCGCATTTTGTTATGTTACAGCCTTATTCCAAAATTGATTAATTTCATTATTTTTCCTCAAAATTCTACAAATAATACCCCATAATAACAACGTGAAGGATGTTTGTTTGAAATCTTTGCAAATTTATTCAAAATAAAATGAAACAAATCATATGTACATAAGTATTCACAGCCTTTGCTCAATATTTTGTTGAAGCACCTTTGGCACCGATTACAGCCTCAAGTTTTTTTGAGTATGAAGCTACAAGCTTGGCACACCTATTTTGGGCAGTTTCTCCCATTCTTCTTTGCAGGACCTCTCAAGCTCCATCAGGTTGGATGGGGATCGTCAGTGCACAGCCATTTTTAGATCTCTCCAGAGATGATCAATCTGGTTCAAGTCTGGGCTCTGGCTGGGCAACTCAAGGACATTCACAGAGTTGTCCCGTAGCCACTCCTTTGCTATCTTGACTGTGTGCTTAGGGCTGTTGTCCTGTTAGAAGATGAACCACCCCAGTCTGAGGTCCAGAGTGCTCTTGAGCAGGTTTTCATCAAGGATGTTTCTTTACATTGCTGCATTCATCTTTCCCTTGATCCTGACTAGTCTCCCAGTTCCTGCTGCTGAAAAACATCCCCACAGCATGATGCTGCCACCACTATGTTTCATTGTAGGCATGGTATTGGCCAGGTGATGAGCAGTGCCTGGTTTCCTCCAGACATGACGCTTGCCATTCAGGCCAAAGAGTTCAATCTTTGTTTCATCAGACCAGAGAATTTTGTTTCTCATGGTCTGAGAGTCCTTCAGGTGCATTTTGGCAAACTCCAGGCGGGCTGTCATGTACCTTTTGCTGAGGAGAGGCTTCCGTCTGGCCACTCTACCATACAGGCCTGATTGGTGGAGTGCTGCAGAGATGGTTGATCTTCTGTAAGGTTCTCCTCTCTCCACAGAGAAACACTGGAGCTCTGTCATAGTGACCATCGGGTTCTTGGTCACCTCCCTGACTAAGGTCCTTCTCCCTTGATTGCTCAGTTTGGGTGGGTGGCCAGCTCTAGGAAGAGGTCCTGGTGGTTCCAAACTTCCATTTATGGATGATGGAGGCCACTGTGCTCATTGGGACCTTCATGCTTCAGAAATTTTTCTGTACCCTTCCTCAGATCTGTGCCTCGATACAATCCTGTCTCGGAGGTCTACAGACAATTCATTGGACTTCATGACTTGGTTTGTGCTCTGACATGCACTGTTAGCTGTGGGACCTTATATAGACAGGTGTGTGCCTTTCCAAATCATGTCCAATCAACTGAATTTATCACAGGTGGACTCCAATCAAGTTGTAGAAACATCTCAAGGATGATCAGTGGAGCGCTGTGAATACTTTCTGAATGCACTTTACCAAGGGTGAATGGATTTCCAGAAATTATGACCCTTAACACTTACTTATTTTAAAAATTTTAAACCATAGCTTGCACTATACAGAAGTAATATTGGCATTATAGTCATGATGTTAGCCAGAGGTTATTTATCTCCATTAACCAACATCTTATGGAGGTTTGTGTTCCTTGCCAGAGTTGCCATCGGCTTGCTCACTGGGGTTATAAATACAATTATGATTTAATCATTTAATTTTATGCACAATTTACAATCATATTTAATCAAACTACACAATGATGACTTTAAGACTTTATAGATATTACAGCTTCATTTTCTGTTAAAGCATGATCTTCTGTAAAGCTGTTTTGAAACGATGTGTGTTGTGAAAAGCGCTATACAAATATCAATGACTTGACATGAGGAAAAAGGTGATTGATATACATCAGTCTGAGAAGGATTAAAAAACTATTTCAAAAGCTCTGGGACTCCGAAGAACCACAGTGAGCCATTATCTCCAAATGGAGAAAACTTGTAGTGAACAGAAGTTGCACAGTAGTGAACCTTCCCAGAAGTGGACAACCTTCCAAAATTCCTCCATGAGCACAGCGGCGACTCATCCATGAAGTCACAAAAATGCCAAGGACAACATCCAAGGGACTCCTGGCCTCTCTCGCATCAATAAAGTTCATTGTTCATGACTCCACTATCAGAAAGAAAAAATTGCATCCATGGAAGAGAAGAAAAAAACACTGCTAACCCAGAAGAACATTAAGGCTCATCTGATTTTTGCCAGAACACACCTTGATGATGCTCAAACATTTTGGGACAAATTTCTGTGGACCGATGAGTCAAAAGTGGAATCTGGCGTAGAGCAAACACAGAATTCCACAAAAAGAACATCTAACCCATACCTTCGGTTAAGCATGGTGGTGGTAGTGTGATGATGTGGGGATGCTTTGCTGCTTCGGGGCCAGGGTGACTTGCAATAATTGAGGGAAACCTGAATTCTGCTCTTTACCAAAAAATCCTAAAGGAGAACGTCCAGTCATCAGTCCGTAAGTTGAACTCAAGCGCAATTTGATTATGCAGCAAGACAATGATCCAAAGCATAGGAGTTTGTACACCTCTGAATGATTCAAAAGAAGCAAAATGAAAGTGGCGTTGTCAAAATCCTGACTTGAACCTAATTGAGAAGCTGTGGCAGGACCTTAGATGGGCAGTTCATGCTCAAACCCTTCAATGTGTCTGAACTAAAGCAATTCTGCAAAGAAGAGTGGGCCATAATTCCACCATAGTGTTGTGAAAGACTGATCTCCAGTTACTGGAAGCATTTGGTTGCAGTTGTTGCTGCTAAAGGGGGCACAAGCAGCTGTTAATTTTAAGGGGCAGTTCATTTTTCACATGGGTGATAAAGGTGTCAACATTTTTTGCTTCAATAAAAAAAAAAAAAATGTGAAAACTGTTTTTTTTTTTTGTTTATAGTATATCTCATTACATTACATTAGATCTAAAACAATTTATTATGAAAAATACACAAAAACAGAAGACATTAGGATGGGGCAAATACGTTTCCACAAATACAGCTAAATTGTAAATTAACATGGTGGGAAAATCATTATATGTACAATCTTTTCCACATCTTTTTAACTTTGACATGAAATCAAGAGACATTCTTTTTATATTATATACATTATTAATTACTTATTTTGTTTAGCTATTTTGGAGAATTTTGCATTGTCATAATCAGGATTTAAACCATTTAAAAAAATGCATTAAGTTTGCCTGTAAATTTTGGTTAATTTCTCTTCTTAATCAGAGCCGACTGTATGTTTCACAGTATATAATATCTATATATACCCTTCATCATGCCTCTGTGCATTCTGTATTGTATCCAAATGACCACATCTATAGTCGGCAGTGCTCACTTTGGTCATTTACATGACATTGTCATTGCCTTAATGCATATTTGTTTGTGTTTTAGTTTACCACGCTCTTTACCTTGAGGAGATGACCGCTTGTGAGCTTACCAGGAAAATCTCCAGTGTCTTGTCCCTGTCATTCACCCACATTAACCAAGTGTACAAACAGGGGCCCACAGGGATACACATACTACTCAGTGATCAGGTAAGCACAATAACTTGCCACTCTTTCCTTCAGTCATACACCCACTCATAGAGCAACTACAAGCAGTCTCATCTTTTCCCCTCTACTGTTATCAGGTAGAAGGAACGAGTTGGCCAAACACGGTTGCACATTTGAATATTTTTGCATTATGCTACTGATAAAATGTCTGTCCTGTTATCATGTATGATGAACATCATATGACTTATTTGTCCAGTGTACTGTTTGTACAGAATGCACTGATAGAAAGAGACATTATATATTTTTTTATATATAATTACAGATGGTTTGTAACTTCCCTGACGAGAGCAGTTTCATTGTCAGCACAATACAAGGTAAAAAGATTTCCTTAAAACAAGGAACTCTATTCCAAAACCCATTTAATTTAATCTAAAGAAGAAGAAAAAAAGATTTTAAAGGAATAGTTAATTCAGTCCTCTTGTTTACTCACCCTCATGCTGTCCCAGAAGTGTATAAAAAAAAAATCAGCGAAAAATCAGCTCTGTAGGTCCATCCAATGCAAGTGAATAGTGAGCAAAATTTTGAAGCTCTAAAAGCACAAAAGTCAGCATAAAAGTAATCCATATGACCCCAGTGGATATGATAGGTGTTGGTGAGAACCACATCAATATTTAAGTTCCTTTTTACTATAAATTCTCCTCCCTGACCAGTAGGTGGCGATATGCACGAAGAATGTCAATTGCCAAAAACAAAAGAAGAATGTGAAAGTGGAGATTGATAGTAAAAATAACGAATATTTATGTGTTTCTCACCCACACCTATCATATCTCTGAAGTCATGGATTAAACCACTGGAGTCATATTGATTAATTTTATGCTCAAAATTTTGGTCACCATTCAATTGCATTGTGAGGACCAACAGAGCCAATTCTGTTGGTCCTACAATACATTTTGTTTGTGTTCAACAGAAGAAAGTCATTCTCATCTTGGATGGCATGAGGGCGAGTAAATGATGAGAGAATTTTCAGTTTTGGGTGAACTATCCCTGTAGCAAATTCAGTCCAGAATCAGTTTTATTTAAAATTAATCTTAAACATCATCTGTAAATTTTCAGTAGTTTTACCTTTATTTTAGACTGGATTTCACAATTAAAATGGCCATTGAAGTTGGCATGGCATTTAAAAGAAAGAAAATTGTGTATGTTTGTTTGTTTTTTCTGCTAGTGGTGCAGAAATTACACAGCTGTAAAACCCTTTGTTTTTCTTTTTCCTCCTTTTCTTTTTGTTTCCCCTCAGATTACACAAGCGATGGATTTCACCTTGTCCTGAAATAGAGATGGCTGAAAAACCATGTGAAGCAGAGAGTACGATGACGTCTTAAGGCTCCCTACTGCCACTTCAGGGCATTGAACATGCTCCCTCCATCCTTCTCTCTCTTTATCTCATTCTCTCATTCTTCATGTCTCCGATGTTGGAGAGAGAGAAAGAGAGAGAGAGATCCGGGGTTGGGCAGGACCTCCTAACTGTTAGAATCTGACTTCAGTGTGTAAATTGTTTCATATTGAAAACACTTAAACTGATGCCAGTGTGTGTGAGCAGTGGGCTTTTAAATATGTGTGTGAGTGTGTTTTTAAAGGTTGAATTGGGAGGGATGGAGGTGGGCAGAAACCGCAAGGAAGTGGAGAATTGTGACCACTTTTACTTGAGCATGGTGTTCATGGAGTGTGTAATGTCAAGATGTGGCTGTTCCCCACTTCTGTGGCAAAACAGTCCACGTTCAGACTCTGTCCTCACTTTGCAAGTTATGAACATACAGTATGTACTTGAGTTGTTCACCTTTGTCTGTGAGTTGTCAACTGTTTTTCTGCCTGCCCCTTTTGACTGGCCCATAGACAGTTTGTATTGTCACCATTGCACCCCTCATTGGAATTATGAACTCTCTTTTAAAAGTGGGGGAAATGCGTCCTGTCTTAGGCATGCACAGGACGTCTATTATGTCTATCTGGATAAAATGATTTTTGAGTTTAAGTATGATGCCCTGCAGCTATCATCACATTTGTGAGCCTAAGTTTTGGCTGTATCATATTTTAGTAGAAGACATTGTCAGTGCTAATACCACTTTTAAAAATTCCTTTATCAAGTCCTATGGTGCCATTCTGACTGTTTACTTGATTCCGTTAAAACTGACAACTACACTGTAGTTTCTTTGGATGCTTTGCATTTACTTAGTGTTTAGCGGGATGAATTAAGCATCTGAATTGAATCAACTTGGGCCCCACTTTTGTATTAAAATAGTGGGAGTCTTTGATTTTAACATGGTGATTGTTGTTGGCTGGTAATATTTCCTGCCCTCTATAGTAGCTCCTGGCACAGATTTGAATGCAACTATTAAAATGGGAAGTAAGCACAATAGCATAAACCTCCATGAATTATATTTTGCATAATGCCTTTGCTTTCCTTTATCTTAGCCTTTTCCTTGCCTTGGGACAGGAATAGTACATTTGACTGGCCAGCCAAAGCAGGTTGTGTCTGTGGCTTTTTCTTTTCTTCTTTTTTCTCACCTTGAATATAAGCTGACTTAGTAGGTCATCTCAGTAGTTATGCATTGGGCAGCTGTGCTTTGGCATGTACTGTGCATATTTTTGCCACTTTATTGAGGAGCATGGTTGTAAGAATGTTGACTCCTTATGATTCTTAAAAAAAAAACAAAAAAAAAGGAATGACCAAGTCTGCACTGAACTGATATCACAACAAATGTCAAGCCATTGGATACCTTGCTGTTGTTGGATGTTCACTTAGCATTTTGGTGTACACACAGTTTTCAGGTGAAGAAATAATCAAAGTATAAATACATAGAGATGTGTGTTTTTCTCTTCCTCTGATGTGGATCACATGGTCTGTCCTCTGTGTTTCCGTGATTATGATCATGGTGCTCTCATGTCACTGTCTGTCTAAAGAAGCCTCTCTTCCATAAGGGGTGCTGAGATGTACACAAATAATGCCTGTACCAGAAATAAAATAATTTTCATATATTGTCTCTGGGTTATTTTGGCAATGTTATGTATTTATGATAATGGGAAGTAAATGGTTATTGTAATATGGCGTGTTTTCTATAATGTGATTACAGTAATCTAATTTTAGTACAAAGTAGCATAATGCATTACTTTTAAAATGTTTGTAATTGGGTTATTCACTCACTCACTATTTTATTATGAACACTATGGTCCTAATAAAGTGTCCAACATGGTCTTCTGCTGTTTCAATGTTTGACATGTTGTGCATTCTGAGATGCTATTCTGTCAGCTCAAACCGTCTCGCCATTGACCTCTCATCAACAAGGCATTTCTGTCCACAGATCTGTCGCTCACTGGATATTTTTTGTTTTTGGCACTATTCTGAGTAAATTAGAGACTGCTGTATGTGAAAATCCAATGAGATCAGCAGTTACATAAATACTCAAACCAGCCCATCTGGCACCAACAATCATGCCATGGTCGAAATAATTGAGCTCTAATTTTTCCCCATTCTGATGGTTGATGTGAATATTAATGGAAGCTCCTGACCCATATCTGCCTGATTTTATACACATTGCACTGCTGTTACATGATTGGTTGATTAGATAAGCATATGAATAGGTGTACAGGTGTTCTTAATAAAGTGGTCGGTGAGTGAACTAACAATTAAAAACTGTATTTTTATTAATAAAGGCTGTAATGCATTAATGTTATTAGATGGAACCTTACTGTAAAGTGTTACTGGAATTATTTTGAGTAATTTTTAATTAAGTAACTTAAAAGTCATTTGTAATGAGGTTGTTTTTTTTAAATGAAGTAATCAAAGTCAGAATTTTAGAGAATGAGTCATTTGGGTTACTTTTCAGTCATTTGTTCAACAGAAATTATGGATAAGAATAGGAAATGTTCTCAGCAGCTATTCAGATCAGTTATTATACTGCAAACATTGTTAAATTGCTTGTTGCTCTTTTTTTTTAATGACAGACAGATTTTCATAAATTACACAAAACAATTTTCTTAGCACACACCCGTTTGGTTCAACTCCATCCATCACACAATTAATTTACAGCTTCTAAATAATCTATCCATATTTCATCATAGTGCTGCAGTTCTTTTGCAGGACTAATATAAATATAGTGCTGGACTGACTCTCGAAGCGTGTTGACAACGATTATTCATATACTTGTTTTAGTACAGATCTCTCAAGAAAATCACGTATAGATTACAGGTTTATATCAGTATCATGTCTCCTTTTATTAAGTCCAGTGGTATTTGTCCTGCTCCCCTCACAGATCATACTTTTATCAACCTTATTGTATCTGATTCTGGTACTGGTTGTCACAGAAACCTTGGATATTGGAAGCTAAATTGTTCTCTATTACGGATTCCCTCTTATTGTTTAGGTATTAAGAACATAATGGGAGAATTTAAAGCAAAACCTGCTGTTTCAGTATCTTTGAATTGGGAGATGTTCAAATACGAGTGTAGAAATGTCTCTTCGATTTAGTCAAAAATTGGTAAAGGCAAATTCTTTAAGGTATACTTCTGGTTTAGTTGAAATTAATACAATTTTAGGCAAGTAACAGACAAATGAAAATGATAAAGTAGAACTGCACAACCTAAAAGAAGAATTAAATAACCTATATGCAGAAAAGGCTAAAGGTGCTTTTATTAGATCCAGAGTGAAGTGGCTAGAAATTCAGGAAGAAAAATGTCTGCATATTTTTTTAATTTAGAAAAGAGGGAAAGCTCAAATAATATCTTCCCTATATATTGAGGGCAATTTGGTCACAGATGAAGCCAGAGTTTCTAATTCTGTTTCCAATTTTTATTCACAGCTCTATACTTCTTCATTTAAACCACAGTTTACTGATGCTTTTTTGAGGGGGTTCAATATTCACACCTTTTATAAGTGATGGAAATCGGTCATTTTGTGAGATGGATGCGATTATTCAGAAAGTCTGGGTTATTAATTGTTTTTCTCCTAAACTATTGCATAAGGTCAGGTCATACTGTAGTTACAGAGTGTCAGTCTGTGAAAAACCCCATCATCCATTGGTGGACAAGTAGCTTTCCAATGTCAAATGTAACAATTTTTGGATTAGAAGAATCCTTATTAAGAAAATCAGCTGTCACCCTAAAGCTCTTTTCAAGTGGAAATTAAATGATCCTTCTCTTGCTATTATTATTATATGGACTGGCATTAATAAGTTTCTGTTACCTAACAAGATGAAAGAACTTCATTATAAAATTATTCATAAATACTATCCCTGTAATCTTTTCTTTCTAAGTTTAAATTGGACATTTCTTCACAATGTACATTCTGCAACTTAAATGTTGAAACAATACCACAATTATTTTTTTGAATGTGATTATGCAAAGGAGTTCTGGAAAGAAGTAGCCTGGTTTATTTTCTCTGCTTAAAACAAGTATTTTATTTTTGAAATAATAAATATACTGTTTTTATTTTGGGACTCCAGGTCAAATGAGATGGATGACAGGTTAAAACTTTTAACTCTCTTTGGACTGTTTCATCTCCATAAATGTAAAATCACTGATTCTAAGCCCAATTTTAGGCGGTTCTGTATCGATCTAAAATTACTCTGACTCTCTTTGTTTATTATTTAACCAGAGAGCTGCTAAAACTGCTCTGTTGATTAAAAAAAGATAATGGTTTCATTATAAGAGTTACCTCCTGATTTCCTGAAGGTGACAATTATAATTTTTTTATTATTATTATTTTCTCATAATATTTAGCTTTTTTGATTTATTATTATTATTTTGTATTCATTTATTGTGTTTAATTTCAATTGCTTTTGGTGTTTTGTGAATTCGTTTTTTTGTGTGTGTAGACTATCTCTGTTTACTGTATCTTGTTTAAAAATGTTATTGCTTTGCTCTACCTCGTGTTTTCTGTTTTCTTAAGTGTGTGTGCATGTGATATGTATCCCCTGTAAGTCTTTTGTTCAATAATTTAAAAAAAAGAAAAAAAAGACTGACTCTCGATTGCGCATGCGTCGCTTTGACATTACGCGTAACGGTATGACGCACGCAGGAGATCCAGGAAGTACTCGGCCTTGTGTTTGTCCGTCTGTAGTGTTCTCCTTCTCCGCTTGAACTGTGTCGTATCCGTGGGCCCCAATGGCGACGTTTATTTCTGTCCCGTTGAAGAAGTCCTCGGAGGTCGACTTAGTGAAACCGTTGTCGAAGTTTGTGACGGCCACGTATCCTCCCGGCGAGGAGCAGGCAGAGTACCTCCGTGCTGTGGAGGAGCTCAATAAGCTCCGTAAAAGTGCTCTTGGGAGGCCGCTGGACAAACACGAGAGCTCGCTGGAAATCCTGCTGCGGTGAGAACCTGGCAAAACAGACTTGCTACAGCTGTTCAATTCAGCAGTTGGTTCAATTATATTGACAAGCTCAGTTTCATGGCTTATCACGTTTACTCTGTATAAATTGCGAATATGGGTGCAGAGAGCAGAATATGCCTAAAATCTGGAGTTACGACATGACACATTAACCTGCAGCAACACCAGACTCTGCAGATGTATTAGTTTCGCACTAGTTATGTAATTTAATATTTAGTTTCAAGTAGAGTTTCGCTAGGTGATGACTACCTCGTTGCGCACTTGATTAAAGCCAGTAGCTGATCTGTTTTTATTTGCTTCGTTGAAATATAAAAATTGCAAGAAATATGACATAATTAGGGATGTTACCCAAAAATGGGAGTATAACATTTGTCCATGTTGTTTGTTACGCAATTGAGGGGAATGTACGTGTAGTATTAGTTTGTGTATTAGTTGTAGTAGTATTGTATTAGTACTATTACCGTTTTTTATGTTTTCATATGTAAATATTTAGGGTGATATGCCAGAATATTTATCATACGTCATCGTGCGGGCTTCCTGGATTGCAGTGACTCAGGTGTGTTCTTCAAACTAACCGCGTTTAATTGGACGCAAGAAATAAATAAATGAAAAGAAAATATGCATGTTTATATTGTATTCGCTTTTTGAGAATTAAAGTCATTTCGATGTTGACCTAGACGTCACGAGGCTCAATGAAGTCATTTATTTGAAGTAGGTGGGTGCAGCAGGTTTGAGTGACGTATTGGTTTTTGCTAGTCTGAAGGTATTTGGCACATGGCTACGTGATTTATTTATTTATCTAAAGTGGAGAGGTAGATCATTTGCTGTAGTAGATTTGAGGAAATGGCTTGTTAATTTGTTTAATAAAATCAGATTTGCTGCTTCATGCTTTGATCATTTGGCCACTTTGATTCCAGTTTCTGTTCCTTAGTATTAGTGTAAATGAGGCGTCAGAAGAGATCATTTATTTACTTTACTTTCATTGGATTTGTTTGACTGTAGTATTGAGAAATGTGCCAGCTAACAATTTTTGTTCTGTTTAAAAAATAAGTACAGGTGTCCATTTGTGCAAATACACCTATATTTTCCTAGTCCACACAGTTTATAATCTGCATTTAGCTTGTGGTTTAATATGACTTTAAGTAATATTCCCGGTATAATACTAGTTAAAGTCAATCGACAGCATTTGTGGCATAATATTAATTACCACAAAATAATTTGGACTTGCCCCTCTTTCTTTAAAAATAAATTAATGATGAGCTTAGATACAGTAAGACGCTTACAATGGAAGCGAATGGAGCCAATCAACTTTCAAAAGTATAGACACAAGACACCGATTTTAGTGTGAATCACTTACTAACCTTTTCTGCGTAAAGTTATATCTAGTCTTACAACTTCGTTGCCATGACAATGTAACACACAAACCATAAACAGACTGTAAAAATGACTATTTAAACAACTACAGCTCAAATAAGACATGATGTTTAACAGAAGAATTAATGTAAGGGCTTTTATACATTTATGAGCTTCACATTTCTGCTTTTAAAAAACTGGCCCGTTGGAAGTGCCTCACTGTAACCTGTATTTTTTCAAAACGAGTAATTTTACTTTTTTGTTACTTACTCCATTCACCTATGCCATCTTGAGAGCAAATGAGCCATGCGTTGCTATAGGGATAAGGTTTTGTTTGTCTGTTGCTCCTTTGTAGCCATGCTGAATGGTCAACATGAATGGCCTTCTTTGTAGCTCCTAGTTAAACTGGTGTTTGGTTTGTGTGACGAAGAGCCCCTTGGGCACACCCTTCAGAAGTATTCTCCTCAAACCAACAGTTATGTTCTTTTTTTTTTGGTGCCTGGAAGCATGACTAGCCAGGGATAACAGATATATAAAATATGGGGAAATGCTCCTCTTTTTGTAGTAAGTGTGAACAGTTTGCTCCATGACAATGAGGTTGAGTAACATCTGTCAGTTGTTCCTTGGGTTCATAATGACAGTCACATGAGAAATGTTGTCATGGCTAAGATGATGCTAAAGGCTGACTCAAATGCTAACAAATTCTTTTTTCACTTTGCCTTGCTATATTGTGTCTCAATTCTGGAGTGTTTCTCATTGTGTGTCTCTCTCCCATCCAGATATTATGATCAGCTCTGTGCAATCGAACCCAAATTTCCCTTTCCAGAGGTAATATTTCTACACTTTCAAGCATAATATTATGCCCATTCCTTTTTCAGCGACTGCAGTTTTTTTAATAAAGTTTAATTTAATCTTTAATACGCTTCTTTGATTATTATATTATCTTTGTTTTTGCAGCTATGCCTGACATTCACATGGAAAGATGCTTTTGATAAAGGATCACTTTTTGGAGGCTCAGTCAAACTTGGTAAGTGCAAGAATAGTTTAAAAATACGTCAAAGATGAGCACACCTGCATTAGGGATGTTCAGAACGACTAATTTCACTAAATCTTGGAGTCGACCAGTCTATAAAGTAAGAAACCCACAGAGAACGGTCAAACACATTGTGTTTATGCGACCCATTTAAAATAATGAATCTATTCCACTGATTCATAATATAGAACTGGAATGCTGATGATGTCAAAACAGTGAACACACTGCGCCACCATATTGCTTTGCCCAAATATTCCAGTATGCCTATTGGTTTAATAGACATTTTTTTCAGTGAGTAAGCATTAGTCATTCAGTCACTGATTTTATATCTGAAATCTACTTGTACATCTCTACAACACAAACGTCCTACACATGTCATTATTTATTTATTTAAAGTTGGGAATTTTTCCTGTTTCTTGAAAGCCCGAGCAAGTTACGTGTATCTTTATCAAACAGTATACCTCTAACTACAATGGCGAAAAGATCAGCTGAATGTAAACAAGTTCACTGAAACTGAGATAAGATACCAGCAGACATGTTCAGTCGTATTTATTGCGAAGTCAAAGTTTTTGTTCAGAGTTACTTGTTTTGTTGTTTAATTAAAAAAATGGCCTTTTCTTGTGGTCATTTGAATAAAAGCTTGCATTCTCTATCACACGCAGTGGGCGCACAGAGTGAGGGAGACACGCAAAGCTGGTTAAAATTAAACTTGTATACAAGGTTAGGTTTGTGCGTATTTACCTATAATCTAATATGACAGCTGTTTGGTTAAGAATGTTAAATTCCAGTTACAGTTATTATGTAAAAAAAAAAATGGCTAGGATAGAAAATAAAATAGGACTGTGAGAAATGTACAGTAAACCTAATGTGTTGTTCTAAACATGACGTGCACACAGAATAAAATACGTTTTCAACAGATTAGCAGTCGGCTCATGGTTGAAAACGGCCTTCTTGATCAAAAGGTTAAAAATAATCATAATAAAAACAAATTGGTTGTATGTATACATGCACGTTAACAATGGTCCGGTGAAAGACGGGACCAGACTCACCCGAGGCAATTATCCTGCACTTGAAAAAGCTTGCTTGACAGGAAATGACACGCACAGATAATTGTATTATTAATTATTTTTAAAATGTAACATCATCAACATGACAGTAATTTAAGTGGATCCTTTGTTAAAAAAAAAAAAAAAAAAAAATCTAAAAATATATAAAGCCAAAGTAAACGTCAACTGTTTAATGGGGGAAAAATATTGACCGACTAGTAATTCCAGTGTCGACTAGCAGCATCTGTACTGTTTAGTCGACTAGTCCCACACATCCAGTGCAACGTGCATACAAACAAGCACACAGCAAGACGTAAGCGTTAGACATATTTTTGCCTAGCGGCCAATAAAACTTTAATATCTAAAGATTTATTTTAGGGACACACGCCATATTTTGGGTCAAGAAAAGTCATAGTGCCAGAAGGCAACCACTAAAAATGTTGTTTTGTTTGTTTTATGGCAAAGGTATGTTATATGGGTAAATGCATTCATAAGGGTCTGCGCTTATGAATAATATTTATGTTCTTGGCAGATATTTTCTTGCCATAATATCTTACAAGAAAGTGTGTATATTGTGTTAGTTACAATAATCCAAATAGGTGGCTGAGGAGGATAGTTTAATAGATTTTAATTTTTTTTAAATTTTCAATCTGAAATCGTTTTAAATTTTTGTTTTGAAACCCCATGTAAAGTGTAGTAGTTATTTTCTTTACACAATAATTCTGTCTAAATAATGTTATGCACCGTACTTTCAAAATAATGGAAGACTGTAACAATATGTAATATTCTTTGTGTTTTTCAGCCTTGGCAAGTTTGGGCTATGAGAAGACATGTGTATTGTTTAATGTGGGGGCACTGGCCAGTCAGATTGCATCTGAGCAGAATCTCGACAATGATGAAGGACTGAAGTCCGCTGCCAAGTTCTACCAGGTTTGAGTTAGACCTTTTAGGGATAGTTTGCTCAAAAAAAAATGTACATTCTGTCACCATTCTTCTCACACATTTTGTTCCAAACCCATATAACTCTTCCTTCCATGCAACACAAAAGGAGATGTTAGGCTGGATGGTAGCTGTAGTCACAATTCATGTTTATGTAGAGAGAAAAT
Organism: Moxostoma hubbsi; assembly: GCA_032164185.1. NCBI lineage: Eukaryota > Metazoa > Chordata > Actinopteri > Cypriniformes > Catostomidae > Moxostoma > Moxostoma hubbsi. The sequence continues at coordinate 14,484,586 of JAVLUX010000032.1, read as the reverse complement.
CTTTTGTGTTCCATGGAAGAAAGAATATCATAAAGTTTGCAATGTCATGAGGGTGAGAAAATTAAAAATTTTCTTTAAATCTTTCTTTTCAATAACTTTAAATCTTTTATTTCAACAACAGTTAGATACCAAGTGTTTTCTGTTTCTCTCTCTAGCTGGCAAGTGGTGCATTTGCTCATATAAAGGACACAGTGCTATCTTCATTGAATCGAGAGCCCACGATGGATATCTCCCCGGAGACAGTGGGCACGCTCAGTCAGATCATGCTTAGCCAGGCACAAGAGGTCTTCGTTCTCAAGGCCACTGCAGGTGTGTGTGTTTATGAATGTGCATTGTTGTTTATAATTGACACAATATTACACAATTGTGAGTCCAATTTTGTTTTGTTTCACAGATAAGATGAAGGATGCCATCATAGCTAAACTTGCCAATCAAGCTGCTGATTACTACGGTGATGCTTTTAAGCAGTGCCAGTACAAAGAGAATCTGCCTAAGGTATGTGCAGCTGTCAATACACATGTCTGACATATCAGTTTGCAAGCTGGGGAAAATAATCCACTAGAGGTCACTCGAGGCAGTTAAACATTCTCAAAGATCCACACATACTGCATGCAGCAGTCATTGTGGGTGTGTCTGTATATGTACAGTGTTTATTTCATTGGCCCTGTTTATACCTGGTAATAAAATCCGTCTTAAATGTGTCTCCACTTGTGTCACTGTATAATGCATGATGATAAGTCACCAAAAAATCTGCAAAGAAAAAGCAAGCATGATAAAATTGGTGCACTGTTCTTAGACTTTAATTACAATCTAAGCAGAAATGTGACCTTTCAAGCTGAGCTCTCAGTTATTTTAGTAACTGAGCTTCATATGTGTGTGCTTCTTATCTGTGTCCCTGCATTTTGATATCAGACACACCCGAGAAGTTCTTGTGTCTCATGCCTCATCAGCCCCATTCATACCTTGCATTTACATGCGTTTTCGGTCATCGGATCACTATCGCATAGCACTTGACCACATTAAATGACAGGTGTAAATGCACCCAGGACAAATTGTGATCGGCTTACTGAAACCACATTTGGAGGTGGTCAGGAACAAATTTTGACTACATTTAAAGATGTAAATGTGGTTTATTTATTCTGCCATTGTAATCTGAAGTGCACAACAGTCACTGCCGTCTTACAATATTGTCACCCAAACAATGAACAATTTCCACTCAAATATTCCATTGGAATACACTTGGATTTTCTCAAATCCCCACTCGCCTGTGTCTCTAGTTTTCTAATCACTATGACTCACGCGACACTAAAGTGTAACCAGGCTTCACTCATGCGTTTCAGATGAGAAGCATATTTAGGGCTTACAAAGTGACGAACGTGAGATAAATATCATGAAATTTGCTTTGGCGACCCAAAATGTTCAATAAAAGAAAAAACCCTGAATTTCAAAGTAATGGAAATCATTTGAATTATCCACCAATGTTTTTAAAATTCACTAATACACTGGGAATTTTCAGTTACCACAGCCTCTGAATTAATATGCAAGTAGTGTTTTCCATTTTGCGTGGGTAACTATGATTGGGTCTCTATCCGCTAAAAATGGAGACACATTTGACTGCAAGGTGTAAATGCAATCCAGCTAAAGAACATCCAGCTTTAATACAGATATGAAATGCATGTTTATGTAAGTTGTAAATGAGGCATGTATGTATTTACATTCGAATATAGGAGTGTTTACATTGAAAGCAAGTCAAAAGTGTTTTCGAAGTTCGAACCACCTCAACCACGTTCTGAAGTGGACGAATCTCAAAACATTTGGAACCCTTTTACACATGTATTTAGCTTCATCCCGTTTCAAACAGATTGCCTGCAATGAATGCTTATACCAGTTGTAGACAGGGCCGTTGATTCAGCTATGACTGCTAGTCATCACCTCATACACAGACACACACTTTCAAATCTCCAGACCTCCAACCCTTGTTTCTTCTCCTACTGATCTGTGAGTGAACGCTGCATGAGCATTGTGTGAGGGTTTGGTTGGGGTTTGCTGAAGGATGCGTGCTGATTTGCTGTTCTGTTTTCTCTTCCTGCGCCCTGTGCTGTGTGTCTGTGCTCGTTTGTGGTTGCCTGTGGTGTTGGTTTGTGGTTGCCGTGGTGTTTGTGATTGCTGTGGTTGCCTCTCCCTGGTTAGTATTTTTATTTCCAGGAAGTGCTTCCTGTCCTCGCTGCCAAGCACTGTATGATGCAGGCTACCGCAGAGATGCACCAGTCAGCCATGGCCAATCAGAAGAAAAAATTTGGAGAGGAGATTGCTCGGCTACAGGTGGGTTTATCTGTGTGTGACATACTGTTTATTTTTGGTTGGATGCTTGCTTGTTTTATTTAGCTTCATTAGTGTGATGTTGATTTTTTTTTTACAATGTTTGTATTTCCCATGCGTGTCTTTTAGCATGCCACAGAGCTGGTGAAGACAGCTGCTTCCCGGTACGATGAGTATGTGAATGTAAAGGATCTGACGGATAAAATCAACCGTGCGCTCACAGCTGCAAAGAAAGACAACGACTTTATATACCATGACCGTGTGCCAGAGGTCAAAGACTTGGAACACATTGGCAAGGCTTCTCTTGTCAAAGCAACTGCAGTGCAGACGCCACTCAGCCAGAAATTCACAGGTCGGAATGATGATACATATGACAATATTTTACTTTTTACTATTGTTTTTATATTTGGGGGATATTTCTCCCTTATAGATGTAAAAATCATATTGCATGCAATGTATTGCATTATTTACTGACTATGTTGTTTTGTTTGTGTTTAGATCTTTTTGAAAAGATGGTTCCAATGGCAGTGCAGCAGTCAGTGAGTGCAGCCAATTCAAGGAAGTCAGACACAGTGAACAGACTTGTTGGAAGCTTGAGAGAAGCAACAAATCTATGCAATGGGTCAGTGTCCATGTATATTCTTGCATGCATGTGCAGTGCACTCTTTCATAGGTTTCAGTTGAAATTGACTACAAAAACAACTACATCTAGGGCAGTGGTGGCTCAGCGGTTAAGGCTCTGGATTACTGACCAGAAGGTTGGGGGTTCAAGCCCCAGCACCGCCAAGACACCACTGTGTGGCCCTTGAGCAAGGCCCTTGATCCTATCTGCTCCAGGGGCGCCGAATCATGGCTGACCCTGCACTCTGACCCCAGCATAGCTGGGATATGTGAAAAATAAATAATTTCACTGTATATATGCAGAAATGTATGTATAATGTGTGACAATTGGGCAATTAAATTAAATTAAATTAAATCTACAAAGAAAACATTCTACTCCTTTGCATTTAAATGTGTTTGAATACACTACTGTTGGACATACAGTTGTATGCAAATATCTGGGCACTCCTGACAAGATAACATGTTTTTTTTTTGTTTTTTTTTTAAGTAAAATAAGTCAACAACCACTGCAAGGAACAAAACTCAAAGAATTTGTTTACTTAATAATTAATCATTTAAAATTATTTACTTACTGTAATGTCTCTTAACCCTTATGACTTCTGTGGAAAAAGTCTTCACAGGTTTTATTTCGTATATACTCTTAAGTGAGTAGCGATTACAGTCTGTCAAGCTCGAAAAAGGACAAAATGAACAGAAAACCACAGCAAAAGGAATCGGTAGGGCTCATGCGCAATATTTACTCTTTTTCGAGTCTTTTTCACTCTCAATTAATAAAATGAATAAAGTGCTTGAATCAAATTTTGCGACTAGGTCAATAACATCAAACCTAATTTTTTTCTCATTGCATTTCATATTCAAACGTTATTAAGACTTAAAAAAATAAAAAATACCTTTTGTGTTCCATGGAAGAAAGTCATATGGTTTGGAGCAAAATAAGTATGTAAATAATGACAGACTTTTTATTTTTTGGTGAACTGTACCTGTCTGTAATATTTCTGCAAACATTAATGCATGGTTACTATTTATTCACAGAATTTTACAGATTGGAAAAAAATAAAATGGTATATGTGCAACACTTTGGGCACCTTATCTGTCGGTATTTGGTAACAACACCTTTGACCGATATCACAGCCTCCAAATGTTTCTTGTTGCCAGTGAACACTTTTTATTCCAGCTTTAGTTCAGAAATATTTTTAGGTCGTCTTTTATGCACAGCCTGTTTTTATATCTAGACCTTTTCGCCTAGAAAATCAACACAACATATTGTCTGGTCAGGGGTGCTCAAATTTGCATACAAGTGTAATAATGCACATAAAGTCCAACATGTTTTCATTAAGCAAGATATGCTATTTAAATTATTATTAGAGCCTGACTGATATGGGATTTTTGAGACCGATGCCGATTTTAGAGAGGGAAAATTCACCGATTACTGATATGGTGGCCTATATAGTTAATTTTTGAGCTGCAATGAAAACAGACCTTTTCTATGTGGATTGTGCACTGCTTTTGCATCGATATGACTATGCAAAGGTACTCAGAATGCTGGTTTCTTAAATATTTTTATCAAGGAATATTTTATATTATTATTATTATTATTAGTATACATTGTCAACCAATTCTAGAAATGAACACTGAGAAAATAAAGAATAAATTCAAATATAATAAATAGCTAAATAAACATCAGTACTGTTTAGTATCAGTCAAATGTTGACCATTAAAATAAAGAATAAATAAAAATGAAATAAATAGCTAAATAAACATCCGTAGTACTGTTTAGTATCAGTCAAATGCTGACTATTTTAATACTGCCAGTGAATTAGTGTCAGGTTGTAAAACAAGAAGCATTAACACCTGCCGAATCAAGAGATAAAGAGCGGCTGCGTTGTTAACCAGCTAAGTTAACCATTAACTATCCAGTATGTATTGCTAGTTAGCAACTTACTGAGAAGACACTGCTTAACTCTGCACCGCTTGACTCTGCCCTGTCTGCAGAGCCACCGTCAGCTCAGAGTAAGCTCTTTAAACAGTGGAGTCAGGGCGCGCTCTGCTGGACAAACTACTCTATGACACCAATTCTAAAGCATTGTTTTCTGCATTATATGTTCTGAAAAAAATTTAATATCTGCATATATCGATAAACATATACACCGATAACGATATATTGGTGAAAGGCTAGGACACTAATGATTGTCAAATAAACTAAATTACATTTTGGATGAATTGAGAATGGTTTGCTGATTGGTTGCTGGAGTAGTAATTGTTCAATGTTAAAAAAATTTAGGGTACTGGCATCTCTGAACCTCCCTGCTGCACTGGAGGATCTGTCAGGAAACTCAGTCCCTCAGTCCATCCTGGAGAAGAGCCGTGCTATCATACAGCAGGGCGGCTTGCAGAGCATTGAACAGCTGATTAAAGATCTGCCAGAACTACTGCAGAGGAACAGTGAGATCCTGGATGAGGTGATTCACGCATTCACAGTCTGTTTAGTGCCGATCTGTACAGTGGGGTACTAAAGTCAAAGACATCTTGTAAAAATGCTTCTATTTTGCATTTTTCAAATGTAGAGCATAATTTTTTTACATGTTGCCTTTTACTTGCATCCACTCGAGCTGGCATGGCCTACACAAAACATGATGATCCATGTTATCCAAACTTAATCTGAGAATGTTCCAAAGAACATCTTGTGTACTTGGAACCTTTTGGTCAGACATTTTGGCTGACTATGTAAAAAAAAAAAAAAAAAAAAAAAAAAAAAAGTCATTATACATGGACATAATCACAAATTTCCTTATATTTCCTTAAATCTTAAAATTTTCTTTAAATCACATCATAACTTTAAAATCTGAAACTTTATATGTATTTCTAGGTTTAAATATTTTCAGTTTAGACTTCAAATGTGGTGGTATTCAGTATTGTGTATAACACCAACTGATTGTACTGTATATTCTAGCACTTTATGGAAATTTTAATCATCGTCAAAAATATTGTGTGTTGGTGTAACAGTCATTAAAGATGTTAAATGATGAGGAATCGACAGACAATGAACTCCGAGACAAATTCAACCAGCGCTGGAGCAGAACACCATCTGGAGATCTCTATAAGCCACTCAGAGCTGGTATATATGCAGACACTCTCACTCCCCCTCTCTGTTTATCTTACGGATAGTACATATTTTACAATCACATGAGGATACTAAATATGCATGAGGATCAGTTTGCATTGTGTTCCATCTCTCTTTTTCTTCTGTCTGTGCAGAGGGAATTAATTTCCGCTGTATACTTGACAAGGCAGTGCAGGCTGATCAGGTGGTGAAAGAGCGTTACAATGCACATTGTGAGATGATTGCTTTGCTCTGCAAACCAGAGAATGAGCTCGGTGCCGCCATACCATCAGCCAATCCTGCCAAGACCCTACAGGGTAGTGAGGTAAGACACACAATTTGACCCAGCTATCCAAATGCGAACATACCGTAGACTTCTATTTTTTTTTTTTTTTTTTTAAGTAAAGCTAATTATAATTGCTGCAGACTACACTAATGCTACTCTAAAAAAAATTCAAAGATTTTGCATTGTTAGAATAAGTAATAAATTATTTACTTTATGAACCCCTTTTCCTTTTGAGGATATCCTCCCAAAGGTAACCACTAACAATGTAACCATTGTTAAATTAAGCAAACTCTTCAAAGCATAGCTGGGTTAGAAACCCACACGCACACGTGGTTATTCATTCCAGGGTTGTCTTCTCCTTTGCAGGTTGTGAACGTGCTGAGAGCTCAGCTGGCACAGCTGGATGAGGTGAAGAGGGAAAGGGATATTCTGGAGGGAGAAATTAAGTCAGTGACCTTTGACATGACGACAAAGTTCCTTACTGCGCTGGCTCAAGATGGGGCAATTAATGAGGAGGCCCTGACATCCAGCGAGCTGGACACACTCTATGGAACTCACACACAGCGCGTCCAGCAGAATTTACGCAGACAGGAGGAACTTCTGTCTCAGATACAGGTGAAAATGCTCACATTAAGACTAGACTGGGTCAATTAAATTAAAGCACAAGTGAAGAATTAATGTGTAATCCTCAGTATTCATTTTACCCACATACTCAAATCATGGCAATAGTACCTATCAATACTTGAATAGACAGAAGCTTAGTTAATAACGTTTTGCCTGTGACCAAATAATGTTGCTGCAGCTATCAGGGTTCCCTTGGTCAATGGAAACCTAGGAAATATCTGGGAATTAATTTTTAAATGCTGTTATACAGGCCTGAAAAGTCATTAAAACTAATAAAACTCGTGGAAAAATCCAAAAAATTCTATAGTGAATATAATTTTTTTTGCTCTAAAATACTTATTTGGTTGATATTGCTTTGTGTTAATTAAAGTTGCTCTTAAAGGAATGGTTTACCCAAAAATTCAAATTCTCATAATTTACTCACCCTCATGCGATCCCAGATGCAGGTCCATACAATGCAAGTGAATGGGTGCCAACATTTTGAACCTCCAAAAATCACATAAAGGCAGCATAGAAGTAATCAATTAGACTCCAGTGGTTAAATTCATATCTTCTGAAGTGATTGGTGTGGTTGAGAAAGTAAATTTTTGTTAGAAATTATTTCCCCTGCCCAATAGGCAGGATGCATGAATAATGTGAACTACCAAAAACACAACAAGAATGTGAAAGTTAAAGTGCACACTGACTGAGTAGATTTAACCACTGGAGTCTTATGGATTACTTTAATGCCGATTTGTGTGATTTTTCGAGCTTCAAAATTTTGGCACCCATTCACTGCATTGAATGGACCAAAATAGCTGAGAAATTCTTCAAAAACTCTTCATTTGTGTTCTGCTGAAGAAAGTCATACACATCCAGGATGGCATAAGGGTGAGTAAATGATGAGAGAATTTTCATTTGTGGGTGAACTATTCCTTAAGTCATAGTAATGTCCCAGTTGTCTTTCTATGAACCAGCTCACAAATTAGTCTGAATGATTCATTAGTGATTGTTCTGAATATGCATCATTAAAAAAACAACAACCCTTATTTAGTAATTACTAATGTCTGGAAAGAGCATGGAAATTCATTGATCAAAAAGAATGTAATTCCTTTCCTATGTGGTGATAAAACGAGTAGTTCTTACTCTCTCTACTCTGTTTCAGGTGTCTCATCAGGAATTTTCCGCACTTAAGCAGTCCAACTCTGAGGCCAATAACAGAGAGGAGGTGTTGAAGAAGCTAGCTGCCGCCCATGATAGCTACATAGAGATCAGCTGCAATATCAAAGAGGGCACAAAGGTAACTAAACTCATGCTCTAATATTAGTACTGCAAGTTTTCACTCGCCTATTCAGCTTCCTCATTCTCTCCTTTTTCCTCCTGTTCTTTTAGTTCTACAATGATCTGACAGAGATCCTGCTGAAGTTTCAAAATAAGTGTAGCGACATTGTTTTCGCCCGCAAAACTGAAAGGGATGAGCTGCTCAAGTATGTACTTCAGAAGTGTGCACATCACCCAATTATAATACAAAAGGACTTTGATTGGTTTATATGCTGTGACTGTGTCTGATTGACAGGGAGCTGCAGCAAAGCATTGCTCGTGAGCCGAGTGCTCCTTCATTCAGCATTCCATCATACCAGTCCAACACCCCCGCACCTACAGCAGGAGGCCCCAACCCTGTACCCAGGACTGTGTTTGTGAGTCTGCAAACAGATCAGTTTCAAAGATAAAGACCTTTAACCTCAAATCAGTTTTAAGTTTGAACGCATAATGGCAGAATTTAAAATTGTAAATGTTTTTAAAGGTCCTTTTTTTTGTATGTATTTACTGTATGTCTTGCTGCAAGAAATGGCAGTCTTATTGAACCTATGGCCCTTAGTCAGGGTAGACGGCATATTAAATTTTTCATGAATGAAACGAGGCAGTGAGTGAAAGTAGCACTGCGTGTTCAATGGTTTGTAGCAATTCATATCTTTGTGTTGATCATAAAAAGTTACTAAGTGCACCTTTAAAATTATATGTCAACCCAAAAGAAACCCAGTTGACAAAACATTACAGAAAACGTGAACTGGAACATTTAGACAGTAAATCCCATTGAACAGACTGCACATCCATCCCTCACAGCCTCCTTTTCAGCTGTGAAAAATAAAAAATGCCGTCTACCCTGACTAAGGTCAATACTAACATCTAGCAGTGTGGATGTAGCATCATGCAAAAGCAATAATTTTCGGTTACCAATTCCATTGTAGAAATGCATTCTTCCCAGTCATCTGTAATGAATTAAACCATGAGCAGTCATTTCCAATAACAGCAGGGTTACTGAATAATGTTTAGCTGGTGAGGTCCATGTAAAATAATTCTTTTAATAGGCCACTGATATGACAAGTCCTGATCTCATGTGAGTGTACATGATATTCATTTAATTTGGTGTAAAGCTTATTTCATATGGAAAAAAATTACTGAGTGCAACTTTAAAGTTGTTTGTTGTACTGCCACTTTATATGGCTAATGTTCAATCATTCAAATGTCTAATCATATAATGCAAGCCTGAGAATGACCAAATAAACTTCTGCATTCCCTTTTTTTTCCATTTCAACCTTAGCAGCAGCAGCCTCAGGCTAAGGCCCAGCCCCCAGCGAGGCCACCACCTCCTAACATCACTCCACAGGCAGCCAGTGCTTCAGTTCCAGTCAGCACTCCAATGCCCCCCAGTAGTACTAATCTCCCACCATTCGCACCAACCACTGGACCCTCACAGGCTCAAGGACCACCCTACCCAAGTTATCAAGGCTACCCAGGGTAACTGAAGACCGTCACATTTACTTATTTTGTCCAAATTGGGTGCAACAGATTCCATACCTCTTAGCGTAAAAACATCATAACGTCAAACTTTATTGAATCAACTGGGTCGAGTCTAATGTGCATTTTGCTTGATTAGTGTCACAGATGAGCTTCATTTCAGTTAGGATGCTGCTTTAGAAGGTAGCTGCCTATGTAAACAGCAAGACCACTTACCAGGTTATGGATCAGCTCATCAGAATAAGAGTTAGCTTTATTGCCAGGCAGGTATGCTTGCACATACAAGGAATTTGTCTTGGTGACAGGATGTTCCAGTGAACAACAATACAAAACAGCAACAAGACAGACAATAATAAAAAAATAATTAAAAAGTGAGTAGAAATAAGTACAAATTGAATAGAAAATAGTGTATATAGAATACATAAGACATTTGTAAATATATATATATATACATACATACATACATACATACATACATACATACATACATATTTGCACATAGTGCAAATCTGTTATATACAGTGCAAGGTAATGTAATAGCAGAAGTTGTTGGATGAGTTGGATAAATATCAAAAGACTAGACTGTGAATGTGCACATATTGGAGAGGTTTAATGCTGCCTTCACATGCTTCTCTGTCTTCCCACTTAAGTTGTAATTATGAGGACATCACATACAGGTGCTTTGTTGGCAGAAACATGGACAATTCCATGTTCATTCTTAAATGTTTCTTGGGGAACTTTTATTTTGACACATTAATGCCTATAAATCAGCTTGCTGACAAGCAGTGGTGTCAAAAGTACTGGTAATTTGGTACCAAGTTGGTACTAAAATAAAAAGCATGTTAAGAAACCAGTGTTTCTGCATTAGCTGTTGTACCAAGCACTGACTCAATTCGCTACCTGCACGCTCGGACTGCCACACGAATGTTTTGACTTTTTTTGGGAAAAAATAAATGCACAATTAATCAAATTAAAATAATGACATGTCCTATTGTGATTATTAAACCGCCAAAGACTTATTCTGCATTAGCTTCGTGCTTGAATGTGTGAAGTAGACCACTCATAACTCAAAACTCCACAGAAACTTGCGCCCTGTGTGTTATATGTAGGGTGACCAGATTCCTGTTTGTCGAAAATGGGAGAGCCCCCTCCCAGCAAAAATTGGGAGAGGTAGAAAGTAGAGGGTGCATCTGTAACTGTTGTCACCTTGTACTTTTCGCTGGCCTCAATTTTTCTCAGTGTGCGCTTGTCTTTCAAGAGTTTATCGTAAAATGCAGAGCAGTCCATTTACGAAAAGCATTGCCTTCATTACTGTTAAACTGAGTCTAGATTTATCCAGTGTCCATGCTGCGTTGATTAATGAGAACGCACGCTCCACAGATGCAGGCTTAAAGCAAACTCCATGACCTTGGCTGAGGCTCCGAAGTTGATGGTCTTGCTCTCCAGCTCACGAAAAACATCTGTCCATTTCTCAGAAACTGCCATCTTGTTCATGTTCCACTAAGTGATGCGACGTGTGACAGTGTTTTTCGTGCAATCCCATTCATCAAAGAGCATTGTTTTGTCAATCAAACTGAGAGCGGGGATTCTGGATTAGAAGTGATGAAGGCTGCTCTAAATGTCTTTCGACTCTGGGATGTCTCTCAGTAGGGTCCACTCAAGTTTTTCTGTGTTCTCCAATGAGCAGCTATAATTTTGGAGGTAATCCATCGATCCTGAATAAAAGTACCCTACTGCACGAAATAAATCATGCACTCGCATGTCACCAGCATCAACCAGGGCATCCGACTGCTTTTTAATGTTAGTGGGTATGAATGATTCCTCCATCCTGGCCTGCAAGACTTTTCTCAGGTCATGAATGTGCAAAGCTATGGCCGTGCTCCACAGAATGAGTCAAATGTAGCAAAAAGTCCTTCACTTTCATGCACCTAATCAGATTCGGAAATTTGCTGCACCAAAAAATTGCTAACACTTGTTGTGGCACACTTTTAGCAGCATCTATATTTTATTTTATTATTATTTTTTGTATGAACATGCTGCACGATGTCGGTGCAGCCTCCATGGGCGAAGGGAGCGCAACAAATCTTAAACCTCACTTTGCTAGGATCTGTCTGTGACTCCTTTTTAAGAAATTTAAAATCTTTTTGAAGATCCTCATTAAATGTTCATGCACGCTTCCTTGACATTTTTCCAGCCGCAATTTCATCTGTGTGCTCAAAATGACTCTTCAATCTGTTTACTAACTGGCCATCTATTAATAGGGGATTGTGATTGGATATAAAAATCCAGTCATGTACTTCAAATGACACTGTGTGATTTTATTGGTTTTACAAGGGTATCCTTGGCAAACTTTGATTAGAATACTCTTGACTAAGAAAACCGCACAAGCAATAGAGAGATTTTAGGAGAGAGGAAATACAGGACTGAAATAAGTCGGGACATTAGGAAAAAGTGCTTACGGGACTGTCCCGGGAAAAACAGGACATCTGGCCACCTTGGTTATATGAAATGACAGAACAGAGCCCTCATCCACTGTAAAGTGTGCAGCAAATGTAAACTAAATATTTATACAGCATTTGCACTGTAATTATTACATTGGGCCATGTAGCGAACTGGTTATCCCAAAATAAACACTTAATTCAAAATAAAAGATAGATGCTTGGAATTGAGGAAATTGCAAAAGAAATATATTAAAACTGTATAGTAAATTTTAATATTTGTTGTTTTAATAATATTAATTGTAATAAATATGCAGTATATCACAAGCAAGAGTGCTGTTGTACTGATTAAAAGTTTGGGGGGAAAATGCAATGGTGTGTTGAAAGGTTATTGTTCTATATTCATTTGTTAAAAATTTTAGGAATTGATTGATTATACACTATTTTGGAATTATCTATTATCGGCACAATCTATCCCAAATGTTTTTAGTTTTTTTCCTCCTCCTTTGTTTTTTATTACTCCAAATTTTTTATTGTGAAATAAAAAAAAATCACTGACACCTTGTAGGGATTTGCTTCATCTAAATTTTGCTGTATATAAATTGGTCATAATTGATGATATCCATAGTTTTATCCTCGCTTGAATGCATATTTTGATTAGATAATCATGTGTCTATGTTGAAGTGAGGGCATGCGAAGCCAAAAGTGACTATATGAAAATGTCCCCCATCAGCAAATGGGGGCATCATTGCGTATCTAACTAAATATCTTGTGAATAATAAGCTTTGTTTTCTCATTAAACCTCATCTGGTAAAATAGATTTATAAAGTCCTTCATCTGGTGAATCTATAGGCTTTAAAAGGCTTAATTTGGGGAAGAGTTGCATGGCGCCATGCGAGGGTCGGATTGAACGGCCAGCTCTGCGTACTTTGCTAGTTTTTAATTATTTTTGTATCATAAACCGGTGAAATTCAATACACCCTGCTACATAACTGTTCTATGAAGTCAATATGTCAAAGAATTTAAAATCATATGGCTTTGTAGAAATTAAAAGACACTTGCGTGCTCAAGCTGATACCTCAGACAGGGCCGCAGAACAGGGAATCTGTTTGGACGGTGTGGCGGGAGAAATTCAACTCTAACTGGCGAGCATGTCTGTTATGCTGGTGAAAGTCATAGCAGACCTGGAGGATCTTGCTGTAATACGTCAATTATGGCGATGGAGGTATTCTCTGAGTTGGTTACAAGAATCTGGGACATCGAGAGATGGATCGATTATCTGGAGTCATCGGAGAGGGAATTAGCTGATAATCTGCTAGCAACCAAGACTGACTTGGAACACGCTTAGGAAAAACTGGAGGATTTGGAGAATTGTAACAGGCAAAACAATGTCCGAAATGTTGTAATTCCTGAGCGTGAGGAAGGCCGAGATATGGTGAAATTCCTAGACAAGATTTTCCTGAGTCTGCTCGACATAACAGGCCATAAGCTGGAAATTGAGCGAGCTCTATCTGTGGCACACAGATCAGCTGAGGGAGACAGGCCCTGATCAATTCTGGCCAAATTTATGGGATCATCCGATAAAGATCTTGTTTGTCTTTGATCTTTAGGCGAGGAGTAAAGGAAAGCTTTCTTGGAAGAACGACAGCATTTTATTTTTCCCAGACTTTGCGAATTTGATGAGCGAAACATGAACGATTCAAGGAATGCAAGAAACTCTTACATCAACGGATCGCTTTTGAGCTTCTTCTCGCTGAACATATACTTGAACGTCCGAGGAAGCTGGGCACCTATTTTGTTTCTTTTTGTGTTGGTTCCACCTAGCGTCTGGAGTTTGTTTTGTTGAATAACACTCCTCCTTTGTGTTTATTTTGCCTAAAGGGTGGAGTTTATTTAATAGATTATTTTCTGTTATGTAATTCTGTCTCTCAAAAGCACCGGACTTGAGCAATACAACACCAAAGTTGTTATGTGGGCTCTCGTAGGCTAGGCGTACATGGACTGTTTGAGTTTAGAGGGATGGACGCCAGTTGGTGCTGTCGTGCACTGTTAATGTGCATGGTTTTTTTTGTTCTGGGGAAAGTTCAGGGGTTTTATTTTTGTCACACAATATATTTTTTCTAATATGTCAAATCTTAATATGAGTTGATTGTCTCTCTCCACATGGAATGTGAATGGGTTGGGCCACCCCATAAAAAGGAAGATTTTTTTATTTTCTTAAACATAAGAAATATGATGTAGGCCAGATGGATTCGCCACTGAATTTTTTTAAATCTTATGCTACTGAATTGGCTCCACTTTTATTAGAAGTTAATATGGAATCATTAAAGAATGGAAAGTTTCCGACCAACCATGACACAAACCCGGATCAGACTGATTCTTAAAAAGGACAGGGATCCAAGCAAGTGTAAGAGTTACCAATTTCCCTGACTTTAAAAAATGTTGGCTAATCGATTAAGTTATGACATCTCTTATACATATAGATCAGGTGGGGTTTATTCAGGGCCGCAGCTCTTCTGATAACATCAGGCGTCTCATCAATATCATGTAGTCAGTGGCGAATGATCAGACTCCGGTCACTGCCATCTCACTTGAAGGTGTTTGATATGGTAGAATGGGATTATCTTTTTAAGATTTTGGAAATATATGGGTTTGGTAGTATGTTTATTGGATAGATTAAGTTGCTTTATAGACACTCGGTAGTGGCGGTACAAACAAATGAATTAATTTCAGATTATTTTACTCCGGATAGGGACACTCCGCAGGGTTGCCCTCTTTCCCCAATATTCTTCTGTCTTTCCCTGGAACCATTAGCAGCTGCGATAAGAAGGGAAGGTGATTTTTCAGGGGTGGTGGCGGGTGGTGTGACGCATAAGCTTTTGCTTTACACAGATGATGATATTTTATTATTCGTCTCTGATCCCACTAGATCTATGCATTGCCTTCACCGAATTAATCATTCCTTTTCTCAGGATACAGAGTTAATTGGTCTAGATTCAATGCTTTGGCTCTGACAGCGTACTGCCCAGTAACGGCTTCAATCGGGTGCCTTCCAGTGGCCCAAACAGGGTATTAAATATTTGTGTATTTTATTCCCAGCAAATTTGTGTGATTTTTAGTTATATTTTTGACCCTTTAATAAAACTGTTTTATGATGGGGACAAGTTGGCTTCATTAATTATTGTGAAGGTTAATGTTATTAAACTGAATTGTATTCCAAAATTCAACTATCTGCTACAATCTCTCCCTGTAGATGTCCCCCCTCTCTTATTTCAAGAAATTTGATAGAATAAGTCCTTCATTAAACATCCCAGATTACATTTCAATAAGTTACATAAGCCGATTGACAAAGGCTAGGCATACCCAAGATTTTGTTTTATTATTGTGCATTCTGCTCATTGGTCACTTCCACCTGAGAGAGCCCCTCCCCGGTTTTGTATTGAACTGGAAGTTCTTGCCCCAAAGCCTTTCTATCAAACTAATCGGAGAATTTAAGTTACACCCCGTTATCTTGCATTTGCACTCGTTATGGACAAAAGTGTCCAGTGTGTTTAACTTGGACATTTATTTAAATGTTGCCTTGAACATATGGATGAACCCAAAATTACGTATTGATAAATTCCCTTTTCTGTTCATCAGACTGGATTGTGAGGGAGGTTAATACATTCAGTGATCTGTATGAGAGTGGAGTGATGAGATCTTTTGAAAATTTGGTTCAACATTTTAGGAATCCCAGATCTCAGTTCATTAGGTATTTACAGCTACACCATCTGCTCTGTACTGTTTTTGTGAGTAGCTTACACTCCCTTAAAGCGGCATATACTTTGGAAGTGGTGACTACTGCCTTTGGAAAAGTTTTATTATTCCCTGTTAATTCAGGGTCTGGGGACGGAGCTTCAACTTCTCTCAAGAGATTATAGGAGAAAGATTTAAACTTTGTATTGGAGGAGGGAGCGTAGGCTAGGATTCTAAAAAACATCAAGTCTATATCTAGAGATGCAAGGGTGCATCTGATGCAATTTAAGATTTTACATTGATTCTGTTGGACCCCCTCTAGATTGTATAAACTTGGACTCAAAGACACACCCACTTGCTGGCAATGCCAAATTGGGACACAACCCATGTTTTTTGGGGGTGTTTTAAGATTCAAGAGTTTTGGTTGAGTGTTCAGAATCTTATTTGTGATGTGTTGGGTGCTCAGGTTTCATTTTGCCCCAGGCTCTGTGTTCTAGGTGATGGGAGGGTTACTGATGTAGGAGATGGGTTCATGAAGAGTTGGGTCCTGGCTGGTGTCATGATTGGAAGGCAGGTCATCCTTAGGGGATGGAAATCAGCTGGAGCAACCTAGTTTCTTGAGTGGTGCACGGAGTTGGGCAGGGTGGTGGTATTTTGAGGGGATGGTTTGTAGAAGGCTGGGCAACATGGGATTATTTAATAAAAAATGGGGTAGGTATTTGGATTTTTTTGGAGGGCTTTTGGGGGGGATACAGTGGATGGAGATGGGCAATATTGAATGTGTGTGTGTGCTTTCTTATTGTTTTTTTCTTTTTCTTTAAATTTTTTTCTGAATGCTTTCTGATGATTTATTGTTTATTTGTGTTATTGTTGGTTTGCTGTCGGGCCACTGGGGGGTGTGTGTTTGTTGGGGGGGGGGGGGAATGTTCGGAGTGAAGGGTTTAGGTTCATGTAATTTGATTCTGTTTCCTTTTGTTTGTTTGATTTGTCATTGGAATCAATAAAAATTGTTAGTAAAAAAAAAAGAATTTGTTAAAACTTTATAACAGAGCCACGGCCCAGTCATTTCAAAATATATATATATGAACACATTTTTTTAAAATTCTATGAATCGATTTTTTAAAAAGAAGTCAAATGATTTAAGTTATTAGCCTTTTTTTTTTTTTTTTTAATCAGTATCTGTAAAATTCACAATCGGTTGACCACTCAACATGAAAACTCGTGTATCAAAATTACCTTGGAGTTTCCCAGTCATAATTGCGACTTGAGGGGGCATGAATCTGCAACTTCCGAGTGGTGAAACTCGCATTTATGAGGGTTCTGATAGCATGTGAAGGCAGTATAAAGCTGAAGTGATCATTTCTGCACCACCAAACGAAATGACAAAAATAAACTGTTTCAAACAGCTTTCCTCAAGCTTTAAAATAATTTGTTTTAATTTTTCCCTTCTGCTTTCTTAGGTATTACCAGATGCCGATGGCTTATAATCCTTATACATATGGGCAGTTTAATATGCCCTATGTGCCCTATCAAGCCCAAGGTCAGGCTGGATACCCTGGAGCTCCTCCGCAGCAGCAGCCTTACCCCTATCCCCAACAGCCACCACAGCAACAGCCCTATTACCCCCAACAGTAAAGCACTGTTACCCCAAACAACTCTCTGCAACTACAGCCACTCTCATTCTTGTAAACTAGCACTCATCTTACTTGCACTTAACTATTAACAACCTTGCATTTGCACTCTGTCTTTAACGTTTGACTTTCTCTGGGTGGCGTTTAGAACATCAGGCCATGCTCTCCTCAATTGTTGTTGAAGTTTCAAGGCAATAGTTCACAGAGCAGGTGTGTTTGTATATGGATGATTTGATCTCTTTCTCTCTTTCTGTCTTACCCTCTAGCCCAAAGTGAAGCTGCTGGCTGCCTGCCACTGCTTATATCTTATTTTTGTAATGAATACTGTCATATAATCTATTGCAAGAGCTGTTAGTGATTTCTTACCTTGATGATGATCATTTAATTGCTGGGAGAAAAACTGCGGTTATGACTTGTTGTAACCTGTATAGTAATATTATAACTCCTTCTGTTCAGTCTTCAATCATCTTCTTGGGAAAGGAACAGGAAAACAAAACAGACAATTGATTAATCTCTACAAATAATTTGTTTTTGTGTTTCTTTTGTTTTCATGTGATTAAAATCTGCTTACTTATTCACTTTCTGCACTTGGAGCCTGTGGGTGTACAAGAGCATACTTCCATCATTTATGGTCAATGACTCATGGCATTGTTTCTCATTCATCAATGTCAAGTCTGACAATCTGAGTTCAGATTAACAGGCTGGGGTATAAGAGCATGTCTGCATAAGTCTGGGGTTCACCACTTGTGAATGCAAGTGTGTTTGTGGGATAGTTATTACAATGCTATTTTTGTCCTTAAAGAGCTGTGCTTAGTGTCTCCATGGATACAGATGGAAGAGGATGGGATTTTAGTCTGTGAATGGGTTTATCGAGGTATAATAAAGTGTTGTGAATATTTAAGAACGTTTTCATTCACCTACAATGCACAGTCCATGCATGTATACCTAAACTGTTACGTTTTGGGCATTGTCTCTAACTAATGCCTTTACTTATGAATGCATTTTAGAACTCTAAAAAATAGCAATGCATCAGGAACTGTAATCTGAAATGTATACTTGATAATGACAGACAAAAGCTTTGTGTGCTGTTAATGAAGGTTAAGATGGTCTAAAAGCCTTTACACATATTGGATAATGTAATTAAACCCACTGGCGTCATGCTTCTCTCAGCTGTTGCTTTTTACTGACAAGCATTCATGTCCATTTCCGGAAATCCATCAGCGTACAGATCTAGCTTGATAATGCAAAAGATTGGAGTCCTTCAATATCCTCAGTTATCTTTATGTGCTTTAGAGACTCCAGTAACACCAAAGATGGACTGAATTTAGTGAATGTCCTGTCGTGCCCCACTACAACTCATTCAGAATTTGGTTAGAATTAATCAGATTGTTGTTTCTACTTCTGTTGTGTTTACATGAAGTATATTTGAAGGGAACAGAAATAGCTTGAAATGGATCATGGCTATTGTATTCTAAAGCACATTTCCTGTTGATGCTTCATTTCCTAAATTGGCTTGGCCTCTATTAACACAAACCAATGAAATACTGACAAAGAACAGGTGTGAAATTCTCAATGTGAGTGCGTACCGTAAGGGTAATTCTTTGTGCCAGTATTGAGAGATTTATTGAGGGAGACAGGTGTGTCAATAGAAGTATATAAATGTCAAACGGATGCTGCATTGTTGATTCCCTGCCAGATCTGGCTACTGTATCTCTTGTGACCATTTTGACCTGTCGAGAGCTTTCTCTGATGACTTGAGGGTATGAGAAAGTGTCATTAGAGAAAGCTCAGAGCTCAAGTAGTTATTCTATTTGTGTGTGTCTGTATGTCTTTCAAGTTAAGTAACAGAATGCTTTGATGTCCCACGATACTGATTGACTTCATAGTTTAGCCAGGCGTACTGTATGAACAACTGCATGTTGACCTTAACTTTTACCCCAGCAGGTGCCAGTCTGGACATCTCATCCTCAAGAGCCCAAGTCCAATTTTCCCAGTCAGTGAGAGTGGCCATTATTTCAACATCTAGATTTAGGTTATATAATAGGTCATACTAGAAAGCGGAACAGTACATATATGAACAATTCAGTTAAATGTTGTTAACAAATTAAAAAGAGTCTGAATCAAAGGAATAGTCTGGGTTCAATACAAGCTCAATCGACAGCATTTGTGGCATAATGTTGATTACAACATTTGTTTTCCTTAAAAAATAAATAAAGCAACAATCGAGGTTATATTGAGTCACTTACAATGGAAGTCAAGGGGGCTAGTTTTTGGAGGGTTTAAATGCAGAAATGTGAAGCTTATAATTTTATAAAATACTAAAATGAATACTTCTGTTACAACTTGTGTTTTGTTTGAATGTTGTTTATACCATCGCTTTTACAGTCATTTAGGGTTTACTGTGTTACATTGTTATGGCAATGAAGTTGTAAAATTGTATATAACTTTATACAGAAAAGGTTGGTGGTTAACATGTATATTTTTTTACATGTTGCTATACTTTTAAAACTTTTATTGGCCCCCATTCACTTCCATTTAAAGTGTATTACTGTAACCCAGATTTTTGCCTTTTTTTTTATTATACATTTTTTTTTATCCCCTTTTCTTCCAATTTGGAATGCCCAATTCCCACTAATTAGTAGCTCCTCTAGGTGGCACGGTTACTCACCTCAATCCAGGTGGTGGAGGGCAGGTCTCAGTTGCCTCCACTCCTGAGACCGTCAATCCGTGCATCTGATCACGTGACCCGTTGTGCATGACACCGAGGAGACTCGCAGCATGTGGAGACTCATGCTACTCTCCGTGATCCACGCACAACTTACCACGTGCCCCACTGAGAGCGAGAACCCCTAATCATGACCACAAGGAGGTTAACCTTTGTGAATCTACCCTCCATAGCAACCGGGCCAGTTTGGTTTCTTGGGAGACCTGGCTGGAGTCATTCAGCACGCTCTGGATTCGAACTCTCGACTCCAGGGGTGGTAGTCAGCATCAATACTCTGAGCTACCGAGGCCCCCGCAGATTTGTGCTTTTTTTCAAGAAAAGGAGGCTTTTAATGCACGAGTGGCTATTACATTTAGTGGTTTTAGTTTACTTTGTGTTTTAACATAAATGTGTATTTCTAAATAATTCTGTATAGATAACCAATACGCAAATGCATATTAACTATTATAGAGAGTGGTTGAGGATATAGACGTGACATGAAAATATTAAGCAGACAGTCTATGGGAATTTAGAGATACTTTTTAATGTTTTTAAAGCTTTTTTCTGTGCTGTTTAAATTGTATCTTGATAATGTTTAAAGAATTATTCTGAGAGGTGGATGAATAATCATAATTTTTTGCATTCTTGCCTATTAAGTAGGCCTGCTTCTGGACTTACATATACATATATACAATACATATATACATATACATATATACAATACATATATACATATATACAATACATATATACATATACATACATATATACATATACATATATATATATATATATATATATATATATATATACATATATACATACATACATACATATATATATATATATATACATATATACATATATATATATACATATATATATATATATACATATATATATATATATATATATATACATATATATACATATATACATATATACATATATACATATATATACATATATACATACATACATACATATATACATATATACATACATATATACATATATATATACATACATACATATATACATATATATATACATATATACATATATACATATATATATACATATATACATATATACATATATATATATACATATATATATACATATATATATGTATACACATATGTGTATATATATGTATACACATATGTGTATATATATGTATACACATGTGTATATATATGTATACACATATGTGTATATATATGTATACACATATGTGTATATATATGTATACACATATGTGTATATATATGTATACACATATATATATATGTATACACATATATATATATATGTATACACATATATATATACACATATATATATATATATATATATATATATATATATGTATACACATGTATATATATATATACATATATACATATACACACACACACACACTGGTGCCCAAAAGTTTGGAATAATGTAAAGGAAATTGGTGCTTTATTTCACCAAAGTGTCATTCAACATATCACAAAGTATAGTCAGGAAATTATTAATATAAAAAAACACTTTCTATATAACTATAAAACAGCACCATCACTATTTGAAAATTTTTGATCCAATTGAGACAGGCCCCATTTCCAGCATTCATCACTCAACACCTTATCCTTGAGTAATTATGCTAAATGTATCATTTGGTTCTAGAAAATCACTTGCCATTATATCAAACATAGTTGAAAGCTATTTGGTTCATTAAATGAAGCTTAACATTGTATTTGTGTTTGTTTTTGAGTTGCCACAGTATGTAATAGACTGACATGTCTGAAGGTCAATATTAGGACAAAAATGGCAAACAAAAGTTTTCTCTAGAAACTCGTCAGTCAATCATTGTTTTGAGAATAAAGGATATACAATGCTTGAAATTGCCTAAAACTGAGGATTTCATACAAAGTTGTACACTACAGTCTTCAAAGACAAAGCACAACAGGCTCTAACAAGGACAGAAAGAGACATGGAAGGCCAGATGTACAACTAAACAAGAGGATAAGTACATCAGAGTCTCTAGTTTGAGAAATAGACGCCTCACATATCCTCAGCTGACAGCTTCATTGAATTCTACCCGCTCAACACCAGTTTCATGTACAACAGTAAAGAGAAGACTCAGGGGTGCCTTTATGGGAAGAATTGCAAAGAAAAAGCCACATTTGAAACAGAAAAACAAAAAGAAAAGGTTAGAATGGGCAAAGAAACAGACATTGGAAAAGAGTGTTTTGGATCTTAACCCCATTGAGCTTTTGTGGGATCAGCTAGACTGTAAGGTGTGTGAGAAGTGTCTGACAAGACAGTCACATCTATGGCAAGTGCTACAGGAAGTGAGGGGTGAATTATCACCTGAGTATCTGGACAAACTGACAGCTAGAATGTCAAGGATCTGCAAAGCTGTTATTGCTGCACGTGGAGGATTTTTTGATGAGAACTCTTTGAAGTAGTTTAAGAAGTAAATAAAATACAATTGTAATAGTAATTTTCACATTATTAATGTCCTGACTGATACATTGATTAGTTGAATGCCACTTGGTGAATAAAAGTACCAATTTCATTCCATAAGAGCAAAATCTGCACATTACTCCAAACTTTTGGATGCCAGTGTATATATAGACTTCAAATGGACTGGAGACAAATGCAGTTAAACTGCACAGCCATAACAACATTCTTCTTTACAGACAGAACATTATGCTGATCTAAAACGTGGTTCAAGTACATAGAGTCTATAGAGTCCAAAACATATTTAGACATATAATCGATCAATCTTTCTAACTCTCGTCTCCCCTCATGCTTTTACTGTCTCTGATGTATTCCTGTGAACTACATCATGGCAGATGCTCTCCACCAACCCACCCAAAATAAATACACAACCAATGCACATCAAACCAGTCACAAGTAAAAAGGGACAAATGATGTGTTAAATTACATTGCTTAAGCCTTATAGGCAAAAGGATAAGTAAACTAAAGGCAAATGATCCTATTTATAGATTGTTACAGCTAACTTTCCCATCACGTAAAAGGGTTAGTTCAGCCAAAAATAATTTACTCACCCCCATGTTGTTCCAAACTTGATTCATTTAACTGTGGAACACAAGAGAAGATGAAATGAATGGTACTGAGGCAGTCATTTGGGTTTGGAACAACATGAGGGTAAGTAAATAATGATATAAATAATGTCTAAATGTTTTGGAGAGCTGGGCAGAGAAAACAGGGAAAACATTCAAACAGGCCCAAGAAACATAATTTCCTTCTATTCTTTGGCCAAAGTTGTACAATGATTACTTCTGTTATTCTTTAATCAACATTTATGTCTTCTCTGAGTCTGTTTCACTCTCTCTTCTAAAAAACCCTTTTTTTTTTAAAGGAGTAGATATCTCAGATTCTCTGAAATATATGGCAGAAAGAGCGATGTGCAGGTGTAAAGTGGAGTTGTGGTATAAGCACTCGTGTGTCTCTTTCTGAGTGTCGCATAATCTTTTCATCTAACAGGTGCTCATTGCGTTATTTGGTGGCTTCTCTTTGTGCTGCTGCATAAACTCACAGTGTGTTGTTTAGACTATTAAACTGCTTTTTATATAGGTACTGAAAAATGTACAGATTACTGGTATGTAGGCTTGTAGTTCATGCAATGTTATGAAATGAATAGGCTATCCTAAAAAAAAGGGAAAAATGCAGAAACTATTTGCACCAATGGTATATGATATTTACACCCATATTTAAATACTAGCATATAGTGTGGGCATCACTGCATTGTGTTTATTTAGAGTCACACAGACACAATACATTAACGGAACAAAGGAAAGGAAACAACTAAGGTGATTGCTGAAATCACTGGAATTGTGTTTAGAACTTTATTAAAACCTGGAAGGATAGCGGTGAACCTTCAGCTTCGTGAAAGAAATGTGGTCGGAAAGAAATCTTGAATGATTGTGATCGGAGATCACTAAAACGCTTGAAGTCACAATGTAAAATCCGACTGTAGAACTCACAGCTATGTTTAATAGTTAACAAAGAGCATTTACACACACACACACACACACACACACACAATGTGGCGAGAACTTACAGGATTGGGACTAAACAGCCACAAGAAAGCCACTTGATAGTAAGGCTAATCAGAAAAAAAAAATGACTTAAATTAGCAAGGTAGTATAAATATTGGACTGTGGAGCAATGGAAAAAGGTCATGTGGTCTGATGAGACCAGATTTACCCTATTCCAAAGCGATGGGCGTGTCAGGGTAAGAAGGGATGCGCATGAAGCAATCCACCCGTCATGCATAGTGCCCACTGTACAAGCCTCTGGCAGGTCGAGACTCAGCAACAATATGCGGCAATAAATGAAGTCAGCTGACATCCTGAATGTACTGAATGACCAGGTTATCCAAACAATGGATTTTTTTCTTCCCTGAAGGAACGGGCATATTTCAACAATGCCAAGATTCATCAGCTCAAATTGTGAAAGAGTGGTTCAGGGAGCATGAGGAATCATTTTCACACATGAATTGGACACCTAATACCAAACTAATTCCGCATTATACATCCGGGAATTAAGTGAGTCTATGCGAACAAAATCGTGCGACATCACACGAAATAGCCACCTCATAAATTATTTTTCATGGGATCGAGTTGAATGTACATAAAAGTGATACTGAGCCACAGGAATGAGTACTACCAACAGACCCCTCCTCCGGATCAAACCCTTCTCTGCACTCACCGACATTCACAGTCACCAAATCCCTCTGATTAAATCAACATTTATATGAATTTGTATTGATTGTTTTAAGTAGTATTCAAGGATATA
Source organism: Moxostoma hubbsi (assembly GCA_032164185.1). NCBI lineage: Eukaryota > Metazoa > Chordata > Actinopteri > Cypriniformes > Catostomidae > Moxostoma > Moxostoma hubbsi. The sequence continues at coordinate 14,459,535 of JAVLUX010000032.1, read as the reverse complement.
TTAAGAGTGGAAACAGCAGGAAATCGGAATGGAAAAAGAGTGGGACAAAAGGCGAAATCGAACCGGGGTTGCTAGTACATCATCACAACACATTTTCACTGTCTTTACACCCCACGCCACAGTAGCAACACTTATTGTCTAGTTTGTCGTATATTCCAGTGGTTTCACCAGATGGAAATAGCTGCACCACAGCAGATGCTTTTTTCACCGGGGTGCAAATAGTCACCCTGAAAAGAAAATGCCATATTTCAATTACTTTGAATACACACTGTAAAAACGGATGTTGCAATTTCTGGAAAAATCAAGTGGTCTTAATTAAATGTCTTAATGAAATGTCAAGTTTTGGGCTCATAATTCAAATTTAAATGTTGCTTGAACCTATTTCGACTTTAAGTGTTAAGAACTCAAACTAATGAGTACAAAAATTGAGGCTATGAGGAATACCCACAATTACCCTGTTAAATCGATTTCAGTTCACCTTGTATATGTGCAACTGAAGTACAGATATATATATACATTTCTGTGGCGAATTAAGTTTATTTATCGATTGATCTAGAATATGTTATCATATTCATAATTTAAGCTGTTATTGAATGACCTAAATTTGAGTCCACTCAATTACTATTATCCAAATTTAAATGATTAAGTATCAACAACATTTAAATAGCAAATATGAGATAAGCTTACTTTTATCTAGTCACTTTTACTTAAATAGTTAAGTTCTATGTGAACACCAAGTTAAGTGAACTTAATACCACAAGTTTTGGAGACACCTTTACTCTTTACTTATTCACTTGAGGGAATGAGTTTACTCAATTGCGTTTAATGCAACTTATTAAGGTTTTCAGTGCGATAAAACTGTGCTAAAACTTGGTATTAGCAGCACTGTCTATAATAAATAAATGTCAGGAATGTTCTTCCTCTTAAACGGTTTGAAGTTCTCCTAATAACTAATTATGTCTTTACATTTGTAATAACTTCAGTAACTAGGCATTTTGGCATAACTATGGTCATTTTCTGAGTTCCATTGTTGCTGGTCATGTAATTCCCACTCATCCAATTAACGGTCCAGGAGGATGTCTAGGATTTTTGTTTAGTGAGTTTATTTTAGCTTTAGCGTGAGTGTGTCAGGAAGAGGCCGGAGGAACGCGTGCTTGCGCGCTCATTTAAGTGACTGTGTCGAAAGAGGATGGCGTGAAACCTGCACGCGCTCTGCTGTCACAAACAGAAGATGTTGAACAACCCCACCGGTCTGCTGCACAACCGCTCAGCTTAAACATTTCTGCCGATTTAGGCTATTTTATTCCGATCGAGCTATATACAGGTAAGCAAAGTGCCTCTCTTATCCCTTTACAGTTGATTAGAATAAATATGAATAGAATAAGAAATGGATTGTATTAGGTGGTGCGCATTTTCTGTGTATTGCACAGGTTATGACCGGCTATTTTGAGTTTTTGCGAGTTTTATTGTGTGTAACTTCAAGTCTGACCCGATTAATTAAAGCAAGGTTTAGTCTGCTAATGTATTTATCTCAGATCGCACTGTAAGGGAATATATCTGATTGATACATTTATTGGCACTAATTTTCTGAACCAGATCACTTCGTAAAATTCTGAGTGACGCTTGATGTAAATAACTTGCAGTCGGAAAGGGATCAGTTGGAACCCTCATTCCGTTATACAATTCTAACACTTAATTTTTCTAACACGCTTTTTCGTAGAATGCCTCTGTTGATAGTATAGTGATGGGACCGGATCGTTTAACAAAAGAGGAACGGTAGCGCGAGATATGGGTTCCAGCTGCTCCTGCGCCATCTCCTTGTGCGTCAGTGACAGCAGCCTGAAGTCCCCAAACAGCCGCTCCAAATATAAACCGTGCCAGACAGTGCCCGGAATGCGCCCTAGTGGTCGAAACCGAACCCTATCTCGGCTACTGCTACACCACGCAGACAGAATGGATCTTGGACACAGACATTTGCGCTATGCTGCAGAGCGCGCGTGTCTGTGTATGTGCGCGCGACTTCTCCAAATACGCACTGGCCTTAAAGTTTACAGTGGATACCATCCTGTCTGCCTAAATTCATAGCTAGGAGCCGTTCAGGCCAAACGCATTCTTGCGCTGTAAAAAGCTAGACGTAGCGCAGAGAATAGACCCACGAGGGTCTAGAGACTCGTTTTTAAAAGTTTTAGTTCGTTTTAACTTGACAAGGCGTCTAAAAACGCGGCGAAAAATAGGCGAGACGAAGAGCAACGGTCACAGTCGCATGTTTACGTACAAAACAAACGAAAAGCTATGCAGACGGACGCAGAAACGTGTTTGTTGTGAACGGGTCCTCCTCAAGTTTTGTTACAACATTCAAACTAAATCAGAGATTGTTAATCCCCAGTTCATAGCGACTACTGTCTTAAATAAGTGAAAGGAAAGAAATTTGAATGATTCTGAAAGTTTCTTACACTACTGCTATTGTACATCATGAGTTTGTATTTTTATACCTAAACCAACATTTTTGATTGTAACTCCTCCTTGAGTGGTTGGTCAAGATTACGATCAAAGAAAATATTTCAAATCATCAGTAAAATCTGACAAACATTGGTATCATAAATTGTGATTATTTACCTCATTGCGATCAAAACTACACTTGCACGGTTTGTATAGGTAATACGCATGCGCGTGTCAAATTGATTGACAGGCGATGTCTGCGTCCAAAAGGTGATTGGGTCTAAAAGGTGATTGGCTCTTTCATCTGTAAGGCGGGACTTCCTTTCTACATCTGTTGACTGTTGGGCACTAGAGCTTCTTGGTTGGGCGTTCCAATTTCTCCCATTCATTTAAATAGACGTGGCACAACTCTGGTAAATAGATTCTGCTAAAATCACCCAAATCCCATAAACTTACACTGACTTAAACTCCAACTGTTAAAAAAACCCTAATATAAAAAATGCAAAAAAGGCCTTTAAATTGCTTTATTTATTTGTCTATCGCTCACTCTCTCTCTATCTATCTATCTATATATCTATCTATCTATCTGTCTGTCTGTCTGTCTGTCATCTAACTTAATTTTTTTTAACTAAGGCTATGTTAAACCAACATCAATGTTTTGAAACTTTTGAGAATGTCTAGTTTGTTGTGATAGGCTGTATCATGTAAGGGAAAACGTAATGTCAGCTATTTTGCAATAAAAACTGGCTGACTGTACATTATCCTGGTTATTACACGGCTACTAAACAAATAAATAAATACATGGACATCAAATATTGATTTGTTTTGAAATTCTGTAATTTGAGAAGAAAAAATATCACTGAACATTTGCATCAACCTCTGGTTGCATCAATTCTGTTGGTGTTTATTTAGTGAAAAGGATCGCATTATTTCTGAATATTAAGCCACTTACAAGACTGCTTGCCAAATAAACAAATAAAAGGCCATGAAACATTCATTTGTTGAAATAATTTTATTAGCTTACTTGTAGAGATAGCACAGTGATCTGGGAAGCACGAGAGATGACTCGCAGAACCCAGATGAACGGTCTGATACGTCTTAATCCCCGGATGTGCGGTTGTTACTTAGCAATATCTGACCACTAGATGGCGCCATTGACCAATCAGAATTGAGTATTCCAGAGAGCCGTGTAATAAAGGCTTAATACAAATACCACAGAAATTGTAAAATCATAATAGTTACTATAACTGTATCTCGTATTTTGGCGGAAATTTGCTAGGGTACTACTGTGTATTTACATAAGTAATAATATTAATGTCCTACATATACTTACTCCATCAGCATTTTGTGAGCTGCTCGAACTTGCATAGCTATTGTAATTGTTATCATTATAGTAATGGACAATAATGTGTAATAAGTACCACAGACACTGTAAAATAGTGTGACCATTAATATTAGTAAAGGTGGGTCAAAGGCAGAAATATAAGACCATTGTGCTGTTCCTTTGAGCTGGTTAGATGACATCTCTTTCACACAATTATTCTGCAGCCACCTGTCAGCTAACTAATATAAGACCTTGATACTGATACCAAAAGCTACTGTGGTGTCTGTGTGTGTGTAGTCGAGGGCTTTACAGTGGTGAAATTGAGTCAGTGACTCAGTGGTCAGATATGAAGACAAGTTAAATCATGATGAGAGTGATGACATAAGAATGATAGCTACACTTTATCCAAACAGACCTTGCATGTGTGTGCCTTCAGTTCAGGGAGTCATTCATTCAGGGAAGATAATTTACAACACCTGCCACTGCACTGAAACACACATATACACACACATAATACTCATGCATACAAACTCATGTTTACGAATACTGGTGACCCGTAACTCATATACGATAGGTACCTTATCCAAATCTCCACATGTTGCTATGCTTACTTTAAACCACAAAGAGCTGTGTTAATATTAGCACATTGGCTAGTCAGTTGATGGCCTGGATACATTTAAAAAAAAAAAAAAAAGATATATCGTTACTTTGGACTCTGTTGAACATACTAGGGTTTAAACATATGTGAGTATTTGACAATGACATTTAGCAAAAGTGCAATGCAATGGATACGTATTTTGTATGCAGAAAAATACACAATGTATATTGCTCAGAGTAATGGGTCCCAAAAAATGTGCCTCATTTGGTAATATCTAAATTGACTGGTTTCATTCAAGGGATAAATATTTTTAACATCACTGAATCAACCAGAATAAATAAGGTTACACAAACAAACCCAGTTTAAAGGGTTAGATCAGATAGATAAAGCTCCTTAAAGTAATAATTAAAGGCACTTTTTACAGTGTATTCAGATCCTCATTCTGCAAAAAGTCTTGAGAGATTCACATGCAATAATATTGTTTATGTTATGTCGAATTTTTATTTTTGTGTGTGTAAGTGCATAGTATTTAAAGGGATAGTTCACCCAAAAATGAAAATTCTTTCATCATTTGCTCACCCTCGTGGCATCCCAGATGTGCATGACTTTCTTTCTTCTGATGAACACAAATTAAGATTTTCAGAAGAATTTCTCAGCTCTTTTGGTCCACATGTAAATAAGTGCCAATTTCTAAGCTTAAAAATCAAAATAAGTCAGCATAAAAGTAATCTACAAGACTCCAGTAGTTAAATCCATGTCTTCTGAAGTGATGTTATAGGTGTGGGTGAGAAACAGGCTGTGTCCGAAACCAGGAAATTGCTGCCTTCGGAGGCTGTCTATGGAGGCAGGATGAAAATAGAGTGCTTTTCAAACTGTTCCGAGACCAGTTTTCTTAAGAGTTCCATTCATTCAAAACAGCTGTCAGTTAAGCCAATAATTGATTAGGCAGCAAGTTAGCTGCCTACGTTTTTGGATGCAGCCACACATCACTTTCACATTCTTTTACTTGTGTTTTTGATGATTCACATTCTTCATGCATACCACCCCTTACTGGGCAGGGAGAAGGATTTGTAGCAAAAAAGGAAGAAATGGATTAAAACACTGGAGTCATATGGATTACTTTTATGATGCCTTTATGTGCTTTTTGGAGAATCAAAATATTGGCACCCCTTCACTTGCATTGTATGGACCTACAGAGCTGAAATATTCTTCTAAAAATAATAATTTGTGTTCTGCAGAATAAATAAAGTCATACACATCTGGGATAGCATGAGGGTGAGTAAACGATGAGAGAATTTACATTTTTGTAAAACACTTTCTGTAAAGTGGGTCCAATAAATGATTTAGATGCTAAGGAATTTTTTGTTCTTATTTTTCTTTATCTCAAATAGGAATCTGTCCAGCCATCTGTTCTGGCAAGAGAAGAGTGTGAAAAAATAGGAAAGAACATATATTGGTAATAACTGGCTTGGATGGTCATGGGGCATATGGTGGCCTACAACTAGTATGACCCTTGACTCTGCACTTTTCAAGATGTCAGAAAGAGGAGAATCTCAAAATCTTTCAGAATGCACTAAGAAGGATGAGACTCCACCTCCAAGTTGTATCATGGAAACTGAGGACTGTCATAACAACATCAAGGTGATAATGGAGTTCCCACACCTTCCATTTTCTGTCTTTGTAGCTTTCTTCCACACTGAAAAATAATGTTAATCTAAAAATGTGCATTAGGGTTAAATGAACAAAACTCATTTTAAGGCTTAGATCAGGTAGAAATAGCTCCTTTCAGTAACAATTTCGGGTTATCACTTTTCGCAGTGCACTTCTTACCTCTGTCTTTTCTCATTTGATTTGTTTCTTTTACTCTGTATGTTTGTCTTGAGCAGCCAAACTTAAATGGTAACCATGAAGGACTTCAAACGAATTTGAAGGTATGATTACACTGACTACATTTATTTACCTTTCTTATGTGTATGCTGGAGAGTATGAACTTGCAGCTTACCTACCAGCTTGCTAGACATGTATTATTGTTGGAGATATGTACAGTTGGATATTGCATTTTAAGTCATTTTCTGTCCTCCGTGGCTAAATGGCGTGTTCTGCTGGCTTCTTAACACCAACAGTTGTCTGGCTGAGTCAAACTTTCATTAGTAAACATTGCATTCACTCCCTTGATAGTACAAAGTTACCCAACTCCAAAATATACGTCAACAGCTCTCAGACCATCTGAGATAGTTTAAAAGTGCCATAGTAGCACTTTTTACTGTAGTGTTGATCCACTGATCATTGAATTCGATCACTGGGACATCAAGATAAAATATTGATGCACTCAAATGAACATTTATACATAATCATACCAAAGTCAGATACCATGTCTCCCTCATACATTCTTTAAATGACTGTTTATGTGCTGATTTTCGGATTTTGCCCATGAACATTTGCATAAATATTTTTATACTGAACTGGAATTTGTCTTTTATATACTTAGAAATTCAGAATGTGATTAATCACATAATATTTCTTAGTAAACAGCTCCATTAAGTTAAACAAAACAGACAGCAAGAAAATGCTATTTTAAAATATTTTGCATATAAAAGGGCTCATTACTTACATTTTTTTATCTTTAATATACTGTAATATGGTAGAAATACCAAATTCAGTAATAATGTGCACTGAGAACACTTTTCCTCCAGGAATAAAAATGTACTCTTCTGAATGATGAAATTGTGTAATTGAATGTATGTGTTACAGGCCAAAGGGAAATTAGTTCGGAGTACAGCAGTATGTGACGAGTCATTACCCACTGAGGAGAACAGCAAGGTAAGAATCTATTCATCTAATTCCATCCATTTTCTTTCCTTTTTTCTCTTTCTCGCACCTAATAACATGTTGTTGCTGATCATCAAGTGGTAACTAATATGTCATTTGTAAGTAAATCAAGACTGTAACTTTCACAGATTTTGAGGGACTATTTAAAGTAATGAAATGACTGAAATGTTATTTTCAATGGTTCATTCTTAAATATTCCATTTATGCCCCAGCAGGCCTGAATGTGTGATATCTTTTATGACATATAATTGATTCTGTAGATAGTGATGGAACTTTGCTCTGTCTGGTTAAAGGAAAAAGAGAGCGAGACAACTATATCTAGTAACCATAGTGACAGTCCTGAGTGTGATGAGAAGGAAGAGGGGAAGGGCAAAGTGGGCACCACAACCAAAAAGCCAAGTTTATCCAAAGGTGATTTACCTTGCACGTATGCACATGTGAATCAACAGAGTATAAACATTATCATATCAATATTTGGGTCACAGTACAATAATATTGCAACTATTTTCATTTAGTGTATATCTTTTACTCACTTCACTTGTTGGAACATGAGCACACAGGTCATATTGTTGCTATTAAATGTTCTGGTACCCTGACATCGATCCCATTCTTCCATCTCCCATCAGATATTTTTGTGTGATGCTACTGAAAGCATGTTAAATACAAGGGTTCTGGTCATGTGGAAGTAATCTACTATTCCATGGGTTTTCAAACTGGGGGTATGGGACACCCAGGGCGCCGCTAGGAGGTCTGCGAAAAAAAAGGAGAAAATTTGCACCAAAAAAAAATAAAAAACAATGAATAAAAAAATAAACTGAATTAAAAAAACTATACTTACTTATATATATATATATATATATATATATATATATATATATATATATATATATATATATATATATATAGGTGTATAAATAAGAAATAAGAAATAAGATGATGAGAAAAAAGAAACACTGTAAACTCAATTAAAATTATTCTGTTTGGAATATTTTTCCCATTAAAAGTTTTACGCCTAAAGAAATTAAATGTAATTTTGAAACATAACATAAACATTTAAAAATCCATATTTTGAACCCCCACCCCCTTAGTCACAATTGCACAAACTAATAGTTTTAATTTACTTCCAATTCTTGACACATCTAAACTGTAATTGTATGCATGTGCATTTGTTACTTTTAGAGCCTAGTCTGGAGTACACAGACTCCACAGGCATTGATCTGGAGGGATTTCTTATCACAACTTTAAAGAGCAGTCCCAGGTGAGTTAAAGTGTGAAATTTCCCTCTGCATTTACTCGTCCATTCCCTTACTTTCATTCCAATAAACTGTTATCTTTTTCCTTCTTCTTCTTCTTTGTGGCTTGCAGAGACAGACTGATGCTCCTTAAACTCGAGCAAGATATGATTGACTTTATGACAGACAACAGGTAAGATTCAACACATCTTTTAAGGGCAAGGAACAGGCTCGTTTTCTGTCATGAGTTAAACCATAATGTATATGTTTATTTGCTCTTTCTTTCTGTAGCTCCTATAAGAAATTTCCTCAGATGTCGTCATATCACAGGATGCTGGTTCACAGGGTTGCAGCTTATTTTGGTCTGGAACACAACGTGGATCACAGTGGAAAAGCTGTTATCATCAACAAAACCAGCAATTCTAGGATGTATGTCTCTGTTATAGCGAGTGTATGTGTGTTTATGAAAGAATAGATGTGGGTATAACAGTGTGTATGCTTTTCAGACCAGAACACCGGTTTGCAGAATATGTTCAAGAAGAGAAGACAGAGGAAAGAAGGTTAATACTGAAGAGAGACACCAGTCAGGACAAAGAAGATAGTCAAGTATGGATAAATACACACTTCACTGACCACTGATATTAGAAAAGAGCTAACAAAGGCTCCTCCTGATCTTTGCGCTTGGTTAACTTGTGTCTGCTGTTGTTTTATAGCTGAGAGTTCCATTGCTCAAAGACCAGATGAGGAGCAAGTCTATAGAGGAGAGAGAGGAGGAGTACCAGAGAGTCCGAGAACGCATATTTTCTCAGGACGTAAGAAAGCACAAATAGAAAATGCACACACAGTTGTACATTGAAGCTTTGGACTCTGATTTTGTTCTCTTTCCTTTATTTCAGTCCAGTTGTGTTTCACAGAGCGTTTACATTGAGACAAGGTAAATATCCCTTAATAATTAATATTTTTGCACTTAACATGTATAAAGGGTCTAATTATCATCTACACAATATATAGATACTAATATGTAAATTATTCAGTATATTTACATTGTATTTATGTTCTTTTCAGTCACTTTCTTGCATAAATGACTTAAAGCGCTCCAAGTATAGGTAGCAAAGAATACTCAATGATAGCTAAGTTAGGCCTCAAGTGCCATGAAGAAACACAAAGTAATTTTCTATCATGCCACTTTTAAATCATCCAGATATCCAGAGTTACAGTACAAGTATATACAGTTGTAACAGATGAGTAGTCATTACAACAAGAACATTGCATTTGAGTACAGGTGTGGAGTTGATATAAATATGTGATTGATGTCCAATGTGAGATCTCCAACGTGAATCCAATCTGAGATCACATGTAGGCGAATTTAAAGGGGTGGGTTTTAAAGTTTGTGGCTGGAGAGTCAGCTGTTCTGACAGTTATTGTGAGGTTGTCATATCCGCCAATGAGAAGGAAAGATGAAGTATCTGCGCTTACACGAGGCTGTGAGGGATGGACTTGCCATCTCAACGGCACAAAGAGTATAAAGCTGTATAAAGCTCCTAGATCACGTCTGGCTTTCCACAACTCATGTTGTCTTGAGTTTATCTACTGAATGTTCTTGAAAATATATTATTTTTATGTTTTGTCTGAGGAACAATTCAAAAACTATTTAAACTGCAGTGCAGTCCATTGAAGAGAGCCTCATTGTCATTCCTGTCAAAAAATGTATTTAATAATTGAAAAGCAACTTTAAGGATGTATGGCAGAAGTTTCTAGGCTGGCAAAGTGATAGTAGCCAATATTTTGTAAACCAACTGGCTTAAATGTATATATATTTTCAATATTAAATTATAAGTGTGTTTTTGAATGTTCAAATACTCCAGTTTAATGTACAGAGACAACTATATTTGAGCCAGAAGTTGACATGTCTGACCACTGAAACAAACAAAGCAATGTTTTGCAAGGATCGCAGTCAGGAAATTGCCTTGAAGTGGTTGACTTAAAGGTGGTGTGGGGCTACCTGTAATAAAGTTTTTAATCACAAAACTGACTTGGGCTTTGAATTGACTGTTTGTGGCATTGAAACAGTGGCACTCTCTATCGTTGGGCATAGTTTACAGTTGAAAAACAATTTAAATTCTTTTTGGTTACACGCTTCACCTTTAAATATTTTTTTCCCCTGTTTTTTAAGATTTTTTATTTTATTTTCTTATCTGTTTACAGAGGCCTAGAAGACAGTAGTATTCTCAGTGAGACCCAGAGAAGACGTCAGCTATATAGGTGAGAAGTGCTTTCTGAACTGAAATAATGCAACTCTGCTGAAACACTTTTCAGTCCAAAATTGTACTCAGTTCATGCTAAACAACTTAAATATGGAATTTACAAGATACAAAGGTTATCTTTGCCAAAGTAAAGCTTATGATTTGTGTCTTGTTCTGCAGGGGTAACAGGGGCAGTTCTGGTCAGCTGTCTGGCAGCAGGCAGAGCAGTTTTGAACTGGACTCTCATTGGAATGACCCTCAACCCTGGAGCAGCACAGATTCTGACAGCCCGTCGTGGACCTCTAAATCTACACACAGCAGCTCCAAACTCTGCAAACCAGGTGCAAAAATAGCACTACCCATCATGTACATGACCACCTAGATGAATAAAACTAGATAAAGTTAAAAATGGATATTATAAACTAAAAATGTGATACATGCAATCAGTACAAGCTATTGTGCATACACACACACTCTGTTCACATATTATCTGTTGTTGTCTCTATCTGATCTGTCAATTAGTGTCCGAGTCAGCTCTGTCCTACACTCCGCCCAACAACAGCCCTGCTTACATCATTGTACCTGCAGAGTCGTCAATACCTCCAGGGAGTATCTTATTGAACCCACACACAGGTATACACTCACTTGCATAGTTCCCAATACAACAGAACACACCTCTGTATCTCAAAAGAGTTCAATGTTTTGTAACAATCTTAGTAGACTACAAGTAAATTCTATCATCAAGCTAATAATGGAAGTGTCCTTTTAGGGCAGCCATTTCTGAATCCTGATGGAACTCCAGCTGTTTACAACCCACCAGTCAGTCAGAAGCCAATTAGTAACCAGCCTAACACAGTGCAGCCTCAAGCCCCACCCCCTCCACCTCAGCAGCAGACAGTAGCTAGCCATGGAGTCCCACAGGTAAGTGAAACAATATGTAGGACTAGGTAGAAGATTCAGCTGAATGTAGTATGTATACTGTGCACCATATGGGAAGGTACAGTATGCATGCATGCATGAAATGTATAGTATGCAACGTGGGCACACTGCATTGGTACAGTAATTGATGCATTATAAAAAGAAAATACAGGTCATGTGTATAAATACAATCATTTCTGGTTTAGGTTCAATATTCCTCAGTGACGTATCTTCCACCTCAGCATTTAAATATCTCTACCTCTCAGCAACATCCAATAGAACAGACTGTAAGTGAGTTTTTAATCGGATCTGGTTTAGTGAAAAAATTTGTTTACATTTGTTTCACATAATCTTTTACAAAAACTGTAAAATGTGATGAAATGCATTTAGTATATAGATATGATTATAGTCATAAAAAAGTATTTTGTTTGTTCTCAGAGGGAAGATCTTACCTCTAAGTTTGGCCACATGATGTTGAGCCACCAATCATCGGGGGATCTTCCTGATATGCCCTCTTACTACATGCAAGGGGCTCCGCCCACACACAACAATGCCCAGCCTCACCACAGTTACGCGCCGTGTCATCATTCAGACTGTTACGTGAGCCCTGGAATGACACTGGCTCATCCCACAGCCCTGCCCCCTCAGACCCATGGTCAGCAGAGCAACCAGGTAATCATCATAAATGAGTAATGAAGAGATACTGTGTAATGTCATATGTCTAATTATGAATCAACACTACTCTCCTCTCTTAGGTTTCAGTGTACAGTTACCCTGTTCAGTGTCCCAGTGCATCTCAACAATACGGAGCAGCCACTTACAGCACACAAACAGGTACACATGAAACACCTCTGAGTCCCTTATGCCTTGATCTTACAGTAGTAGGGGAGGGGGCCGTTACACTGTAAGAGATGGTGTGACTGGTCTCACAGTGAACCGGTCTCTTTTCCTGCTATTCACCTCAGCCCTCTTTTGATACAGCCTATCTGTGATGTGTTTACACATAAATGTAAACCAGGGGACATAAGCGTGTCCATACTCACATATGTCTGTGGGAATCGTATTAGGATTGAGAGAGGAAAATAGAATTGTATAGGTAAAGTATATAATGGGGTTGTTGTACGAGTGTGTCATCTGTCGACGTGGGGGGGTAATTTGGTGATATGGTTGGCGCATTGACGATACAGTTCGATTCTGTGCTTCATTTGCGACTGGGGGGGCATAGGTATAATTTGGAGGGGCAAAGTCCACCCCAACAACCCCCTAGATCTGGCCCTGATGAATGTGTTTTTGTGATTGTTTTAGACTTTTTTTGTGACGTTGATTCACAAATATAACTGTTCTGATCTGTTACCAGACATTGATGCTGTTTGTAATGCCAAAATTGCCAGAGTAAGAAAATTTTAAGTGTTTTATTTCAATCAGAAGCAGACAAATAGTCAGTAAAGCTTTTGTTTTTGTGAAAGATGATGGGTTAATTGTTAAAAGAAAGAAATCGTGCAATAAGAGAGCAAAAACAGATACACCATATGGACAAAAGTATTGGGACACCTACAGAAGCTTTTATGACATCCCATTCTAAATCCATAGGCATTAATATCGAGTTGGTCCCCCTTTGCAGTTATAACAGCTTCCACTCTTCTGGGAAGGCTTTCTACAAGAAGTGTGTCTGTTGGAATTTTTGCCCATTCTTCCAGAAGACCTTTTGTGAGGTCAGACAATGATGTTGGACAAGAGGGCCTGGCTCGCAATCTTCGTTCTAGTTCATCCCAAAGGTGTTCGATAGTGTTGAGGTCAGGGCTCTGTGCGGGCCAGTCAAGTTCTTCCACACCATGCCTTTATGCACCTTTCTTTGTGCACTGGGGCACAGTCATGCTGGAACAGAAAAGGGCCTTCCCCAAACTGTTTCCACAAAGTTGGAAGCATAGAATTTTCCAAAATGTCTTGGTAAGCTTAGTAATCTTAGCTGGTAGGCATTAACATTTCCCTTCAGTGGAACTAAAGGGGCCTAGGCCAACCCCAGAAAAACAACCCCATAGCATTATCCCTTCTACACAAAACAGTACAGTTGGCACAATGCAGTCAGGCAGGAAATGTTCTCTTGGCATTCGTCAAACCCAGACTCGTCCATCAGACTGCCAGATAGAGAAGCATGATTTGTCACTCCACAGAACACGTTTCCACTGCTCCAGTGGCGGCATGCTTTATACCACTCCATCCGACACTTGGCATTGTGCTTGGTGATGTAAGGCTTGCATACAGCTGCTCCACCATGGAAACCCATGCCATGAAGCTCCCGGCGCACAGTTTTTGTGCTGATGTTAATGCCAGAAGAGGATTGGAACTCAGCAGAGCATTGGCGACTTTTACGCACTATGCGCCTCAGCACTCTTTACATGGTCTGCCAGTTGAGTTGCTGTGGTTTCTAGACGCTTCCACTTTGCAATAATAGGCTACCACTTACAGTTGATCGTGGAATATCTAGGAGGGAAGAAATTTCACAAACTGACTTATTGCAACGATGGCATCCAATTACTGTACCACGCTCAAATTCAGTGAGCTCTTTAGAACAACCCATTCTTTCACAAATGTTTGTAAAGGCAGACTGCATGGCTAGGTGCCTGACTTTACATGTGGCAATGGGACTGAATGAAACACCTGAATTCAATGATTAAGTTGTGTGGCCCAATACTTTTGTCCATATAGTTTAGCATTTCTTCTGTTGAAAAGAAGCAGTATGATAGCAAACCAAAGGACACAACAACAGGGCAAGTTAAGCTGATGTCTAGTTTCAAAAAAATGACCTAGCAAAACATCCACTTTTTATGAGACCATGATTAAAATTGGAGACGCCCCCTGATATAAACATTCATATTATGTTTTTACGACAGTAAGCTTTGTGTTGGTTATAATACTGAGTCCACAATTAACAAAGATTGTGTAGTGCATGTAGAGTGCACAGGTGATGCAACAATAAAATATAACTAACAATAAAATCTCACACATAGTTATCAACATCTCTCCCAACAGGATACCCGACTGTCATATCTAACCAACAAGGCTGTCCAGGCATGATGGGAAGTCAGATTCTACCCCAAACACAGCAAGGCATGATAGGGTCTTATCCATCTGCACCCTCCTATCAGGTATAGATGCAAAGAAAAAAATACTTCTAAATGCAATTATCAGTAAAATTAAGTGACTGTAAAATAATAATAAATATATGTGCCTCTCTCCCTTTAAGGTACCTCAACAGCAGCAACAACAACCATCTTATCCATCTACAATGCTAGTGTCAGGGCAAGGTGGGCAGACCCAGAGTTTTGTGCCCCCTGCTGGAGTTCAAGTGTACTGCAACTCTTTGCCCCCTTCATCCCCTCCACCACTCAGTATGCTGGGAGTCTCCTTCCAGTCAAGCAGCTGCAAAAATGGCTGTAACGTTAATCAGAACCAGTGCTGGTACTAAAAGAAACTGTCTTCACACAGTCACACCTACAGCTGTGAAAGCCAAACAGACCCAGTGCTATTACAAGCTAATATGCATTCAGTATTTATAGCTACACAATAATGGTCCATACAGTCTGTAGTACTCAAGTCTGATGGTATTATTCAGATTCAACCTTTTCTACTTTCAGTTGTTTGTTGAATCGAGTTTTATGAACACATTAAGAATGATAAGATCAAGTTCAATTTGCTGTTAGTGTAATTTATACTCTTTATATTAGTGCTGGTTTTTTAGCTAAATATACATAAGATATATTTGGATATACTCTATTTATCTTGTTTATAGAGGTCTATATATTACATGAGTGGAGAATGTAATGCACTTGTGTTAGCACTGTCTGTTAATATCACAATAATTACATTTTAAATGAAAGTTTAAAGTAATTTTTTGGTTTACAAAATTATATTAGGATGTAATATAATGATTGCAGGAAATGACAAGATCTGAGTGGAATTTCTTAAATATATGGCCTTTTAATCAATTTGACGATATATATATTTTTTTTGTGTGGTCTACTTGCATTCAATGAAGAGTCAGTTGATGTTATCATATGCTATTTGTTTGGGTTTTGCAGACATTTAACTTTGGTCTTGGCCAAAAGTTGGAGTAATTTTGTTTAGATGGGTTTATGATTTAAATGTAGATGTGATAAAAACACAGCGCTCTCTGTTGGTATGAGATGGCACTACAATAACAAAGCATAAAAAAAAAATGCTTCGTGGTCATCTTAACGTGATTACCATTTTAAAAAAAACTTGAACTCGTTTATATATATATATATATATATATATATATATATATATATATATAAATACGTGTGGTTACAGTGAGGCACTTACAATGGAAGTCAATGAGCCAGTCCATAAACATTAAAATACACTTTTTCTGTTTCAAAAGTATAGCCACAAGATTTAAACATTATAAGTGTTAACATGATTTTAGTGTGACAAAATCTCTTACTAACCTTATCAATGTACCCAGATGTCCGTTTTAGACCTTTTCATCTGAAAAGCAATGCAATCTAATTAACTTCTGATAAACATCTTAAAAATATCAGATTTACAAACAAAGTAAATCATAAATGTCTCAAGGACATCTGTTGAAAGTCTTATTAACATCCGAGAGGAAACGTCTTATAGATGTACTGCAGATGAGCACTACACTTAAAATATATCTACCAGATGTAAACACACACGTCAAATAGACGTCTGGGTTATGTGTGCCATCAGGAAATTTATATACAATATTACAACCTTGTTGCCATGACAATGAAGCACCAGTAAACCCTACAAGTGATTTCACCACATTTAAATTAACACATGTAAAGTTTACATGTTTCGTTGGCCCCATTCACTTCCATTTAAATTCCTTACTGTAACAACATCTTTTGCTTCCTCTTTCTTTCTTTTTATAAACGGCAAGTCTACATTGTGCTACAAATGCTGTCAATTGAGCTTAACTTGTATTGAAGCTTGAATATTCCTTTAATGTTCTGTTACCCAGATGAGAAGGGGTCCATTATGTTGAGTGTGATTTGAGTTTGCTGTCATAACTGTAAATTCATATATTGTTAATTATTTTAAACATGCACAACTAAGCTTTTGACAGTGAATAACACATTTCTTACAGTAAACAAATGAATGCATCAACTGTAAAAATTTTTATAACAAAAAGCAGTGTCATAAGTTTAAAATGAGCTTTAATAGAAAGGCACATATACAGCCAGAGAGTAATGTGAGAATTAAAAGCTTTTAAATGCAGAAACAGTTTTAATCTAAACTCCTCTAATCAGAAGTGACAGTCTCTGCTAGATCAGCCCATGTGTTTGTTGTTCTGTAGTTCATAATTCAAGTATGTCTAAACTGTTAAGTCACAGCTGAGTTTATCTGAAATGAGATCCAATTACCCCCCTTGGCTCTTGTTTCCCCCCCAGCTTTGTGTGACTGTGTGTGTGTGAATTTCTAATGAAGGTATGAAAGAAGATTGTGTGTGTGTGAGTCTGTGTTACCTCATTAATAAGTGTAGGTTAAATAAAATATAAATAATGATGACTTCGCTGATGGCATTATGACATCAGAATGTGAGAAATGTACCTGTGTTCACAATCTGCTGGGGGGTTAAAAAGACACATAGGAGGAGAAGAAGAAAAAAAAAAGAAAAAAAAAAAAAAGAAAATCACAGGAGGAAAAAAGGTCCACGGGTAGTTGTATTTTCTTTTTTAAATAAATGTGTTAATAAGGTCAAACGTAAGTTACATTACAGGGCTACAATGCTACTCAACTAAAAGTGTGCATTCCAGGGAGCACACAAAAATCAAACTAAAATCATGCAATATCGCATCTTTTGGGTTCTGGGGTTGGCAGCCATTTTATTCAGCTAACTGTACTGCTGTACTTCAATGAAAATGGCTACCTTCACATATAAAAAATACACTTAAAGCAGTTGCTTGCAGCCTCTGTGCTGCAGTGTCTGTGTAGGTAAGTTTTCGAACAGGACAGCACACTGCATGGATACACACATTGTCTGAATGATAGGCTGTATTGCACCTCTGACAAATCTGTTTCTACCTCTTTGTCACAGAAATACACTCACTCATTCAGTCCGTCACACAGCAGGTTTGTTCCTTATATTACTCATCATTGGTCTTGATTGACAAACAGGCTCAAGGAAACAGTCACAGATTATTTTGTGCTGTCCATTCAGGCCTGTTTTGTTCTGCCAATGAGAGATCAGCAGGGTATTGGGTGAGATTGTTAATGGGAAAACGCAGATTGTTTTGGCCATAGAGGGTCTGAAAGCTGACCAACAACAACACACACTTGCACAAAAACAAACAATCTACTGCAGAACTGATGGGCCGTATTTCTTCATCCGTCTCCTTCCTTGCTCCTGTAGAGGTATCTGTGGTTCAGTGGTGCTTGTCTCCCCTCCGTCTCTCCTTCTTTGTTCACGCCATACCCTCCTCCCCTTGTCTGATCCGTTTCTTCCGTCCCATCATCTCAAGCCTCTATTTCTGGATCTGAAAGATGAAGAGGCGGAGGTTGATGTTTTTGGCAGCCAGCAGCTTGTTGCACTCCACACTGTCGCTGATGGGCAGCAGGGCGTACTCAGTTTCATTTGCATCGTTGGAGAAGACATGGTGCTGGATGACGGGTTTGATTTTCACATCATCGTATGGGCCCTTCAGCAGCAGGAAGGAGCACTCCAGTGCAGAGTTCACTTTGCTCTTCAGGATGAGCTGGAAGGAGAGCGTACGTTTGCAAGACAGGTTAGGGTTGCGTTCGGAGTCGTTGACCCGCGCCTTCAGCACCCAGGTTTGGTTGAGCACGGTGAAGCGAGGTGTCTCGTAATACAGTCGAGTGATAAAGTCATCAGTGCGGTAAGGCCGGAACTGCACCTCTGAAATGAGATATTGTGTTTGAGAGCATTAAATGTTGTTGAGAGTATAAAAGCACTTTCATAAAATACACAGACCCTTTAAATTTTTCCATACTTATTATGGTATATACTTTTTATTTTCCATTGATGAGATACAAAACCTTGTTACAGCTCTCTTAATCCATTTAGTACTATTTGGCAACTCCAATGGTGCTATATGCCTTTTACTCAGAGTATCTTCCATCTACAACACATTATCATTTAACAGGCGCTTTTGTCCAAAGCAACTTCAAGGTATATTTTTTTTTATCAGTATATGTGTTCCCTGAGAATCATCAACCCCACAATCTTGGCGTTGTTAGCACCATGAATGACCAGTTGAGCTATAGGAACACAAGATGGGCTAACTCTAGCCAGTTTACCATTGAGACCGAATTGATTGAGTGCTGCTGAAATGGTTCTGTATGCAGTTTCTCCTACTGCTATACAGGACCTTTGAAAATCACATCTCTGACCAAGGCTCTTCCAACCGTGAGTAAACTACAGGACTCTTAGACAAGATACATAAAGTACTGTGCAAAAGTTTATTGTATAGTAAGGATGTCTTCAAATATAATGCCATAAATAGTTTTCATTTATCAATTAATGTCATGTAAAGTCCAGTTAACGTAAAAAAGCTAAATCAATATTTGATGTGACCACCTTTGCCTTCAAAACGGCTACAATTCTCCTAGGTACACCTGGACATAGTTTTCCTTGGTTGTTGGCAGTTCCACTCTTCTTGGAGAATTTGCCACAGTTCTTCTGTCTATTTAGGCTGTCTCAGTTGCTTCTGTCTCTTCATGTTATCCCAGACTGACTCGATGTTTAGTGGGGGTCTGTGGGGGTCATGACATCTGTTGCAGGGCTCCCTGTTCTTCTATTCTAATCTATTCTATTTGCAAAAGTATTGTTTGGGAGTCTAAAATCTATATTTCCTACTGACACACTTAAGCTGAAGATATACATAACTATCTTAAGACAAATGTTTTTGTGAAACATCTTATGTGCCTAAGACTTTTGCACAGTACTGTACTTTAGAAACGTACGCATACGCAAACGCAAGTGCTTGGCCAAAGCATTGCCAACGTGAGGTCTGGCCCAACATGGTTAAAGGGTTAGTTCACCCAAAAATGAAAATTCTATCATCATTTACTCATCCTCATGATATCCCAGGTGTATTTGACTTTCTTTCTTCACCAGAACACATATGAAGAAATATAGAAAACTATCTTAGCTCAGTAGGTCCTTAAAATTCAAGTGGATGGTGATAAGACTTTTGAAAATCCAAGAAGAACAGATAGTCAGCATAAACATCATTGATACGACTCAGCAGTTAAATTAATGTCTTCTAAAGTGACACGATCGCAAAAAAGATCAATATTTAAGTACTTTTTTGTAATTAACATTTTTTTTTTTATTAATTCTTACAATAATAAAGAAAAGCAAAAAACATAGATTATATATATACGGAATAAACGTAGTCAAACGAATGTTCAGTAAACTGGCCAATTTGACTGATACATGAGTACAACAAAAAACCCAATCACTCCAATGTCCTGCTAGAGATATTCCACAAAACAAACTCCAGTCCACAAGCACAAAAAACGTTCAGATTTATCCACAAACTGTCCCGAAGAAATGATAATCGATCCGTTTCTCGACGTACCCCATTCTTGTAACCAACTCAGTGAATTTCGACTCCATGGGCGTAATCGATCAACTTATTACAGCAAGATCCTCCAAGTCCTCTACGAACTTCGTCAGCATCACTGACATGCTGGACAGATGACCCTGGATTTCTCCCTCCGCACCATCCAAACTGAGTCCCTGGTCTGCGGCCCTGTATGGGATATCAGCTTGAGCATGCATGTGTCTTTTAATATCTCCAGAGCCCGAGGATTTTGAATTATTTGACATATTGTCTTCATAGAACAATTAAGAATCAGGGTGTATTAAATGTCACGGTTACGACACAAATATTATTAAAACTAGCAAAGTATGCAGAGGTCGCTGTTCACATGTCCGACCCTCGCATGGCGCCACCAGACCTCCCAAATATTTAAGTACTTTTTAACTTTAAATCATTGCTTCCGGTCAGCAGTGGCATACGCGTGTCATATAATCACGCTGGCACGTGAGACACGATAGAATTGACACATGTGCGACACACCCAGAAGAGCAAAGCTGGAGCTTCGTTGGTTTTTGTTTTAGATCTGTATTTGTATCTGTTTTTTAAGCAAAATGATGCATTTGTGTGCTTACCCAGGATGTGAGAAGAATGTGAGATTATGTCAGTAACATGCCAACATGAACACGTCACACAAGAGACACGTGAAATCCACCCTCTAGTGATGCTTACCAGAAACAATGGTTTATAGTTAAAAAGTACTTAAATATTTAACTTTTTTAGCACAAAAAGTGATCGTATAGTTTAGAAAGACAACAATTTAACCGCTGGAGTCGTATCAATGACATTTATGCTGACTTTGTGTGATTTTTTGAGTTTAAAAAAATCAGATCACCATCCACTTGCATTGTAAGGACCTATTGAGCTAAGATATTGTTCTATTTTTCTTCAAATGTTTTCAGCAGAAGAAAGAAAGTCATAGACACCTGGGATATTATGAGTGTGAATAAATGATGGCAGAATTTTTCTTTTTGTGTGAACTATCCCTATAATGTGTGTGTTCTTGCATTACTGTGGCAGTAACAAACCTCAGTACTCAAGAGGGCGATAGAGTTACGTTCAAAAGTCTGTGCCATGTGATAATTTTGCTATAAATATATTGAATTGAACTTGCTTGCTCAGCAATATTCTATTCAGACTGTTGCTCCACCATGACAGTAGTGGACAGTTTACACTAATGTCTGCTATAGCGCCCCTTGCGGCAACGTTGAGAATGCAATGCATGCTGGCATTGTGTTATGAAATGCAGTCTGACACATTTTAAAATGCAACAATGCACGAAATCGAGCTAGTGTAGCTAGAAGCGTCAGCGTTCACATACTTGCATGCAGTATGTTTCAGCCTTAAGGGGTTGTTCAGAACGAAAACATTCTTGAATTGCAAAAAGTTAGAAGCAGTGCAATGAATAGATCAGAATGCAAGTGTCTCAAATTTTTTTTTTCAAAAGTTGAATTCTAAAAAGCATGTCACTCCTGGAGAATGGTATAGCTGCAGGCCGAGCTCCAATAAGGGGCAGGAGCTCCAACCACCACCAGCAAAGACGTACAGAGCCCCTAAACTAAGCCCCTCCCTATCCCCCATATGTAGAAGTGTCGCCCCCTTTTGGCCAAACCTCTTTGTGTAGTAACTCCACCCCCTTCTAGAGTTACCACACCCACTTTTGGAGATTCTGCCCCCAGTTTGGATCTCTGGTCTACAGCTATACCTACTTGTTCTCCAGTGCAAAATACTAAAAAACAACAAGCGCATGTTTACATAGAAAAAAAAAAAAAATGGACAATAACGTGTTCAGTGTTCTAAAAGAAAAACAACAAAATGGCCCCATAGTTTTTCCACAAGTATAGGGCCACTGTGGACTTGGTAACATTCATTGCATTCAGCAGTATAACAAATAAATCTCTGCCAAACACCAGTCCAGACTTAAAAAAAAATATCCAATTGTCCAGGTGCATAGACTCAAAAATACAATAATAAAGGTAAAACCTTTTGTTTGCACTCAAAGTAGGAATAACTCTCACATCAATTTATTTATACAGAGGCCTTCATTTCAATAGAATTTCTTTGTACCCGTTTATTAATGCATTTATTCACACAATCATACCTAAAAGCTCTACAAAGCATTCCTTGGGCTCATGGCTTGGTGTTTGTTCTGCCATGCACTTCTAAAGAAATCTATTTTCTAAAGCATGTGTGATCAAATGATTTTCTTGAAGGCGTACAACATCATCAGGTTCAAAAGAAAAAAAACAAAATGAATTGAGCTCCATTCGGAGACTCAAAACAAATGGTCTAAAACCTAATGAAATGAAATTTCAGGGGTTTTATGTGTGTACCTGTAAAACCAATCTTCTCAAAGCACAGTAGGCTAAATATGCTGCTGTAGAGCTGTAGCTCTCTGCGATGGCTCTGGTCCATCTCGTCCAGTATACCCATCAACTCCATGCCAGTCTTGGAGGGGTGGGAGCACTCTGCCTCATGAGCACTGAGCTCATGGAAAGGCCCCTGCCATGGGCAGCCAATCCGCTTGTATTTACACTGTGTCAGTCTATTTCCAGAACAAATCAGAAATAATGAAAGAAAATAACCAACTTATATCATCACTAGCAGAAATAGTGTCAAATATGCAAATCTTTTGCAATGGATTTAAAATTTGAAGCCTGAATTTGAACGTGTGTGATGTGTATAAGTCCTAGCTGTGCATCTATAAACAATATACGGTATACTGTCCTTTAAAAGGGGACTGTGTGTTGTGCATGATCTTGGTTTATTAATTCAGGTGTACCTGTCCTGGCACTCCTCTGTTTGATGGCGGTCTAGGCTGGAGCGAGGGAACTGTTTGAGGCAGTAGCTGCAATCAGAGGGCAGTTCACTTACGGCTTTCTCCACTGCCAGGTTCCTGCAACACAGACTCTTACTGATCTCACAGCGGCAGTTAGGACACGTAGCCTGCTCCTCTTTCAGACGTGAGTCGGCAAGCAGGTGGATAAAACAGCCAGCGCACATCAGGTGCCCATTTGTACACTGTGAAATGAAAGCACACACATTCAGTCCACAGCACAGAGAGCAACAGAGAGATTTTTTGATAAGCACAATGTAATGATTCCTTCTCAAAGAGTGCTTTGAGTAAATGTATTTTTCTTGTTACAGGACTCCTTTAATGGACTCTGTTACAGGAGTTCCCCATTTTCCTCAACTGACCCTTTATAGCACGTTCCTGAATGATATAAGGGATATGCCAGCAAGTAACCTCAATTTCAAGGTCTGAATTTAAAGGGTTAGTTCACCCAAAAATGAAAATTCACTCATCATTTAATCACCCTCGTGCCATCCCAATTTTGATTTTTAGAAGAGTATCTTAGCTCTGTAAACTTTGAAGCTCCAAAAAGCACATAAAGGCAGCATAAAGGTTATCGGCAAAAAAGTAGAATGCAATGTTTTAATCTGTCTTCTGAAGCGATCCAATCAGTTTTTGGTGAGAACAGACCAAAATATAACTTCTTTTTCACAAGAAAACTTGCTGTTGCAGTCTCTAGGCATGATTATGATTTCAAGCTTGATTACATTTCCTAGTGCTTAACGCATGCACACAAGAGGTGGCTAGGAAGTGTAGTTGAGCTTGACATCATGATCAACAAGGAGACAGCAGATGTCCTGATTTATAGTGAAAAGGAGTTACATTTTGGTCTGTTCTCACCCAAAATAAATTGAATTGCATCACAAGACATGTATTTAACCACTGGAGTCTTTTATGGATTATTTTTATGTTGCCTTTATGTGCTTTTGGAAGCTTCAAGGATTTGGTCACCATTCACTTGGATTGCATGGACTACAGAGCTGAGATATTACTCTAAAAAACTTAATTTGTGTTCTGCAGAAGAAAGAAAGTCATACACATCAGGGATGGCATGATGGTGAGTAAATGATGAGCGAATTTTGTATGAACTATCCCTAATGTATCTAAAATATGAAATGTAACAAAAATTTAATTATCCAATTATATCATGTTTGCAACTGACTTACTACATAATCTATGAATTACGTACAAAGGTAATTCTTCATTCATTAGTTCCAGATGAATCATATGCTCCTGATGTTAAAAAATGTTGAATGGTAAGATGTTATGATTAGTTTAAAGTTTAAATAATCATTTGAATAATTCTGTTACTGGCTTACGAATTCACCAAACTGATCTAGTGTATATCATTGGAGCTCCTCCATTTAATCTGTGTTTGTTTGATTAATGCAGTTGTGAAATTATTTAGTAATTACTGACTTATTTGTTTGGCTTCTATGAGTAAATGATGATAGAAATTATCGTTTTAGTTGATGGGATTCAACCCTGATTCAGTAACAAACGGATTACAACACATGATGTTGTGTGTCACATTCTGCCAGAATCACATGCTTTCATGGGTCAGTGTGAAAGAGTGTCAATGTTCACTAGAAAAGCACACAAAAGAAAAGAACACATTATTAGCATTTGTAACATTTCCTTTCTAGTTTCAACACAGCTATCAGAATGGCCACTCTATTGTTACCCAGACCCAAGTTGAGGATTTAGGAGAATGGGTCGGAGGACAGCTGAAAACATATGATGCAACCCAATTTAGGGTCTTATAAAGTTTTTAAATAACACTGAGAAAAAGGAGATGGGGCAAACCTAATCACCAACAATTGTGTTCAAATGTGAGTGAGTGTCAAAAGGAAGTTCTTTTACAGCTGGTTTAGGCAGTGGCTTCACAGGGATTATGCAGGGTACATATTTGGGGGAGGGGTGACCAAGAGAGGCCAGCAGTGATTGGGTTAAATCGAGCATGTGACCACCTTGATTGTCATGTTTGCCTTTCAAGGCAAAAAACAGCTGCTTAGGTCAGTATCATATTAAGCTTCTGAGTATAACAAATAATACCAGCAAACAAGCTCTCAAAGAATACAAATAATAAAAAGCTTCATGAGGATACTATTGGGGTTTTGGCAAATGTGTCAAATGGTGCGTCACAGTTCTCAAGTTGTCGCATTTTATTACACTTTAAATTTGCCCGTTGTGAGTCACCGTCAGTTTGCTTGAAAAATAGGCAAATAATCAAAATAGCAAAGAGATGCCAAAATCTCAAAGAAAAAAAGTCTCCGCATCATACTGAACGCCCTCGTATCTATTATTGTTACAGGCTATACCTACACCTCTGATGCATTGCAAGGGGATGTCGGCAAAACACAGCCTTCCATAGTTTTATCTCTGCATACATAATAAAGTGTGTACTGCATAATAACATTGTGCTTGCTTACCTGGTACACAGAGGCTTTAGGCAGGTCAAGACACACCGTGCAGCACAGCACAGAGTACAGGCGCTCTTCGAGCTTCCCCGCTTCCCCTTCCTGCAGTCTCACGCGCTTCTTGGGCGGTGCGTCCGAGTCGGCCTCGGTACCAGAACCGTCTCTCCGCACTCCGGACTCCTCTTGAATACCTGCCAGTCCTGCGTTCCCCGGACCCGCATCCAGGGCGCCCCCCACCGTACCGACACCCAGACCCGTAGACGAGGAGCCCGGGGCGGCTGCGACGCCTAATTCCATCCTCTCTTCCATCGAAGACATCCGAGTCCGATCCAAATGTGTCAGAGGGGGTGTTTGGGCTGTTCGAGCACAGGATTCGAAGGGTCAGTGTGAGATTTCCAGTTTTTTCCCAGCTATTTTTGGCCTGTAAGGATGATGGGGGATCTGAAGAGCCAACAATTCATTCAGTTGTAAACAATCTCTCGAATAAATATCGGGTAATATGATCCTAGATTAGGGGACAGTGAATATAATTTCATCTGTGTTTCACTGCAGTTTGGCCTGCATGCCTGCCTGCTATTTTTGGATATAACACAGATTAGCTTTCGCTCACAGCTTGTAAAGAGACAGAAAAAACAGCTTGTCTAAGCTTCAACAAAACAACAGGCTGTTGTTTAGTGCCGTTATCCGCCGTGACAGCACGCGCACAGCGACTCTCCTCTACCAGGCTGGGCTCTTCGCCTCCGGTCCACCTTCCGAACAAACACGAACCACTCCGACACGATCCGGATTCGCCCGAAAGCCAAAAAGTTATCAGTTTGAAGCAGAGTCTCTTCGATAGACCGTCCCTTAATCTACACTGCCATCTTTGTTTTTTCCAGTCTCTGTCTCCTCCTCTCCCCCTGTCCGCTTGTCCCTTCCTGCTTCTGCCTATCCAATCTCGGTTTACTCCGAGCGGGGTGTACAACAGGCGAATACTGTCATCTGTTGTAGAGTTGTCAGTGAATTATTTGCCAGTATCAGTGATGGCCGCCCTGTCCGTCTTTCTCCTGCTCCCCGATTGGCTGCAGCAAATGTTTTGCTTCATCAGATGACTGGGGATATTTAAAGCGCTATCCTGTGCGCATGCGCATCGGATTCCTGCGGGTCGCGCAGAAGCCGTTAGAATTTAGAGTTGACCATAAATGTTGGTGATCTGCATAGTGCGATGCTTGGATTTGATTCACTTGTGTATTTTCGATTTTATTGTGATATGAATCCGTGTTATTGTAGTGATAACTGCATCATTAAGAATGGTAGGCAGAACTTGTTCCTTAGTCAACACCCCCCAACACCCCTTATATGCGACAAAATGGTAACGTCATCGTGAGACGTCATTCTTCTTATTTAACTTTTTTTTTAATTATTATTATTTTTTTTAGACAAGCTAAGTAAATGATCTCTTTTTCTAAAGTGTCATTTCATCTGACCTTTTGCTCTTTTTTTTTTTAAACCAGAGCGAACCCTGGGGGAGGGGTGATGGCCTCAGCCAATCAAATGACGCGGTCGAAGGCGGACTTGTTTTGGGCTAGACAGCTGTCAGTCCAGCTCATCCAGCCTGCCTTGCATGAATAAGCTCTGCATGTGCTTATGTCTGTAGTGTGAGTAGTACATGGGGATGGGGAATGTTTGTATGTGTTCCTGATCACTCGATAGGACAGTGTATAAAGAAGGTTTTAAGTAATGAACCTTAAGAATAGTGCTGTCATTTCTACCACTTCTTTGTTTGTGACTTGTTTAGAGACAGTTTTATTTTGTGCACACAGACACCATAAAGGTTGAAGGAATTAAGGGACATGAGAATTAATAGTAATTTCTTCATAAATAATTAGCTCTGTGTTCATTGCGATATGTGATATTATAGAGATATAACAAATAACAAATATATAAAAAATATAACATTGAAAATGATGTTGATTAGTTTCTGCATATGTGTGATATAAAATCAAATATATTTTATCCAGAAAAGGCAGATATATTGATAACATGACAATATTATGTATTACTTGACTAAGATAGCATCTTAAAATTATCTACTATGAATCAAATCGCTCTTAATTTGGCAATAGCCTGCTTTAAACATCTTATAGGATAAACTGAGTACATTTGTAAATGAATATTTCCAGTGCAAGTTTGAACTGTCATTATCAGTACGCACATTCACATGAGCATCCTTTCTCTGCATGGAAAATTATTGGGGGAATTTTTTTTACTTTCTTACTACCCATTCATTGTGTCTAAATAATCTTTCCTGACTCACCATGAAAGGAAACTTTGCTTGTTGTAATAATTTATTTGTCTACTTAAAATTAACATATTTTGGGACATTGAGGATGTAAGGTCACTTAGAAAATCAGGCAAACATGCAAAGTGATCAGTGTGGGACAGATGAAACACTGTTACAACTGTACCAGTGCCATTAGAAACATGTAGCAAATAATCCTAGAGTTATGGACAGACAGACAGACAGACAGACAGATAGATAGATAGTCCAAAAATATGATTATAAATGAGTACTTTGGTTTGTTTGCATGTGTGTGCATGTCACAGGATGCCTCGGATCAGGGTAAGGAAAACCAAGAAAGTATTTCCAGCTGCTGTGTTATAAATGAGACATTTGCAAGCATTAGAAACATTTGAAAACAATGACACAGTATACAATGTGTCAGTATATTTCACTTAAGCAAGGCCTAATGCCTTTGCACTTTATAAATGAGTGTCCCGGGATAGTGTTACAACTGTACCCAGCATGAGGAAAAGTGTAACAAATGTAGATCCTTGTCTTCACATACTGATTGTGGATAATGGGAACAATAGTGTGTATATGTAAGTTTTTACATTTATTTGTTGACAGACAGATGAAGAAAATCCATGTTTATTCTGGTCAGTATTTGTGCAGTAAAGCAAAAAGTGTTACAACTGTACTCAGTCTACCCTACATCTTAGGTTTTATCTGCAGAGCAAAGGCATAAATGGGTCAATAGATGTAAATAATCATAAAACCTGCATATTTTACTCACATTCACACTCACAAATTGCAAAACAGCTTTAACAAAAACAGGTGACAAATGAAAAAGACAAACTAATTTAAAAATGTGCAGTGTAATTACAGTGCACAAAATATGAAACACAGGAAGACAAATGATACAGAACACTGTTATCTTATTAATATCTAGTCTACCCATTTAACAAAACTGGCTGGGTAACTTTCTGCACGTTGGCACTCAAGTTTCAGAGGCCGAGTCTAACTGATATATTTTGATCCTTCTTAGAACTGAACTGGTTCTTCCTTAAATGTTTTTTTGAATTGCCCTCCTTCATCTGAGTAAGGCCATGTCCACACTAATACATTTTCATTCAAAAATGCATTCATTTCACTACATTTACACCTCACATCCACCATATTACAGTGTTTTTCTTCACCAAAAATGGAGTGTTAAACAAAAAAGCTCTCCATTACTGCATGCTTTGGAAAACGATAATGTGAGGAAACTTTAAATGAAGTTTTCAATCGAAAATGGCTTGGTGTGGATGTGGCCTAAAACTGCTATTTTATGTCTCTTGATAGTAATTAATTGGAGGCCTGACATGCATTGGATCATTTCATTAGCAATCAGGTCAAAAACAGTGCATTCTCAGTCGGTATCAGTGCTGTGGTGTTTCTGTGAAGGTTTGAGAGAGCAAGAAGCACTAAGTGTCTTAAAGTTCTTAAGTACAATTGTCTTTTCATATATCACATATGTCTTTATAGTATCTTGTTTATGCTGGTGTCTTCAATCTTACTACTCTTCTTGCTAACTCATTACTCAGCAGATCACTTCTCTTGCTCACTCATTATTTAGCAGGTCACTCTTGCTTTGTGTCAGTTTCTTCTCACTGTGCTGGTCTCTCAGGTCTGGGTGATCTGTGGGATATTGTCTGGTCGTGGCGTTGTCATCGTTATGGGAAGAATTTTGTTTGTCACTTGTCATTTTATGGCTCTCTTGAGTCTGCTGGTCTCTGTCTTGTGCATTAATATCTGATTCACATTTATTGTTCATTTTGGTCTCGTTGATTTGTACTGCAGTATATTTCTCTGTCATCATTTCTGGTTTGTGAGTATCCTTGATGCCACTTTCCTCTGGGCTACTTAGGTTTTGCTGATTGTGCCGCTCAGTTTTTGGGTCAGTAGCCTTTGTCGTTCCCTTATGGCCCTTTTGCAATATTACACGTAGAAGCCAGTCATGTTGCAGAGTTTGACTAGCTGTCAATCGCCTTGTAGGGTCTACCTCCAGCAGAGCCCTGACAAGGGCTTTAGCCTCTGTGTCAAACAGATACATACATTTGTCATAATTATAGGTTACATCACCTAAATTACAATAGATTTGAAGAGAATATTTCTCAAATGTCTCACCCTCAGACACATTGTCCCAGTAAGGGGTCAGAAAGTGGACCTCTCCCCTCTGGATGAGACGGAACAGTTCCTCTTGATTACGATCTGGACTGCAAAATGGGGGGAACCCACTCAACAGCACAAACAGGATAACACCCATTGCCCAGACGTCTACTGCAATGCCATAACCTATTCATGCATGCACAATTACATACAGTACACGTAGATGAACATTGGCAACATCTGCCATAAATAATACATTTTACAGCTGAGTGTACTTTTAATTTGACATTTAGGAGTTGTAGATCAGTTTTTTGTGTGTCTAACCAGTCCCAGTTAATCTGAAAGGGTAAAGCAGAGGACCTTACCTATCTCAGAAAGTATCTCTGGAGCAACATATGTAGGTGTGCCACAAACTGTAAACACTGGCTCTGTTATTACCATGGCTAATCCAAAATCAGCCAACTTCAGATTCATACTGCCATTGCCATGGCGCTGGACCTTCAAACCAGTAATAGAGATAATATCAGATACACATGTATATATATCAGACTGTAATTTGCCTAACTGTTTACAAATACATGATTGTGATATACATATTTTCTATTATTTTTCAAGGACTGTACAAAAGTAACCCACCTAAGTGAGTGTGTTTAACATTTTGCTTTAAAGAAAGACTACATTATTCATATGTTAATAGGAATACATCACTTAAATTTACATGTATTCATTTGGCAAACGCTTTTATCCAATGTGACTTACAAAGACTCCATGGAAAAAACGGCAAGAGGAGGAGTTACCCTGCCCGGATGAAGCCCGGGGCCCCCATCTGGAGCCAGGCCCAGACGGAGGGCTCGTCAGCGAGCGCCTGGTAGCCGGGCTTGTCAAGGAGCCCAGCCCGGCACAGCCCGAAGAGGCGACGTGACACCCTCCTCTACATCCCTTGGGCCCACCACCCATTGGAGAAACCGCAGGAGTCAGGTGCACTGTCATATGGGTGGCAGTGAAGGCCGTGGGTCGTGACGGACCAGACCCGGGCGGCAAAGGCTAGCTCTAGGGACGTGGAATGTCACCTCGCTGGGGAGGAAGGAGCCGGAACTGGTGAGGGAGGTGGAGCGCTACCAGTTGGATCTGGTGGGGCTTACTTTGACGCACAGTTTTGGTTCTGGATCCGTACTCCTGGATAGGGGATGTACTCTATTCTTCTCTGGACTTTCCC
Source organism: Moxostoma hubbsi (assembly GCA_032164185.1). Taxonomy (NCBI): domain Eukaryota; kingdom Metazoa; phylum Chordata; class Actinopteri; order Cypriniformes; family Catostomidae; genus Moxostoma; species Moxostoma hubbsi. The sequence goes on along the minus strand of JAVLUX010000032.1, from coordinate 14,428,439 downwards.
AGGGTGTGAGGTGACGGGGGGGTGTGGAGATGTGGCGGGTGTCACCACTATGTTGGAGTTTACCCCAGTGGACGAGAGGGTCGCCTCCCTACGCCTACGGGTATATGCACCAAACAGCAGTTCAGAGTATTCAGCCTTTTTGGAGACCCTAAATGGAGTCCTGAATAGGGCCCCAGTTGGGGACTCCATAGTGATGTTGGGTGACTTCAACGCGCACGTGGGAAATGACAGGGACACCTGGAAAGGCGTGATTGGGAAGAACGGCCTCCCTGATCTGAACATGAGTGGATGTTTGTTATTAGATTTCTGTGCTAGTCATGGGTTATCTATAACAAACACCATGTTCGAACATAAGGATGCTCATAAGTGTATGTGGTACCAGAGCACCCTAGGCCGAAGGTCGATTTTGTAATCGTGTCGTTGGATCTGAGGCCATATGTTTTGGACACTCGGGTGAAGAGAGGGGCGGAGCTGTCAACCGATCACCATCTGGTGGTCAGCTGGGTCAGGGGGTGGGGAAAGAATTTGGACAGACCTGGGAAGCCCAAGTGAGTAGTGCGGGTGAACTGGGAACATTTGGAGGAGGCCCCTGTCCGAGAGATCTTCAACTCACACCTCCGGCGGAGCTTTTTAGGCATCCCTGCGGAGGTTGGGGACATTGAACTGGAGTGGGCAATGTTCAAAGCTTCCATTGCCGAAGCCGCTGTGGAGAGTGACACAGTATCATTGAGTCTGAAAACTCAATTCACTATGCTAGGAGATGTCCACTCATTCATTCAATTCATGTGCAAGTTATACATGAAATAAAAAAAACTGTAAGATACATTTTCACATTCAGATTGTTCTTATAACTTCCCAGAGTACAGACAGACATACTACAGGTGATATTATTACAGTATGATAAATTATATAAGTACAGTATTACATTTTTGAGGATAGAAGGTCTTTTAGATAGAAGGATAGAAGCATTACTACGTAATCACAAATAAAATAAAAAATTTAAAACTACAGCCTTTAAAATTAGAAAATATAATTCTGGTGAATTTTTGTGATTTTTTTTTTCTATAAAATAATTGATTACTGTACTTATAGAATTTATGATACTGTAATAATCTATCCTGTAATAAGTCTGTCTATCCTCTGGAAAGTTACTACAAACTTTAGAATGAGTACTTATATAATTGATGATACTGTAATAATTTTACCTGTAGTAAGTTCATATATCCTCTGGGAAGTTATCACAGCCTTTAAAATGAGAAAACATAATTTTGGTGATTTTTAGTGAATATTTTTCTAAAATAATTGATTACTGTACTTATATAACTGATCATACTGTAATAATATCACCTGTAGTATGTCTCTGTGTCCTATGGGAAGTTATAAGAACATGTGAATGTGAAAATGTATTTTACAGTTTTTTTTTTCATGTATAAGTTGCATGTGATTTGAATGAATGAGTGGACAACGCCTCTGTTTTAGCGTAGTGAGTGGAGTTTTCAGACGGTCCCTTACATCTGTGAAACCGAATGTCCAACGAACGTCGAACGTCAAACTAAATTTATCGCACTCACAGATTTAGCTATGAGTGCCTAAGATTATTTGCTGCTCATGTAACCCTTGTAAAGGTTGATATTAATGAATACAACAACAAAAAAATTCTTAAATTGTAGACCTTTGACTGTGAGGGGGTGGATGTGGGGGTGCTGCGGTTTTTGCATGATCAAGCTATTTTTGAGATGTGGTCTGTGAAATTAAATTTGTTGTCTTTGGTTACCCCCTTAATTTCTGACGGGTTTGGACTGTTACGTTCAGGCCACATCCACTCCAAAGTGTGCGGTTTCATTGAGAGCATTTTCAAAATGCTTAGTTTTCATTGGGACAGAATGCCATTGTAGTGTGTATGAGAGATGTAACCTAGCAAAATGTATGAATTTTCAAAATAAAACTTAGTAGCGTGGCTGTTTCCTCAGGGTTACAACAAGTATACTGTATGTAAACAGTTTTCAAAAGGCTATTTTCTTACTTTAGAGTCGTTAAATGGCTCAAAAATATATTACAAATATCTACAGGGAATGTTATCAGGCATTGAACTACATACAATATTGACAATATACAAGATAGGTAGTAAAAATTATTATAACTATACTTTAAAATTTTGAAATGAAATATGAGTATTGCTTGCCCTTGGAAAAACTCACCACCACAATGTTAAAAAGTGTGTAATTTCTCAGATACTCCCATTACCAAACAGAACTGCATTAATAAACACTGTTGTCATACAGCTTTCTGAAAAAAATCCTTAATCTGCCATATGTCGAACTAACATATGGCAGATGGGGGGGAGGGACAAAATCCCCCAAACAGTTGGTCAAGTTTACAATCAAAGTACATATTTCAAATCTGTTATAAAAATCTGACAATGCTGGTATACCAAATTGTGGCTCAGATTGCACTAAAAAACTACATTTTCCCGGCTTGAATAGCTAATGCACATGTGCATTTTCAAGATGATTGACAGGCGATGTCTGCATCTAAAAGGTGATTATCCCTTTACCTGTAAGGCAGGACTTCCTTTCTACATCTGTTGACTTTTGGGCACTAGAGCTTCTTTGTTGGGCGTTCCAATTTCTCCCATTCATTTTAATAGACGTGGCCCGTCTCTGCTAAATGGTCTCTGCCCCAACACAAGCGATTGGTTGAGCCAATGTTATTATGTTGGGCTGGACAAGCCACTCAAACAGAGGAATGTTTAAAGTGCTACAGGGCACTATCTACTAAAATCTCTCCTTGTAGATGTCCCCCTCTCTTATTTCAAACAATTTGATAGCATAGCAAACTAAGCGAAGTCCTTCATTTGGAATGGAAAGCGTCCCAGGTTGCATTTCAATAAGTTCAATAGGCTGGTTGACAAAGGCGGGCTAAGCCTACCCAAGATTTTGTTTTATTATTATGCATTCGGTCTCAGACATTTAGCACATTGGTTGCTTCCCCCTGAGAGAGCCCCTCCCTTGTTTTGTATTGAACATAAATTTCTTGCCCCTATTTTACTACTACAAAGCCTTACTATTATACTAACCGGAAAAATTAAGTCGCACCCTGTTATCTTGCATCTGCATGCACTATGTCAAATGTGTTGAGTGTTTAATTCAGATGTTGTCTCGAGCAAATAGCTAAACCCAAATTTTCGTATTGGTGAGTCCACTTTCTGCTGGTCGGAGTAGATTATAAGGGGTGTTAATATGCTCTGTGACCTATATAAGAGTGGTTGGTTGAGATCTTTTGAAAATTTGGTCCAACATTTCAGGATTCCTAGATCTCTGTTTTTCAGGTACTTACAGCTGTGCCATCTGCTCTGTACTATTTTTGGGAGTAGAATACACCACCCTAAAAGGGCAGATACTCTAGAACTGGTAATTACTGCTTTTGGAAAAGGCCATGAAGCATCAGTGTACTACTTGTTGATTCAGAGTCTGGGGGATGGATGTTCAACGGCATTCGAGGAGGTGATTTATAGAAGGTTGGGAAAGTGGGATTTGTTTAATAGGAAGTGGGGTGGATATATAGATTTTTAGAGGGTTCTCGGGGAGGGACAGTGGAGATGGATTTTTTATTTTAAATTTTTAGTTTGATGTGTATATGCATTATTGTTTTTTTGAAAGGATATAATTGTTTAGTTTGTTTCTAATTTTCTTTTTATAATTGTAAGAGACCAGAGTAATGAGCATTTGTGTCGAGTGGGTGTTTGGTGGGAGGGGTTTAATTTATATAACTGATTCTGATTTATGTTGTGTTTATTGTTTTGTGTGGATGGAATCAATAAAAATGTTAATAACGGAAAGTGCTAGAGGGCTACATTTTTCACACAATTTTCGGGAAAATCAACCTACAAATGGTTTACTTATAATTGTTTTTGCATATTAAGGTGAGAAGAAGAAAGTATTTGAACATCAAAAAAATTACACAAATCAGCTTTAAGGGTGTTTTCACACTTGAACCCGCTTTAAAAAGAACCAAAGTCAGACCCCTTTAAGTGGACCGAGTGAAAAAGGACACAGTTCTCTTTGTGTTCAAACTGTCTGAGACCTTGTTAGTGGGCTCCGATCTCTTTTTGGTCCACTTTACCAGTTATGGGGTCTCAGTCCTTTTCGGACTTGTGGGGGAATCCGGAGCATCTGGAGGAAACCCATGCGAACACAGGGAGAACATGCAAACTCCACACAGAAATGCCCAGTTGAGCTAGGACTCAAACCTGGGACTCAAACCTTGCTGTGAGGTGACAGTGCTAACCACTGAGCCACCATGCCACCCTACTTCCATTCCTAGAATATAATATTAGTATATTCCTGTTGTAATTTCTTAACTTTCATGCGGCTTTCTAGGCATCCAGTTAAACCCTCAAATCTTCATTTGCACAGAACACAAAATAAAGACCTTTGAGTTTGTTTTGCATGCGGTTTACAATAGTTTTAATACGCATCTCCCTCTGTCATATCCACAGAAATAAAGCAAGCGGCTCATCGCATTTCAGCAGTGCTCGCTTTGTCATTTCTTAAGTACGGGAACCTGTCAGAGCCAAACATGTTTGGTATTATGTGAATGGGAAAATCAAGTGGGCACAGAGCACTTTTTGATCACAATACACGTTATTAGTGAACCGAACCAAAGGCTGCAAGTGAACCATACTCAGACCACCTCCCGAGATTCGATTTTAAGGGGTCTGAGATTGTTTGGAGTTTTCACATATGGGCCAAAAATCCCTTAAACTGCACTTAGACCCCTGAAATGGACCAAGTGTGAAAACACCCTAAAATGTTAAAGTGTGGTTGCTAGAGGATGGCTATACAGTTGCTGGGGTGTTCTGCGTATTTTTTAGCATGTTGCTATGCAGTTGTTCGGGTGTTCTGCATAGTTGCCAGGTGGTTGCTTACTGACAAGTCAAAAGTGCCTACCCCAAATCTCTTTGGTATCAACAGTATTTTTTGCCAATTTTATTGTCTCCCAGCAGAGTTTTTTATGATATCCTCCTCCTTCAATGTTAGCCTTTACAAAAAATGTTGTGCCTATTTTACAGTCTGCCAAAGTCTGATCTTTTACATGTAGATAACTTATAGGACACCATTTTTGAATAAGATGCACTATTCTATTGTAAATCAATTTCTAAATATTGATATTAATTAATGCCTAAAATTTTGAATTTTATTTTGACAAACTTACCAATAGGTTTTCAGGTTTGATGTCTCTATGTGCAATGCACTTGTTGTGGATATATTCCAGAGCCTGGCTGATGTCCCTGATCATGCAAGCAGCACTTGTCTCACTAAACCGCCCGCTCTGAGAGATAGCATCAAATAGGTCTCCACCATTTACCAGCTCCATCAGCAGGTAAACATGCGTGTCTGTGTGATGCGAACGAAACAACTGGATGAGGCGAGGATGTTCCAGACTGCGTAGCAGAGTAATCTCATTCTGGATCATGTGACTACGTCCCTGCAGCTTAGTACTGTCCACTATCTTCATAGCAAAAGCTTCAGTCAGGCCATGAACACGGCACTCCCTTACCACCGCAAAGTTCCCATCTCCTACCACACGGCCCATGTTGTAGCAACGCTCAATGTCCTCCAGAGACACTTCAGCACCATCAGGTGGTAGATTACCCTGCAAGTCCTTCTGATCTGCTGCTTCCTGTTTATTAATGCCCTGTAGATTTGGTGTCTCAATTAGTGACTCTATTTTGTGAGAGTTAAACTGGATTTGATGGACAATTGGGCTAGAGTTTTGATTGGCAACATGCTTGTCTTTCAGCTGTCTATTTGGTGAGTTTTCTGAAGGAGTCCTGATGTTCTGAGAAGTAGAACTTTCATTACTGTGCTTATTTGGCCTGTCTGATTGAGAACATATTTTGCTTTTGATTGGAGGTAAAAGTGGGCCACATCCTCGACAGCTCCTGCAGTAAACAGGTTCTCTCTTTCTCTCGTCCTTCTTTGGCTCCTTCTCGTCTTCCTTCTGCAGCTCACCTTTCCTCCTCCACAGCTCTCTTTCTCCTCTTTGTCTCTCTTTCTTAGCCTTTTCTCTATGCCTTTCTTTTACTCCGACAGGTTGCAAATTGTTGGCTACCAGTTGGTTTACCAGTTGATCAGCTAGAGCAGGTAGAGATAACTCAGCCACAGGGTCATCATCATGGAAACCACTATCTGCCTTGGTGGTCTTGGGTCTCAGGATACGCTCCCATATCCTCAAGAGATGTTCACAATAGCCAGGGTTTTCAGGATATAACTCATCCAGTGCTCCATGAACCTCATCAATTGACGGTCGGCTGTTTCCAAAGGCCAGGAATGCATGATCAAAGCGGAAGAAGTCTGCAAGACTGTGGATCTCTCGGCCAGCAGGGCTGAAGAGGCGCCGTATCCGAGCGTTGTTCCAGCAAGGGAAGCCGAGTGCTTCAGAAACATCCGCCAGTAGCTGCTCAAAATTCTGCACAGCACGCCGGTTTAATAGCAGTGAGATTTTACGCACACTGTCCTGTCCGCATGGCCGTACCACGGTCACAATTCGTGGGCGCACTGGGCTTGCTTCTGCATGCCTGGCATGGTAGCCACTCGCCCTTGGTACTCCAGTTTCCTCCCAGTGACACACCCCCATCACTGAGCTTTCTAAAGGCCTAAAGTTTGTGGGGGGCATTCGGGTTCTTATTCTGGGTAGATAAGAGGGCAGAGGTTGCTGGGGGGTAGCATTTGGGCATTTAGGCAGTTTAATCCTTTGATCTGGAAAACATAAGCAAACATATAATCAATACAACACTGTAAGGTGAGAGTCTGAGTGTCTGAATTGTTATGTAAATTCTATCATCAGAGCTTTTCTATCAAAGATATGCTTTGGTCATCAAGAGTACAGCACACAAAATTGCTTGATCTGATTTGGAAAAAAAAGCTTATACAAGTGAATCAAAGAGGATGTGAGCAACATAAATAATTAAGAGCAAGTGCGTATTAAAGAGCAATGGCAAGACATGCAGATTCTCAAATTGCATCTCACGCTCCAGGGGTAACGGAAAAGGATCAAATCTGATCATGCCGGATCACTTTACTCTGGCTCCAGTTGTCTGTCTGTCTTTCTTTCTATGCCACTCTCACAGAAATCTTGAAGTGTTTCAAAGTATGCATGTTCTTGAACATCAAGATTCTGTTTCACTTTTAAATCAGCACTAAGAAATTATTGCAAAGGGGTGTTGTTGATGCAACCAATCAGACTGCTACCAAAGGAAAGCAACTGCAGACCCAACTAATTAAATATGTAAACAAGAACTCGTTTTCCTTTGCATTCACAATGCAAAGCCATATAAAATGTCGTTTTGAAATAGTAAACATTTTTATTTCTGAATATCTGAAAAATATATATATATTGTACAATTTAAATTAATATATAAAATATATGGCAAGTATTCGGATCATTCAATATAAGGAGAAAGTTATTAAAAGATTGAAAAACTTTTAGGGCATGTGCCGCATATCGTATTACAATTTTAAGGATTTCAGCTCACCTCGTCCCCATCGAGGTCTTGGTGGATCTCGCCCTGGTCGCTGGTTCCACAGCGGTGTCATTCTGGTATGGTGCCTGTATTATAATCAGTATGTCTGCAGGTATAAACCCATGAGTCTGATTCAGAGGCCATACTGTCTCAGAACTGCTTGGCGGGTTTACAAAAGCGTGAAAAAGTCTGCAGTCATCCTGCTATCAACGCGCACCAGATCAAGAATCTTGTCTATTTTCTTTTAGAAATATTGAAACTTTACACTGATTGTCGGTCAATGTAAAGATTCGCATAGGACAGCATCTTACTTGGTGAACTGCGAGGTAACACGGGGATATCGTGAAGCCCCTTGCATCTTTTGGAAAGACTACGAGCGCGTTACCGGATACTCTGCATCCTGCTGCACGCGCGTCTCCCCGGTAACCCTCACCTCTTTAAATGCACAGAGAGAGAGAGAGAGAGAGTAGTGAGTGAGTGTGTGTGTGTGTGTGTGTGTGTGTGTAGAAGGGGTGAAAAGGAGTTATTCTAAGCCTATGTCCATTAAATTGCTCTTTATTTTTAAACAGCACGTGTAAATATGATGTTTACCATAACTGATCGAATGAGCACATGAGTGTTAGTGACAAGGTGTGTACATGACAGCGATTATAACATTCATTGACATGAGGATACTGGTGAATTTGTAGCAAGTAATATATTGAGCTGAATTTAAATGGAAGTCTGTCCTCACTTTCTCTCATGTTTTACTAACTTATATTTACATTTCTTATTCACCCTGGCCTATAGAACATTTTTCTTTCTTTCCTTACCTTACATTAAGACATATTTCATCTAAACTTCTCAAAATTTCCCCCTTTCTCTTCATAAGTATCTCAGCATGGCTGTGTTGCCATGGTTTCTGTTGACACAGCAGTGCTGCATTGTGTCTGTGTTTGCTCTCTTGTGGGCTTTATGGCTGAGCAGACCATTAGTGTGTGTGTGTGTGTGTGTGTGTGTGTGTGTGTGTGTGTGTGTGTGTGTGTGTTTGCAATTGGGTAACTGGGTTGTATCAAAGTGTATTAGCCCAAGACAGACCACTCCTATTAAAATCAGTGGGAGAAATTGAAAGGCCCAATATGGAGGACGACATCGCTTGTCAGAACATGCGTAGCCTACACATTAGCTAATTTCATTTCATGATCTGAGCAAAAGAAGCACAATTTATGATACCGTTATTATCAGATTTAACTGCTTACTTGAAATACTGTATGTTCTTTGACTGAAATCCCTAAAACTCATCTTTCCCAATTCAAGTATATAAGATCTGTTTTTTTATGCCATTTGTATTACCAACTTACCTGGATAGGGATTTTAGTTGTATCCACATGTCCTTTTGAGGGCAGTGTATTTTAGAGGAGGAGGGGCATGGAAGAATTTGGGTTGAGAGGGGAGGGGGCCAGTTAACCAGTTTTTCTTAAACATATGCGGAGACACACTTGAGCCTGTCTGACACACAGTCTACACTGATCAGTAAAGTCAGGACTCTGCAAAAGTTGATTTCAAATGCTGCTGACCTGAAGTTAACAGCCATAAAATATATGTTGGTATTTGACCAAAAGTTAGATTTTTGACCAGTGTTTTGTGGTTTTGTCTTTGCAACTTGGACTTTGTGTGCTTAGATTTCATGTTCTGAGTAGTGTTTGTTTTAGATCTGTGACCAGATTGCTGTCTTTAAAAGGGGTTTGACATCTCACTTCTTTCTTTAAAACTGCTCTGTCTCTCTGTCCCTCTACCCTATCTATCTCACATTTGTTTTGGGTTAGACACAGTGATAGTTCAGTGTGTGTGTTCACATACCATGTTTATAAGGATGAACAGGCTTAGACTTAGCACTAGGCAAAGGTAGGCAACCGCCTAGGGCCCCCTAAAAAACAAATAATATGCCTTTTTATTATCATTAGTGCTAAATAACATGTGTTGACATTTTAAATATCACTGTTACAATGCTGATATGATTAATATTGTTGTTATTTTCAGCACCATCAATGCAAGCAACCCCCTCCCCCCTCGGATCAGGCTATAATGGGATATTCAAAGGTTTTAAGCATCTCCACAATATCATAAAAAGGTAAAAGTGAGCCAAATCACGATTTTTACCATATACTCTGTTGCAAGTTACAAGCTAAGCAACATTGTTGCTAGTTCACTTTTTAGAAATTTGGCAAAACCAGGGAGAAAGACGGACACATTTTTGTTTGTTGTTTGCATAGTCTAGTGCTGTCAAAAAGTCCAATAAGGTATCTCAGGACACTTATTGTAATTCAGTGATATCTTTCACGATGAAGAAATATTTTCTATGTACCGTTCCATATAATATATATATATATATATATATATATATATATATATATATATATATATTCTGGTGGCCAAAAGTTTGGAATAATGTACAGATTTTGCTCTTATGGAAAGAAATTGGTACTTTTATTCACCAAAGTGTCATTCAACTGATCACAATGTAGAGTCAAGACATTAATAACGTGAAAATTACTATTACAATTGTATTTTATTTACTTCTTAAACTACTTCAAAGAGTTCTCATCAATAAATCCTCCACGTGCAGCAATAACAGCTTTGCAGATCCTTGACATTCTAGCTGTCAGTTTGTCCAGATACTCAGATACCACACTTCCTGTAGCACTTGCCATAGATCTGTTCTGTCTTATCGGGCTCTTCTCAGACACCATACGGTCTAGCTGATCCCACAAAAGCTCAATGGGGTTAAGATCCATAACACTCTTTTCCAATTATCTGTGTCCAATGTCTGTTTCTTTGCCCATTGTAACCTTTTCTTTTTGTGTTTCTGCTTCAAATGTGGCTTTTTCTTTGCAATTCTTCCCATAAGGCCAGCACCCCTGAGTCTTCTCTTTACTGTTGTACATGAAACTGGTGTTGAGCGGGTAGAATTCAATGAAGCTGTCAGCTGAGGATGTCTGAGGTGTCTATTTCTCAAACTAGAGTCTCTGATGTACTTATCCTCTTGTTTAGTTGTACATCTGGGCCATCCACATCTCTTTCTGTCCTTGTTAGAGCAAGTTGTCCTTTGTCCTTGAAGACTGAAGTGTACACCCTTGTATGACATTTTTTCTTTTCTTTTTTTTTTGGCAATTTCAAGCATTGTATAGCCTTCATTCCTCAAAACAATGATTGAGTGATGAGTTTCTAGAGAAAGCTGTTTATGTTTTTGCCATTTTTCACCTAATATTGACCTGTCAGTCTATTGCATACTGTGGCAACTCAAAAACAAACACAAATACAATGTTAAGATTCATTTAACTAAATTAATTTAACGAAAAAACAAATAGCTTTCATCAGTGTTTGATATAATGGCAAGTGATTTTCTAGTACCAAATTAGCAATTTAGCATGATTACTCAAGGATAATGTGTTGGAGTGATGAATGCTGGAAATGGGGCATGTCTCAATTGGATCAAAAATTACTTTTTTCAAATAGTGATGGTGCTGATGTCAGTAATGTCCTGACTATACTTTGTGATCAGTTGAATGCCACTTTGGTGCATTAAAGTACCAATTTCCTTCTAAAACAGCTAAATCTGTACATTATTCCTAACTTTTGGTCGCCAATATATATATATATGATATTTATCTTACAGCACCTTTAAGAGAAAACCACCATAAATGTGTCATTGAAGAGTGCCACATCCCTGTACTTTGCCTAGAACCCCCAAATCATTTAATCCGCCCCTGAGGATGAAATTGAATGTGTAAATCAACTCGGAAGAGTCGCTGTTATTCGTATACTCCATGGAAAAAGCAGGAGAGGTGGAATTGAGTATCTTAACTGTCAAAGAAGTGCAAACTGGCTTTGGTTCTGGTTCTTAATAGCATATTTCAGGTTCAGTACAAGTTAAGCTCAATTGACAGCATTTGTTGCATAATGTTGATAACCACAAAAAAATTATTTTGACTCGTCCCTTCTTTTCTTTAAAAAAAGCAAAAAACAACATTACAGTGAGGCATTTATAATGGAAATGAGTGGGGTTTAAAGGCAGAAATGTGAAGCTTATAATTTTATAAAAGCTCTTACCTTAATTCTTCTGTCAAATATTTTGTATTTTTGAGCTGCAAAGTTGTTTAAATTGCCGTTTTATGATCATTTAAGGTTTACGGCATTACGTCAGCATGGCATAGAAGTAATATATTGGACATAACTATACACAGAAGAGATTTATAAGTGATTTTATCACACTAAAATCATCACACATATTGTTTAGGTCTTGTGGCTCTAACTTTGAAACGTTTTTATATTTAACATTTTAACGTTTATGTTGACATTTGACATTTACACGTTTCCACAGTAATAAAAAAAAAATGCCTAATAATAATAATAATAACAGTTTTAAATCACAGTAATTTTCAAATAGTAAATAGTAATAGCAGTTGAAATGTTTCAAATCACATATAGCTATGCTACTGTCCCCTTACAAAATAAGAATGAAAAAGTAAATATTGGAAACATAACATTTTATTCAGTGTACACAGAGCCAAAGCTTTTTGACATAAAATATTTCATCATACAATACATACAATGTCTTATCAGCTACCCTTGTCTTTTGATGTCCAAACTATTTTTATGTCTGGCTTGTCAGGACCAAGTTGTTTGATGGGCAATTTGCCTAAATTTGCAATAGAAACGACAACCATACGCAATCTGTCACACTGATGGCGCACACTAATACTAAAGTAACTTGGCTCTATGTTTATTGGCATATTAATTTCTGCTCCAGTGTGTGTCATCAATGAGGGCTCGTTGCAGTACCATATTTGACCACATATTTCCATTGGAAAAATGAGTGGCGCTGTGGAGTTCAGGAGGGCAGCAAAAAAAAAATAAAAATAAAAAAATAAAAAAATCAATATATATATATATAATAAAAACTTTCAAATATATCTGTCAGCATTTTGAACATATTTACTGGTTATAAAATTATTCGCAGTTTTATAGTGTGTGGATCCATATTTTCAATTAGATGGACATTTAGGTGGGGCTCACCCCTACCTGCCCAAATAGACCAGCCGCTTTTTTAAGCTGAAGAACCTTCTAAAGAAATGAATGGGCTTCTGTGAATTGTGAGATAGGATAACCGAGGTAATTGTGAGTGAAAAGTGCTGCGAGTTTAGAATGTGATAAAGTTTTATTCTGGGTGTACGCTGTGAAAAATGTAAGGTAATCCCTACTCACATGATTTCATTTTTGAGGGTCATGGATGATTCAGGCACGTGGGTGTTTAATTTCTATTGGTTACATTAATTTAGCTTTTTTTCTGGTGTATTTACAGATTGATTTGCTAAGATGTCAATTATTTGGTTTCTTCTAAAAAGCTGTTGTTGATCTAAAGAAGCTGTGCACCAGATGTCATATGTTCATGAGCTATGTGAAACAGCTGCTCTCTGATAACAATCTTTAACATAAGGTTACAAACTATAACAAATTAAAGCGTTCAATGTGTGTCCGAACGTTAGCCCAACCTTGTTGCGCACGTAAATGATTATTTTTTATTTTTTTGTTACATTTTATATATTTAACAATATACAAATATACACAATTTGGACTCTGTGTTCGTCAAACGTACTGAAACATGTCTAAAATGTATGTGATCACATCAGAACACCTGTGAACTTGAATTGAACTGACTTCATAGATCCATAAAAAATCACCTTGGGATCAGTTAGTTGCAAAATGGTTAAGAAATAATTTTTTTGCAGAAGCCACTGTTATTTAATGCAAATAAATTGCTATTTCATGTCAAATCAAACAAATATCAGTTTTTTTAATACTTTTACTGAAGAAAGATAAACACAAATGATGATGAAATCCAAAATATTAAATGTTGTCGAGCAATATTTATTGAGCAATCCATTATTTTGTAGAGATGACAAAAATGAGAATTTTCGCCAATGTTGAGCAAAACTACAGGTAAAAAAAACTTGGAAAGGCGGCGGTCGTGGCCGTATCCACCATTGAGGACACCGAGGTCCGGACCTCGGTATTTTTTCCCGAGTTGTGTACTAAAAGTCATAAAATAATTGCCTAATAATAACTCTTTGGTTCCGCAAAGATAACCGACCTTCTCAGGTGACTGCCTGCTTGAGTTGACCAATGAGGTCAGCTGGGAGGAGGGCTTTGCGCGCCACTGTGCTGGAATATGTCAACAAACTGGACAGGGCAGGCACCTTAATCCGCCGGAGATATGAAGTAACCAGAGAAACGGACTGATAATGATATGATTTTCTTTCATGTCAGTTTGTGTAGCAGTTGCATGCATGTTAAAATCATGAGGTACTACTATATATATATATATATATATATATATATATATATATATATATATATATATTTATTTATTTTCGTTGCAAGATTATCCTAGCACAGGCCGGTAACATTTGCAAATAAATATAATTTTACCCTGTGTTTACTTTCTTTACAGACACAGACACAAATGAAAAGACTGCATCAATTAAAGCTCAGATTTGGGAAGGGAAGCAACAGGGGACAAGATGAGACTGAGAGAAAAAACAAGTGAAGAGAAGATGATGGAGATGAGAGAGGAAGAGCAGGTAATACCCACTGTACTCAGAATATGACTAGCATTATGTTACTGTGCTGTTTAATACACACAAAAGCTGACCTGATCTCACTGAAACAATGTAGGCCTAATTACTACTAAGAGTGGTAATTAGAGTGAAGCATATAGGTTCAATTTAATTTCATAAGTATAGTGTCATAATTGAATGAAGTTCGTTTTTCTTAACCAGCACAAATGTCTGAAGTACAAATAATGTTGAAAATAGAAATGTGCCTTTATTTATTTATTTCAGAAATTTACATTTATAAAAGCTCTAGAAGGAATCATTAAGGGGTCCAAGCATAAAAAGTGCTGAACCTGATTTTCTTAGTGTTGTTCTTCTGCCTTAAAATTGTCTTTGTCAGAGACTCCTAAATCGTAGAGATCACAAACTTTGGGGGCCACGGTATATAATCATAAATAAAGGCAAATGCTTTTAAATAACATAAATGTCTTGTAGTACTTTTTAACCTATTCAACAATGTTTCCTCTGTCCTTTTCTGTATTTTGCTTTGTCTTCCTCACTCTCTGTTAAGACAGCTATTACATCAATGTATTTTTCCTATCGTTTTTACAATTGATTCTTCTACAATCTCTCCCCCCCCCCATCTGTCTTTCATCTCTCTTCTTCTCTATTGCCATTGCTCCTCCCTCATCCTCCCCCAAGCTTATAGTGATGACATCACAAACAGCAGTTATAAATCAGCCAGTAAGATTGCAGAAGCTCAGTTGTGCTGTCTTACCCTGTCTCACTCTTTCTTTTTCATGCTCAGTCTTCACCCTTGTTGTATTACTCAGCTTTAAACATGGCAGAGACTTTTGTTGGCACATGGAACTTAAAGGAGAGCAAAAATTTCGATGACTACATGAAAGCCCTCGGTGAGTAGGAGGGGATGAACACTGTATGTGTATGGTATGTATCTTTTAGTTAAAAATAGGGCGTGCCTTTGATGCAAGTAAGCACATGTAATTTGTGTGTGTATTTCTGATATTCTCAAGGCATTCTGTGGAGAATGGGAAAGGAAAATTTGTACTGAGCAGGTGCATATGTGTGTGGGTGCCTGGTTGTGTGTAAGATGGTGTGTGCATGTGCTGATGCAGGAAGGAACTCATTGCTGAGAATCTCAAATGCGCTAACACGTGCATGTGCTCTCACACACAGCCAGACAATGACCATGTGTGACCATAGAGCATCGGCTGTTCTCCAAGCAATCAAATTAATAAAATACAAAGGACCCGTTATAAGGACCATAGAACTTTCTTTTGAGAATTTCATAAATTACAACATGCTGCCTGCATTACTTGAACTATACAATTACTTTGATGTTTTGTTAATCAGTAAGGTTCCTCAAGTTTGTTGTGTTCCACAACCTTTGCTGATATTTTGTGATGAAGTTAGTTGTGGTTTAACAGAGGAAGATGGGGAAAGAGAGGGGACAAATGAATCAATGTGCATTTGTGTGAAAGGAAGAAAGGGAGGGAGAGTGTGGGTGAGACAAACCATTCAGCTTTAAAATGCTACACTTACATTGTGGCTCTTTATCTGGGGTCAAAATGTAGTCCACCTTGTCTAGATTCATACAAATAGGCCACTCTCTTGCAATATTTACTGAACAAATCAATACTAATTGCCACGTTCTTCCAAAACCTTGTGCATGCTGATTTGACCATTCCAGAGTTTGGTTCTATTTGTAGATACCTGTTCATTTGTAACTAACCTGTAAATGTATGCAATGTTTGTTTAATTATTACATTGCTGCTGCCTTTAGGCTGTACGGATGTTCTTTCCCCATTAGCAATTTCACTAATATGGAAACACCCAAATTGTGGTCCCATTTGAATAGATTTATGATTAAATTATGTGGTCAGAACAATTTGTTCAACTGCTTTTATAATATATGGTTCACACTCACATTGATGTGACTATTTTAACCTCTTTAAGTACTCTAAAGTAAACTTTTAGAGCAAATGGATATTCCTCTTCATGTGCAAAGTTGAAATGACTTTGCAATTTTGTGCATTTGTATGCGTGTATAAATGTATTATTTATTTGTGCGTATGGATCAGGTGTGGGCTTTGCCACGCGTCAAATTGGCAGTATGACCAAACCCACAACCATTATCTCCATGGAGGGTGATGTCATCACACTTAAGACCGTCACCACTTTCAAAAGCACAGAAATCAACTTCAAACTGGGAGAGGAGTTCGATGAGGCCACTGCAGATGACCGTAAATGCAAGGTAATAAAATCTAAATGTGTACCGAGCATGCATTAGTCCCTCTCTGATGTCCTGTACTTGGGGATGGCTAAAGGCAAATATAATGTTTATTATGGTCACATGAGTGTAGCATTTACATTCAATAGTTTTTGAAGGGGAGTATTTTATTTTCCATGGAAGAACCTGTTTGTCTTATTGTATATTTTACCTGTGTCTGCTTGTTAGTCAATGGTGACCTTGGATGGAGGCAAGTTGGTTCATGTTCAGAAATGGGACGGGAAAGAGACCAGCCTGGTCCGAGAAGTCAGTGACGACAACCTCACTCTGGTCAGTGTGGTATTTTACCCTCCATGGAGATGATGATCATATATATCTCGATCAGCCACAACATTAAAACCACCTGCCTAAAATTGTGTAGGCCCCCCTTGTGCCGCCAAAACGGTGCCAACCCGCATCTTGGAATGGCATTCTGAGATTAAGTTCTTCTCACCCCAATTGTACAGAGTGGTTATCTGAGTTACTGTAGACTTTTTCAGTTCAAACCAGTCTGGCCATTCTCTGTTGACCTCTGTCCTCAACAAGGCATTTCCATTTGCAGAATTGCCGATCATTGGATGTTTTTTGTTTTTGGCACCATTCGGAGTAAATTCTAGAGACTGTTGTGTGTGAAAATCCCAGGAGATCAGCAGTTGCAAAAATATTCAAACCAGTCTGTCTGGCACCAGCATGATTGCAACTGCTGATCTCCTGGGATTTTCACACACAAGTCTCTAGAATTTACTCAAAATGGTGCTAAAAACAAAAAATATCCAGTGAGCGGCAGTTCTGCAGATGGAAATGCCTTGTTGATGAGAAAGGTCAACAGAGAATGGCCAGACTGGTTTGAACTAAAAAAAAGTAAACAGTAACTCAGATAACCACTCTGTACAATTGTGGTGAGACGAATATCATCTTCGAATGCTATTCTAAGATGCGGGTTGGCGCTGTTTTTGCGGCACGAGGGGGACCTACACAATTTTAGGCAGGTAGTTTTTGTGTGTGTGTGTATATCAGAGTTTCTGCTTATTTGGTGATTTACTCTTGACACATTTATGGATGTATCTTTATTAATGTAAGTGTGTGTATATCTCTCGCTCTATCATTATTATTTACATGAATGTAAAGAAATGCATATATATATATTTGTGTGTGTATACACAAGTACATAACAGGCCAATTTGTCTCTTTTATTAACAGACATTGACACTTGGTGATGTTGTCTCCACGCGACACTATGTGAAGGCAGAATAAAGGGAAAATTTGGTTACAATTCGTCCTCTAGTCCTGGCAACTCCATACCTCCAGATGTCTTTATATGATTTCTTCTTATACTGGGTGTGTGTGTGATCTGCCTTTTACAGTCAGTGTTGAGGTCTACACCTTTGGTCTACAATAAATGTAACATTAGTTCCCGATCCACCTTGTGCAACTTATTATGTCAACATTTCTATCAACTGCTCTAACACATTGCGTATTCTTAAAAATCTAATCGACTCAGTATGGTACACTGTTACCTTGTGTTTGTTTGAAAGTGGTCTGTGTTCTCCCAATGTGTGAGCATTCTAAATTAAGCATGTTCTAGCATCTGCTGGGTAAAATTAATGTATTTTATATCGAGCTAATGTGTCTCGTGTGTTTCTGGGTAAAGGGTCATTTAGAGGTTGTGGCGTAAAGGTTACAACCTCTCACCTATAAATCCAGTCACCCGAATGATCATATTAATTTCAACTTTTAATATAACCAAATACACTTAATATTTGTTCAAGTATTGTTCAGCTAAACACATCTATTAATTTCCTCTCACATAAATGCATTTTTGTCTGGTCTTCCAGTCAAAATATTCAAACATCCTTAAAACAAGATAAATTTACTTGATAAAATGACACGCATACAGTTGAAGTCAGAAGTTTACATACAGTACACCTTAGCCACCACCTTATACATTTAAACTCACAATTCCTGGCATACAATTGTAGAAAAGATTCCCTGTCTTGGGTCAGTTAGGATCACTAATTTATTTTAAAAATGTGAAATGCCAGAATAATAATAGAATTATTTATTTCAGCTTTTATTTATTTCATTCTCAGGGGGTCAGAAGTTTACATACACTTTGTTAGTATTTGGTGCATTGTCTTTAAATTGTTTAACTTGGGTCAAAGATTTTGGGTTGACATCCACATGCTTCTCACAATAATTTGCTGGAATTTTGGCCCATTCCTCCAGACAGAACTGGTGTAACTGAGTCAGGTTTGTAGGCCTCCTTGCTCGCACATGCTTTTTCAGTTCTGTCAACAAAATTTCGATCAGATTGAGGTCAGGGCTTTGTGATGGCCACTCCAATACCTTGACTTTGTTGACATTATGCCATTTTGCCACAACTTTGGAAGTATGCTTGGGGTTATTGTCCATTTGGAAGACCCATTTGTGACCGAGATTTAACTTCCTAGCTTATTTATTGAGATGTTGCTTAAAATAATATATCCACATAATTTTCCTTCCTCATGATGCCATCTATTTTGTGAAATGCACCAGTCCCTCCTGCAGCAGAGCACCCCCACAACATGATGCTGCCACTCCCATGCTGCCAGTACAGCAAGACAAAATACAAATGTTAAAAATTAATTCTCTGTAAAACCTGAATATCTTATGCGGTGTTGTTTCTAAAACAAGATGAATCAAATTGATCTTGTTTTTAAGGATTTTTACATATTTTTACATGACAATATGCAGATTATTATCAAGAATATGATTTTTGCCCTAATAACGAAAGTCTTACTTGAAACATCCAACGTGAATTTTCTTGATAAAAAAATATGATCGTGTCTGGTAACATGTGCGTGTAAAATGGTTAGATATAGCATTTTAGTTTTGTGTAAATCTGACAATTTACACAAGGTTGATTTCTATTTCTTCTGCTCCAAACTTACTTCTCTGTCTACTCGTATGAATGTAACACATCATTAGAAAGTGTATGACTGCTGTTCAAATGCACTTTGGATCGCATCATTTATATGTATAAATGTTTTCCATCTGAAAGGACTAAATATAAAATGAAACAAATGTCAATAAAATGCAAAGTAATCTCTTCAGTAATCAAATACTTTTTGAATGTAACTGTATTCTAATTACCAATTATTTATATTGTAACTGCAGTGGATTACAGTTACTTATATTTAATATTTTAAATACATAATCCCGTTACATGTACCTGTTCAGGGTTGGGATGGTGTTCTTTGGCTTGCAAGTCCCACCCTTTTTCCTCCAAACATAAAGATGCTCATTATGCCCAAACAGTTACATATGTTTTATCAGACCAGAGGACATTTCTCCAACAGAATAAGATCTTTGTCCTCATGTGCACTTGCAAACTGTAGTCTGGCTTTTTTTATGGCGATTTTGGAGCAGTGGCTTTTTCCTTGCTGAGCAGCCTTTCAGGTTGTCAATGTAGGACTCGTTTTACTGTGGATATAGATACTTGTCTACCTGTTTCCTCCAGCATCTTCACAAGGTCCTTTGCTGTTGTTCAGGGATTGATTAGCACTTTTCTTGTGTACTATTGTATGTACAGATGAACGTGGTACCTTTGGGCATTTGGAAATTGAATTTTTATTTTTGGGTGAAATTTTCCTTTAATTCAATCAATTCACCCCATTGGTAAATAGTTTTAATTGAAATTTTCAATTCTGTCATTTCCTCACCCTGATGTTGTTCTAATGACTTTCTTCTGTGTAAAACAAAAAAGTGAATAGTGGCTGAGACTAACAAACTGTACTGCCCAAACTTTTTTGTGTTCCACAGAAGAGAAATTTAGATATTTGTAGGTTTGGAACAACATGAGGGTGAGCAAATTATGACAGAATTTTTATTTTTGGGTGTACTTACCTCATAAACCCCACTCGAATTTCTTACATTTCTCTAAAAACAATACTTAATGCAAATCATTATGCTTCCCAAGTAAATGTGTCTTGTCTTATGAGTATTCAGATATTTGTGCTGAAAAACAAGACAAAAATACATATTTCGGTAACCCAAAACAATCACATTGTTTTGTGTTTGTGCTTCATGTGTTTTTCTTCTCTGAATGTGAATGACTTAGCCTCTTGGCGTCATCATTGCTGCTGTCAGGTGACGAGTTGTCTCTCTCTTCTTATCTTTCTAGGTCCCGTCCAGTTCCTTGATAGACGGCTTTCATTAAGAAGGAGAGTCTTTATCAGCATTAAACTGAAATAAATATAAACAAAGTAGATCACTGCATAAAACAGTTTAAATGAGTGCTACTGGTATACTTCTATCAACAATTCACTTATATTGTAAGTAATGAAAATGCATTAGTAGCAGTAGTATAGTAAGCCTTTAAAACAAGTTAGAATAACACTGTTACTTTTGTATTTGCAAAATGGAATTACTCTGCCAATGACTTTAAACCACACTTGCTCCCCTACATCAACAATTTCAGCTGGGTTTTCTACCGGACATGCAGACATCTCACCCTTATGAACAAGACCTGACAATGCAAACACACACAACGTAAAAGCTGTGCCTTCTCAATTGCACACACACAAAGCTGTGCAATTTTGTCTAACTTACCTTGTTTCCTATAACCTGGAATTTTGACAAAAGCACCATATGCTGTCACAGAGGCCACCTAAAGAAAAAGATAAAGACAAGAATGTAAACTAATCAGCAATAGGACAGATCTATCTGATTTTAAATGCCGGAAAAGCTGCACACTTTCTCAGATCTAACCTCTCCCTTCAGTATAATATTCATCGTGGCAGTCCATTCAGACCAGTTGGCTCTCTCTTCCGCTCCTCAGCCATCACACCTGCAGAAGGAACAAACATTGCAATCTGTCTGTAACTGGACATACTCAAGCAGAAAGAAAATCTACACTTTCAAAGGAATAGTCAACCAAAAATGAAATCTTTGCATCATTTACTCACCCCCTATGTCGTCTCTTTCTTCTGTGAAACACAAACAAAGATATTTTAATTTGAGATATGGTATCGGTTTGCCCATCCAGTGCAAGTGAATGATGACCAAATGTAAATGAGAACAGACCAAAATGTATGTGTAATTATTTTTTCACTGTGCCATGGCAGTCTCTAGACAATAATCATGATTTCAGGCTCAATTACACTTCCTAAATGGCTCTAAGAAGTGTATTCAAGCCTCACCTCTCTATATACACATATATTGCTTTGACGTATTACTCGAACCATCTTTCGTCTTCAGCACTTCAATGCGCTTCTGCGCTATACTGCTATTTTGTACCTCATTCGTACCATAATGTCATATGTTCTTCATTTGGACAAATGTTTTTACGCTATATTGCTTTTTTGGAGACGCGCATTTCATTGGTCTCTGCAAAATTACAAAAAAGTCTAATCTAAATGCATCTCATGCCAGTTAGCTAATGCCAAGATGGTTGTCATGCCAACTTATTGATTTGTTTTGCAGTCATACTCATACAACTTTTGATAAAACAACATTATAAACAGGGCGTACGTGCCAAATCAGGTTCTCAAAATCAGGTTAAAACCGAACTCCTGACATTGTCTTAATCGACCAAATAAACATCACAGCACAATGAATAACGTAAACACGTTTAAAGAATCGCTTTCCGCCTTGTTTTGATCAAACGTGAGCTCAAAGCTGACTGCTTTTTCCTTCCGGATCATGGACCAGTAGCCAATAAGATCACGGTTTGTCCGCAACAACCAATCAGAAGGGTTCGTGTAGCTAAATGCGTTTTACTCTGCGAGCGTGCGTACTAGCTTGATGTTGGTGTGCAGCTTGAAAACTTATTCATCAGATAGTTAGTTCAGGTTTGATAATAAGATCAGATTTGAGTATTTACACAACAATGATCGAATCGAAGAAGCGTGGGGCAGAGATGGCAATTGTTCCGGTCGGTGTGAAGAGACCCCGGACTGAGTTGGTGGCCGCAGCACAGAACCAGCAGCTCTCTGTTATGGTAAAACCTCCTCTAAATATGACCATCTGCAGTCAAATGATAGTGGGTGCATGGTTAGGGGGCTTCATCCTCCTACACCACCTGCACAAACATAGAACTGTCTCTCTCTGTGTTTGTATCAGGGTCCCCCGCGCAGCTCCAGTCTGCAGGCTCCTATAATGCTGCTCTCGGGTCATGAAGGAGAAGTTTACTGCTGCAAGTTTCATCCCAATGGAGCCACATTAGCCTCCTCGGGATATGACCGGCTCATCTGTAAGTCATCAGACTATGACTTTGTGTCACTTTAAATATATTCACATTTATCTCCTGCATTGTAGGTTAAATGTTGATTTATTTATCTGCATGTTTGTTTTTGAATCACTTTGGATTTATTTGTGTTCTTGCAGTACTGTGGAATGTTTATGGAGACTGTGAGAACTATGCAACACTCAAAGGCCACAGTGGAGCCATAATGGAGCTTCACTACAACACAGATGGCAGGTATGTTTGTGTGAGGAATAAAAAGGGCTCTCTGCATTATTTACACTGTAGACGGACTGTGCTGAAAGCTTCACTCTTTTGCACTTGCATACAAGTGTCATTCTCTCACTGACCCTTACATCTGGTATTAAGATGTGTTTCGGGTGATCCAGTCACATGTGGTCAGCGCTAAATACAGGTCTAAACAGGGCCGAAAATGTTTTGTGATCGAATCACAAGAACCACATACGGTGGTAGTCAAAAACGCATGTGACCACATCCAGTGCTTGAAGTGGAAGAACAAAAGTGCAGGTTCTCTCCTTGTTAGTATTAAACTAGATTTTTTGTGGAAATATAATGTACTCTGATTTTCACAACATGTTTATTTTAAAACAAGTATATAACCTTGGGGTTTTATAAAATGAACTGGGGCCAAAACATTTTTTTCTGTATTTATCTTACCAAACACTTTGATTGTAACTAACATGTTAACATGAAAACAAAACAGTTAATCTGTTTATTGGCGGGCATGGGTGGCTCCGCGAGTATTGACGCTGACTACCACCCCTGGAGTCACAAGTTCGAATCCAGGGTGTGCTGAGTGACTACAGCCAGGTCTTCTAAGCAACCAATTTGGCCTGGTTGCTAGGATGGGTAGTTTCACATCGGGTAACTTCCTCGTGGTCACTATAATTGGTTCTCGCTCAACGATGTGTCCCCGAGATGCATCTTAAAGGAATTGTTCACCCAAAAATTACATTTCTCTTATGATTTACTCACCCTCATGCCATTCCAGATGTCTAAGACTTTCTTAGCTCTGTAGGTCCTCACAATGCAAGTGTATGGTGGCCAGAATTTTGAATGTCCAAATATCACATAAAGGCATCATAAAGGTAATCCATACAACTCCAATGGTTTAATCATTGTCTTCTGAAGCAATCCAGTCAGTCTTGAGTGATAACAGACCAAAATGTAACTCATTTTCACTGCACATCTTGACAGCCGTCTCCTTGGCGAATATGATTTCAAGCTCAATTACACTTCCTCGATTACACGCCATCTAGCATTATCATGCTTGAAATCATGATCCCGCTGTAAGCCTGTTTATTGGTCCAATGGCGGTCTCCAATAAACGGGTGAAGGTCTCTGCGCGTTACTGTCTTTCTTTTTACGCAACACAACCAGATTAAATAAAATACATTTTCTCTTATGTATTACCTCGTTATTTCATCTGACTCCATAAATGAAAAAGGTTTTAATGATATCTGAGCATCATTAAAAGTGAGCGAATGTTTGATTATTCTTTTTAACTCCTTTAATTATATTTTACCCGTTCAGATTAGGAAACTATGTCGCTTTGAGGTCCTCGCGTGTTTTTCTACACTGCGGGTCTCACGATCACAAGCGGTCAGTATTGGATCATCAAACAGAGGTATTTGCTATATACCTGAGATCGGTCACGTTCATGTATACACAATCAAAGATACTTCAGTATAGCCCCCATGGAATTGCATACACTTGAATTTAACTTAACGTTTTCTTCAGTAGAGGTCACGGCCACTATTACAGATGTAAGTTGACCAACATAACTTCTCTTATAATAGCTTTGGATTGGCCATGCGTGCTTTCCCGCGTACACTTATCTGAAGAAACATCAAATTAAAACAGAGGTAAGATACACCCGAATTTATATTATGGTCAAGCAGCATCTGCTGTTCTAAACGGAAATTCCCTTTTTGTCTTTGCAAACCAAGTAAACTTGAATTGATGCCAAATATTAGTCGTCACTAATCTGACGCAGACTTGCAGTAACATACAAATCATTTAATCTGTTAGGGAAAAACTATTTCAGAGTCAGTCAGAATAAAATCAAATGTTTACAATTTATTGTCCAGGTAACATAAGTTCATCGATTCCAATTAGACAGTGATAAGTCAAATTTAGACATTTTATGAAAACATAAGAGATTCAAATTGCAATTACCTGATATAAACTACACACAGTAAACTGTGTGGGATCGTGTGACTACAGAGAACCATGAACAATGTGTCACATCTCCTTAAATTCCCAAATAATTCAATAAGCTAACCAAATGGTGGTGTCTGTCATTATAATTGGATTTTGGTCCCCTATTGAGGGGGTTCCTGTAGATTTACATACAGAATGTAGTTTGTATTGAGGATCTGGGGGAGGGCACATCTTTAAGGGGCACACCACATTTCTCATATTTTATAACTTCCTTTTGCTTTTCATTATGGTTGGGGGGGATGAGACCAGTTTACCAGGCACACTGAGACACTTTAAATGATACCAAACATGTTATAGTTACTTTTGTACACACTTCACATTGCATAGGTGTGGAGAAGGGGGGAGATGATGAGGCTTTAGAAGGGAGGTGTTAGCTGCACAGTTTGTTGCGTCTCGGATGTTACTGTTACATATGCTAGAGAGAGTTCAAATGCTATTTCTCATGAGAGCCTTTTGTTTTCTTGAGGAGTAGCCCAGACTCACTGGTACCCGCCTTACAGTTTTCCCCGTTTTGGCACCGTGGGCCACTCACAGGGTTTCCTGCGGTGTCACTTCAGTCCTTGTAAGGTGGGCAGCTGTAAGGGGCTGAGAGCAAGTGCCATGTTGGTTGATGTTCGTATGGATTTGATGAGGCATCTGAAGACGCAACACTGTGTCTGGTTAAGGTTAGCACATGTGTTCAGTTCATAGAGTCCATCAAGGTTTTTGTGGCTTGTTCAGTGGACATGTCATTCCATCATGGAGAAACATCTGCTTCTGGTTGCACCTTCCCTTTAATGATGATCTGACTCTTTGAAGAATTCTCTGCCACCTCCAGTGGTGGTCTTCTGGGCAGACCTCAATTAGGTGAAGGAGTTCTCACTGGTAATGCATATACACCTGAACAGCTTCTTAGATGACCATGTAGAGATGAAACTCTGAAGAACTTAATGTTATACTGACATGAGAAAAGGGTTGAGTAATGCATCAATACATGATGAAAAGACAAACAATGAATCAATGTCACAAGTGTGAGTGGTAATCCAGGTCTCAAGTGTGTCTTTGAAAATGCAAAGGGGTCTAATTAATCAGATTTTTTTATTTTTTTTTTACTACCATTGTGATTTGTGGTAGTGGAATTTAGATATATTTGATCTGTATTAATTAAAGAAAAGGTGGCAGAGTTCAAGGCAATTTGAACATATATCATCAATATACATTATTACAGTGGATAATAGATTAAAGTCAGTATAACTAGTATTGTCACCAGTGGCATGCATAATTAAACATATAGTTATAATAATAATTTTATGATTGTAGAATCACAGTTACAGACATGTATAATAATAATAACAGCGTTAATTCAGAATTATCTAATGTGTGTG
Source organism: Moxostoma hubbsi (assembly GCA_032164185.1). Taxonomy (NCBI): domain Eukaryota; kingdom Metazoa; phylum Chordata; class Actinopteri; order Cypriniformes; family Catostomidae; genus Moxostoma; species Moxostoma hubbsi. The sequence goes on along the minus strand of JAVLUX010000032.1, from coordinate 14,402,200 downwards.
ATTTGGTGGAAGTCACAATCGATGATATATGCCTATTTTCAAAATGTGTAGTGGATCGATAGAAGTGTCTGCATTTCACATCGTCAACTTCTATTTTTATATTGTTATTAGCGATGTGATGAAAACCAGGGGCCCTCTGGTCTGCAACCATTCCAACAACAATCAATTGGTTTGATTTATATGTAGATGGAAATGTTGAAATTTGGGTGGCCAGTTTGTTTGCAATCCGTAATTAAATCATTGATATGTGACGTTAGCCATCCACATGTCCCCTGTATATTACAGTATTTAAAAGGGAAGTTGTAAATAGTGACTGTTTTATGGAAACAGGTTTTTAATGTCCAATGTGTGAGAGGCTATGAGTAAGTGAGAGGCGGGCCAGATCTTCAGTGGATTAGTATTTTCAGAATCTTGGCCATTATTTTGTTCCATGATGAGTAGTAAAAAAAGTGTGTGTTCTGTATGTTTAGGAGATGGGTGGAACCTGATCTAGAGCAATTGGTGTTGCGCAATTTTGGTTCCGGTGCTAAACCGGGAGGCCATACAGCTATTTTTGTTTTTGTAGAGCTTTGAGGTTTGAATGGCCCGTTAGATTTGCTTTCCCACCCATCTCCAGCATGGCCAAATTGATGTCCTGGCTTGAAGCAGGGGGATCAGAAACCTTTTGGCATCTGTCCCTCACGAGATTGCAACCTGAAATGGGAACAACCACAGAGAGAGGAAACAGTTAACGTTGAACCTTTAATTAATTTGCATTTAGACATGTGGTACTTTCTTTATTTTCCTCTGATAGTCAAAGCCAAACTGTTACAGACAGTTTTAGTCTCATACTGTATGGTTTGTGTCATCAGGGGGAAGAAGCGTTTTGTTTAAAAAACATGAACCATTACAATGTCTAATGCAAATTTTATTTCAGAGATCAAATTAGACTTGGCATCTTTGGTGAGATTTGAATAACTGCTGATATTTTAGAGCAGTTTCACGTGTGTAGCACCTTGAGCTGTTTTGCAGTTGAGTCTGCACAGTCTGCTGTTGTGAGCGATATAGGCCCCAGTTCTGCTGGGGAACTTTCTGAGCTTTGTTTTATTTTTTTATTGCTCTCAACACAGCTCTGTGGTCAAAGAATCAGTTCATATTTCTGGTGATGTGTTTTCTGCTTAGCATTTTTTTAAGGGTGCTATTCACATGTTTTATCATCTATGATCTCTGTGGTCTGTCAGGGTTATGAATTTTGTTGCCTGATGTTTGGCATTTTACAAACACATTTTTCATTGTCTACCCAGTGGAATGGTTCCCTTGATCAGATTTAAATTAAATTGGTGCTTCTCAGCGAGAGTTGATTTGGTTCGTTATCATGTGCCACTGTTTTACAGCATTGGTGCACAGCAAACAATGACCGTGTACCCTCCCTCTTGGCACTGATAAAAGAACCAATGAAATTCAATCAGGGCCGGTAAGGTTGTTCGGTTGGCATTGTCATTTCAAATATACATGTCCAGTATACATCTGCAATGGCATGCATAACGTTTCCCCGTCTGTGGCCATGCTTGGCCATTATAATATAATGCATATTATAATTTGATTATAATACAACTATATTAGCTATATTAAAATAGTATAAATTAAAATAATTGTATTACTGGTCACTGGAGGTTTTCTGGAATGAGATATGTGTCATCTCGCTGCTCTTTTGAGAATACATGTCTTTGAGTTGGCCCTGTATCAGATGCATGAGCATGTGCATGTGTGTACAGTAACACGTCAAGCTGAAAGCCTTTGATGGACATGCTGCTGTAAACATCCAATGACTGCAGGTACATTTTCACATGGGTCAAATTTCTGCTCAAGCTGCAGAGCTTTTGCGATTACAATTTGAAATTGAATGCAATTTTCTCATTTTCATGAGTTAAGATGCCACTAGGTGTATTCTCATGCTATATTTGAATATGAAAAGAGGGCCGGGCAGAGTCAGAGGTGATGCAATGTGCAAAGAGTGTTCATAAGTTTTAGTGGCCTAATAAAGTTCTTCAGTGTCCTTAAAGTTACTGAAGGTTAATGCTAATTGTGTAAAATTGCTAGTAGTCACATGGATTTTTGTACTCAGTATGGTTTGACTGCAGCTATATGGTAAATAGCACAGTGTGTCATATCAGATATATCCTACATAGTAACACATTCAGCTTGAGACTGATGAACAATTTCAAGAAGCATGATTACAGTTATTTCTAATTTATACCAGATGAAAAGTCTGGAATGCCCGAAGCATTTACAACCTCTAATCTAATCGAAGTGTTTATTGTAACACTTACCGCAGAAACGGTGTTTAGCACAGTTGCAAATTTAAAAATAGGTTGTCATAGTACTCTACTGATTTATAAACTAGTAATATTTATGTAGTTACTAAATTTTAAAAAATAAATGTTTTTTCTTTTTATCACATCACTCTGTTTTGCCCAATCTTGCTTTTCATATGCAAACACATCGACTTGCAATGTTTCTATCTCAATCGATACTTTTTAGTTGTTTACAGTGCCTACAAGCTCATTCTTTTGAAATGTTTGTTGCAGAAATGTACATAAACAATAGCGACGGTGTTCATTTATTTTAGAATTAAAGTTCCAGTTGCAAACCTCCCTTGAATACCAGAATAAAACTTTGGATGATGTTATCTCCAGTTTAAGTCTGATCTCTTGTCGTTTGTGTGAACAAAGAGATCATTAATTTGCAGATCAAGAGATTTCTTTTCTCGTATCCTGCCGCTATCATTTCCCTGATACAAATATGGTTTTGTCTAATATCTTTGGCCCCACCGGATTTTTTCGGTCTCCGGTGTAACAGTGGGTATACCGACCCGATCTACAGAATTTGCAATCTTTGCTCAGTGGGGTGCGGTGCCTCAGGAAGAGTTGCTAATTGTGAATAAGTTCATATGTAGATTTACTCAAAGATCATACATTTGCTCTTTGCCTTTGAATGCAAACACATTGGCACCCCACCTTACACTGCCTAGAGACTGCGATGGCAAAATGTACAGTGAAAAAGGAGTTATGTTTTGGTTTGTCTTCACTCAGAACTGATTGGATCACTTCAGAAGACCTTAAATCAAATCACTGGAGTTGTATGGATTGTCTTTCTGATTCCTTTATGTGATGTTTGGACCTTCAGAATTCTGTCCACCATTCACTTGCATTGTATGGACCTACAGTGCTGAGATATTCTTGTAAAAAAAAAAAAAAAAAGTGTGTTCTGTCTAAGAAAGAAAGTCAAAGTCATACACATCTGGGATGGCATGAGGAGTAAATGGTAAGAGAATTAACCTTTTAATACCAGGTGTAAACGGGGTCACTGATTCAGCCATTATTTGTGTCTTCCAGTCTGCTCTTCTCAGCCAGTACGGATAAGACCGTGTGTGTGTGGGACAGTGAGACAGGGGAGCGTGTGAAGCGTCTGAAAGGTCACACTTCCTTTGTGAACTCCTGTTTTCCGGCTCGACGTGGCCCACAGCTGGCCTGCACAGGCAGTGATGATGGAACTGTGAAGGTAAATATGACTCCCCCAAGTTTAGACTCCAAACTCTCCAGAAGTCTGTTACATGTCTTGTCCTCGTGAATCTCCAATGAATCTCACAGTTTCAGTATGGCCCAGATTATAGAGGAAGTTCTGTATTAATTAATCAGAATCTAATTATTATTATTTTTTTAATCTGGAAAACGAACACTTACAACATGGCTGTAGTATTTGGTTTATTCTTCATGATGTTTTGCTGAGGCTTTCATCCAAAGTGACGTACAACAGTGACTATCCTTCTGGAGCAATCTAGGGTCTGTGGTGATTGCATTTCAGGATTTCTGAACCTTTGACTTGGATGCTAGCTCAGATATTTTAACCATTATGCCACCACCACCTTTCAAATGTTGCTGCTAGTTTACAGAGAAAATCACAGATCATATCTTTCACATATTCTCATTTTTATCATAAACACTGGGACTTCCTCACTGTTTGGAGAAAAAACATGACATGGTAGTGAAACAAGCTCAGTGGTGCTTTAGTTTGTCGCTTATCATGCATTTTAACGTTGAGTAAAATGTTCAGACAGCTTAAGACCATGCTGATTCTCACCTTAACAAGTATTAAGTGTTAAGGGAATCGTTTTGTTAAATGCTGTTTGTGTTCTAGGCCTATAGTGTTGAAAACTTTTAAATATGTCCTCCTTGACACAGTGTTCAAATCAAATCAAAATCAAATCACTTTATTGTCACACGACCATATACACAAGTGCAACAGTGGGTGAAAGTCTTGTGTGCAATTCCGAGCAACATAGCAGTCATGACAGTGACGAGACGTGTAAATTGTGTTGTGTAAATATGCTGTTTATTGTAATTGGTATGTCATATGTACACATACTTACACAACACAAAAATAATATACAATGTACAGTAAACAATACACACAATATAGAATACACGTACAATAAAGATAAGGAGTATATAAAATATATATATATATATCAGTAGTTGTATTGTGGAGAATATAATTATGACAGTCCACTGTGAGATAATAAAATTAATAAAGTGCAGGGCTGATTATTGATCGTGAGAGATCAAGTGATCAAAAGTCTGATTATTATAGTGTTGGATTTTTAGTTAGTTTTTATTTGTATTTTATATTAAAATTTTCATTACATTTTAGTCTAGTTTTCATTTGTTTTCACAGTTTGTCTCTTAGTTTTCATTTTATTAGTGTTTTGTAGTTTCTTTGTTTAGTTTGTTTGTATTTTTATTTTCGTATTTTTTTTATTGCTCCCAAAGTTGTGTTTACTGGTGAAATTTAAAAAGTCCAACATAATTTCATTTCTCGGGACAATCTTGTTACCTCTATCTAGTTCATGTTTAATGTGGATTGTAAATGTTGTAAATTTTATAATATAGATTGAATATGGGTAAAGTGACTTAAGGACATTTAAGCTTGATCCATGTTGTATCTGTATGTATTTCCTTAAATTATAATAAATCATTACTAAACTAGTCTTTGGGGAGTGAACAAAGGAATAGTTCACCCAATAAGTAATTTACTCATTTAATCATTTACTCGCCCTCATGCCATTTCAGATGTTATGACTTTCTTCTTCTGAACGCAGAGTTTTTGAAGAATATCTCAGCTCTGTAGGTCCATACAATGTCAATAGGGGCAAAAGCACATAAAGGCATCATAAAAGTAATGCATATGACTCCAGTGGTTAAATCCATGCCTTCAGAAGAGATATGATAGATGTGGGTGAGAAACAGATCAATATGTATGTCCTTTTTTTTTTTCTCTTCCCAATTTGGAATGCCCAATTCCCAATGCGCTGTAAGTCCTCATGGTGGCGTAGTGACTCACCTCAATCACCCCCAATCGGAGGACGAATCTCAGTTGCCTCTGCGTCTGAGTCCGTCAATCCGTGCATTTTATCACGTGGCTTGTGTTTTCGAACTTGCGACTCCAGGGGTGGTAGTCAGCGATTTTAAGTCCTTTTTTACTCTAAATCTTGACATCAGCAGTCTCCTTGGCAATCATGATTTCAAGCTTAATTCTATTTCCCAGCATCATCTAGCATTCTGCGAACTCTGCTAAGTGTAATCGAGCTTGAAATCATTATCGGTCCTGTAGACTGAAATTGCATGATGTACAGTGAAAAAGGAGTTACATTTTGGTCTGTTTTCATCCAAAACAGATTAGATCACTTCAGAAGGCATGGATTAAACCACTTACAGATTACTTTTATGCTGCCTTTGTGCTTTTTTGAAAGCAAAAAGTTTTCAAAGTTTTGTTCCCTTTTGATTTGCATTGTGAGGCCCTACAGCACTGAGATATTCTTCTAAAAATCTTCATTTGTGCTCAGCAGAAGAAAGAAAGTCCTACACATCTGGGATGGCATGAGGGTGAATAAGTGACAAGATAATTTTCTTGTTTGGGTGAAATATCCCTTTATCTTTTTGAGGTTTTACATTGATGATATTACTTTGGGATGTGTGGCAGAGCTCATTTCATGACCACTGGTGGGAAAACCAATGGTAAAGAAAATGACAAATTTGAGGTGAATTTTGTTAAGGTTCTAAAAAAGTGAAAGTTAACTTAATGCTATGATATGAATGTGTATAATAAAATATAAAAATGAATTCCAAATACTTTACAGATATTTTCTAGAGAATAATTTTTCCTCTTTACCAGTACTTCGGTCAAAAGGGGGTCTTCCTAGTATTGCATATTTCTTCATTTTTGCGTTTCACTAAGGTAGAAGACATCCTAAGCTTTCTTCAAATGTGTAATGTTAGGTTATGTGGTGTTTATCATAATACAAAGTGTCAAGAAATGTACAATTTCCAAAAGTGTCCCACTTTGCCCATATTCACCCTAGTATATCTAAAACTAAAATGAATTTGAGAATTTTTATTTGAGTTAGTTTCGGAGTTATGAAAGTATTTTAGTTTCAGTTTTTCCCAATAATTTCTGTTTTTATTTTTATTTCAGTTAACAAAAATTATTTGAGTTTGTTTTCATTAACTTAAATAGCACTGCCTCAACACTCAATAATTCATGTCTTATTGTAGCTTTGGGACATCAGGAAGAAGGCCTCTGTATACACATTCCAGAATACCTATCAGGTTCTTAGTGTGACATTCAATGACACCAGTGACCAGATCATCTCAGGAGGCATTGACAACGACATAAAGGTCTGTGCATACGCATTCCACAAAAACCCTGCAAATGATTTCTGGGCTCCGTTGACCGAGTCTGTTCTTACTTTTTTATGTATACCCATGTGCTCATGTTGCAGGTGTGGGACTTGAGGCAGAACAAACTGATTTACAGTATGCAGGGTCATGGAGACTCTGTGACAGGACTGTGTCTCAGCTCAGATGGGTCTTACCTGCTGTCTAACTCAATGGATAACTCTGGTAAGTGTAAATGTGTATATGTGTTTTTCACCTTTATTATAATGCTTTAATGTGTGTATGACTTTGTACATGTGCATGTATCTGAGGCACAGTTGTGGAATACTAACCGTAGAGATTGCACACAGTGGTTATGCAAGAAAACCTTTGGGCTTATGTATTTTTGCATTTATTGTTTCTATGGTTTGTATGTGTTTGAAATAGTGCGTGTCTGGGATATCCGTCCATTTGCACCCAAGGAGAGATGTGTGAAGATCTTTCAGGGAAATGTTCATAACTTTGAGAAGGTAAACCTGACAATCTCTGTACATTTTAAGGAATATTGATTCCCATAAATATACTTATTTTAAACTTCTATTTACACTTGGTGATTCCTGCCAATAAAATATTTGTTTTATTTGTTCATTAAAGGTGGGCAGATGTTAATCGGGGTTGAATTGGGGGGCCTGGGTAGCTCAGCGAGTATTGACGCTGACTGCCAACCCTGGAGTCACGAGTTCAAATCTAAGCAACCAAATTGGCCTGATTGCTAGGGAGGGTAGAGTCACGTGGGGTAACCTCCTCATGGTCATGATTAGGGGTTCTCGCTCTCAGTGGGGCACGTGGTAAGTTGTGAGTGGATCACGGAGTGTAGCATGAGCCTCCACATGCAGAGTCTCCATGGTGTCATGCACTACGAGCCACGTGATCAGATGTGTGGATTGATGGTCTCGGAACCAGAGGCAACTGAGACTTGTCCTCCACCACCTGGATTGAGGTGAGTAACCGAGCCACAACGAGGATCTACTAAGTATTGGGAATTGGGCATTCCAAATTGGGGAGAAAAAGGGTATAACAATAAAATCAGCGTTGAATTATTACTGTATTTCATTCTTTCATCAAACAACAAAGACACTAATGTGGCTACCTGGCACTAAAAGGGCAAATAGGTTCTTTGAAAGTTTGTGTTTTTGTGTGTTCTTAGAATCTTCTCAGATGCTCATGGTCTCCTGATGGAAGTAAGATTGCAGCTGGTTCTGCTGACAGGTAAGCGGGTTGTTTGTCTAGTGTATACAGTGTTGGTGCAATATGAGTATGTGTTATGTTTAAAGGAATAGTTTACAGAAAAATGAAAATTCTCTCATCATTTACTCCAACTCATGTAGTCCCAGATGTGTGTGACTTTCTTTCTTCTGCACAAAACGAAGATTTTTAGAAGAATATCTTGGCTTTTTATAATGTAAGTGAATTGTGACCAAAACTTTGAAGCTCCACAAAGCACATAAAGGTGGCATAAAATTAATCCATAAGACTCCAGTGGTTAAATCAATCTTCTGAAGTGATGGCTGTGGATGAGAAACATATCAATATTTAAGTCCTTTTTTCACTGAAAATGTCCACTTTCACTTCCACATTCTTGGCGATTTGCATTCTTAGGGCATATCGCCACCTGCTGTGCAGGGAGAACAATTTACAGTAAAAAAAAATAAAGGACCTAAATATTGATCTGTTTTTTCACCCACACTTGTCATATTGCTTCAGAAGATATGGATTTAACACCTGGAGTCTTAAGGATTATGGGCTTTTTGGAGCTTCAAAATTTAGGACACCATTCACTTGCATTGTACGGACATACAGAGCTGAGATATTCTTCTAAAAATCATAATTTGGGTTCTACAGAAGAAAGAATATATATATATATATATCTAGGATGGGATGAGGGTGAGTAAATGAGAGAATTTGGTGAACTATCCCTTGAATGTGATGTGTTTGTGCTTTAGGTTTGTTTATATTTGGGATACAACGTCTCGTAGAATCCTTTATAAGCTCCCTGGTCATGCTGGATCTGTCAATGAGGTGGCTTTCCATCCAGAAGAACCCATTGGTAATAAGAAATATGAAATGTAGTATCTTCCCCTAATGTTTATCTTGAATAATAAATAAATGAGCTTGGAGCCTTTTTATTCTATAACCATTCTGTGTACCTCTCTCTCAGCTACATATGCATTTCCATTTAAATGATTTTCCACTGTTTGTCACCCACAGTTCTTTCTGGATCCAGTGATAAGCGCCTCTTCATCGGAGAGATTCAATAACGGTGTATGGTGTTTTTGTGTGCGACTGTGTCTGAATGGGATAGTAAAAAGAGGATGGGTCATGGGGGATATAATTTGGATTTGGCCATTTTTTTATATATATATATTTAGAAAATGATGAACAGTTGTGAGGGAAATGTTGTACTTGATTTTCTATGCTTTTAATAAACTCATTTCCAGATTGTTTGCATTGCCTTTTTGTGCATAAAATTTTATGTTTTAATGTAAATTAAAATATTTGGAGTATATGTGTAGCAATTTTACTATGTAAAATAATAAACTAAACTATTAAAAAAAAAGTTAACTAACTTGCATAAGGATAGTGTGGGATATACTTTGATACATGTGTTTATAACTGCATGGTGATTTTCTTTGTGCGCTCAATACTAACGCCTCGTGTTGTATCGTGTCGAGCTGGAGGCGAGCGCCTGTATGCGGTTGCGCGAGCGGGTTGTAGACTTGCACGAGGGTGTTTGATTTCCACCCACAAACAACTCTCCGCTCACCCTCCCGGTGCCGATGTTGATAAAGAGCCGATGGTGCTCGAGCTACTTCGCCGGTCTGAGACAACGTACGGTACAACTGCCTCCCCATAGGGTCGGAAAACCGAATACCGGACAGCACCGTAATTCACAAAGACGCGCTTTGTGTCCCCTACAGTTTTCCATCCCCCGTCTCGCGCTCCGTCTGATGCTTATCATATGATGCTCATTTCTATCAGTTAAGAGTGTTCTCCTCATCCCTCCACGTCTTTCTTATTTCTTTGGTATTTTGGATTATTATCTCCAGGAATTAAGGTGTGGCGGATTACAGCGGGCTGTAACCCAACCTGTGTAGGACGTTTCAATTAGAACAATTCAATCGGATCATCGGCTCAGATCTGGTATGATCAATCTGAAAGCATCGACGTACGGAAGCATGCACACGGCCTGGTGGGCTTCTTGATGTTTTCACACGGAAACCGTGAAGCAAGAGCGAAGAGCGCGCTGGACCTCACCGGGGATTCCGCTTTCTCCAGACGCCTCACGGGGCCCAAGCCGTGCCTCAAGCGCGAGAGCATGGGTCGGTGCGATGGGAGGTGCGCGCTGGTGGTCATCTGCTGCCTGCAGCTGGTAAGATTGTGCTGGAGAGAAAGTGCTGTTTATGCTCAATACATGCCAACTCTCTCCCCCAAAATTTGTATATGTTGAGGGATTGTGTATAAAAGAGGACAGGGCTTTAATTTGGCCCGAGGTTCTAAATTTAGGAGGGTGAAACTGAGGGCTTGTGTCTAATGGGTGTAAAGTGTCCTGGTTCCCACTGAGTCACCTGCATCAACTTTTTCTAACGAAACTTAATGCCCCAGATATGTACGTGAATGCATGATTTGTGTACCTCATAAATGAGGGGCTCATCTCTCATAGGGCTGGGGCTCCAGGCAGTTTCCATGGAAACAGCTGCAGCAAGGAGCTTTGGGATTACTCCTGTGTGAGACCAGGTTTTTATTATTTGGCATAAGTGGTTTAAACATTTTTTTTGGTCCATTAGAATACTTTATTGCTGATTTGGGTTGAGCCTCACAATCTAGACAGTCTTTTGAAAGTCTTTTTATTGCAACAATTCTTTTCCAATAATCTGAATTCTTTTAAAATCCATCAATAAATACATCCTCCAATGCTAACCTTAAAACTTAAATGAGTATGTAAAGTACAAAGCTTGCATGCCAGATTATTCCAGACACAACTTGGCAGTAAAGCTAAGCTAACCCATCTCATCACTGACTGACTTTCCATTACGTCTATTATTTTATTTTTATTGCTCTCTGCATCTCTCTTTGTGGCTGTGTGCGATTAAATGTGCCATGCTGGATGCAGTTAATGTGCGAGACCATTTATTGGAAGGATGCTGTATGTCTCAATTTAAGCTGTGAATTAATAGCCAACAGCACCAGATTTTATGTACTTTTTCTTTTGCCAACCTAACTTGGGAGTCAGCAACTCAAGCTTGTTGTGCCAGTCTGACACTGGCCAATAAATCAGATGTAAGCTCATTTTGAAGTCTGCAAAGATAGACATTCTGTGGGTGTTTATACGTCTGTCTGTCTGTATTTGTGCATTTGCACAAGCCTTTATTTATTCATGTAGAAATGTATTGGTGTGCACTTCATGAAAGTTTGTTATGTTGGATGTTCGTTGAAATTAAACTCTTCTTTGTGTTTTTTTGTTTGTTCATAGGTTGCTGCATTACAGAGGCAGGTGTTTGACTTTCTGGGATATCAGTGGGCTCCCATTCTTGCCAATTTCCTCCATATCATGGCTGTCATTTTAGGAGTGTTTGGAACAGTGCAAGTCCGCTCCAGATATCTTATGCTGGTAGGCACATACACATTGTTATTGCTGTATTATATAGGCTATATTATAGTTTAGATGTAACTCATAATTGTAGTGAGACTTGAGCACTTATGTGATTTTACACACATGATATTTTTTTATTACATATGTCGTTATTGAGTTGTCACATGATCCCGATAAAATAGTGACTGGTTATTTTAAGTCAACACGTGGCCTAAGTGTTGTCAGTGGAAAAGTAGTAATTTCAGAGAAAGAGAAAGTTATTACAATTTGGTTGATGATTATGAATATATTTTTGTTTGTTTGAAAAAACATGCACCAATTAATGCTGCACGATTAATCATATCGTGATGTCAGCCTGTGCGATTATATGACAGCAAATGCTGTGATTTTATTCAATAAATAAGTGCATGTGGGGACGTGTCAGCCCATACTCTCTGAAAGCTGTTTGCCCATTTTAAAAAGCTGACCAAAAGTCAGTCTCCGTTTAGGGAGTAGCACGTGTGGTCATGTCATGTGAGTTTCCGGTGTGCAGCCTGGAAATCAGGTGAAGACACTGAACTGGTGGCTAGAAAAAATAACACAGATTACAGATTGGCGATATGTCTTTATTTCCTCAATAATTAAAGTTAATATAATATGGGAGCGTGACATGTAAATAAGCACAAACTCCAAAACTGTCATTCTCTGCGTGGTCAGAGCTGCTTCAACCAGTCACGGAAGAGACCCAATCTGAGCGGGAGTCGAGACCGGGAGAGATTTAAAGTCCCACCGGGCGATGCGCACTCTAACACGGAGAAGCTCGTCTCTCACTACCACTGTCTGCAGCTTGCAACGTGTTGCATCATTGATGAGATCATCATAAGATCAATCTTATGTGAAAAATAACATTAAAATTACAACAACAATAATGTGTGTGTGTGTGTGTGTGTGTGTGTGTGTGTGTGTGTGTGTGTGTGTGTGTGTGTGTACACACTTGTGTTCTAGTATGCTGTGTGGCTTCTTGTCTGGGTTGGCTGGAACTCTTTCATCATCTGTTTTTATCTGGAAGTTGGTTACCTGTCACAGGTAGGTGAACTGCACTGTACTGAATCTATGTTATGTCCCTGTAGAAATGCAACTGTAGCCTGTTGACATGAACGCCAGAAAGCTCCTTGAGACTTTAAATCTGTTTATGCGTTTACATGCACTGTGTTATCTGTGTTATATGCGGCTCGTTCAGTAAGCAGCTTTCTCTACTGAAATGTAATTTCACCGCAAAGCTTGTGTAAATGACAAACATGGCATCTGAGGAATCCTTCGTTATTTTGTAGGGATGTCCTGTTACTGGTGTCGGGTCCGATAACATGCTCTCACGTACTTGTACTGGTGTTCATAAAAAAAGCTCCGATATAATCTGATGTACAAATGTCATTCCGTAAACATTCAGTGCAAAAATTCAAATCGCATTATGTCCAAGTGTGATTTCCATCCGTGTGATTATTAAACCACAAATGTTGCGATTTAATGAGATAAATATGTAGTTTGCATGTACTGCTCATACATGGAAAACACCATCATGAGTGTTGCGTGCTCTGTTTGTAGCAGATGATAGTGAGCAGAGCGTTAATTAATTTTGTAGTGCGAAGTACATACAGACTACATATTTATTTAATTAAATAGCAACCTTTTGCGGTATAATAATCACATTTGATCATGTAGCTGCCTGGTTTTCCTACCATCAAAAACACACAGAAACGAAAAGTGCATCACTCCAAAATAAAAGCTACATTAGAATGGAAAAAACAAGAAATATATCAATTCTGTAATGTATTCACTTTACTACTACTACTACTAATAATAATAATAAAAATCAATAGTAAATGTATTAAGCAGTATCTCAGATCTGTGACTCCGATGTTGTATTTTGGATTGTGCTATAAAGTTCTGTATAAAAGCACTTCATTTGATAAATATTATACATTATTATTTTGAAATTAATTGTTCTATTTTCATTTGATGAAAGTGTTAATGAGTTCATTTTAGACACCATTCAATGATAAGATTTAAAAAACTAAATGGGTATCAATATCGCAAGTACCGAAAAGGAAGTATTGGTACTCATACTTTTTTTTTTTTTCTTGCTGTTTTTTTTTCTTGCTGTTTTTTTTTTTTTAAATGATATCGGTACATCCCTACTATCTTATTCTCTGTGGCTTTGCTTTGTTTCCAGATATTCCAGAGGTGTTGCTGTGTTTTATTTCTTTAGCTTTTCATTGCAAGCTGCAGCAGAATTGCACTGCAAAAGTGGGGAATTCCCTCTAACATAAATCTCCAGGATTCTCCAATAGACTTGAGCCTATAAACACAAAAGTGAGGGACAGTCAGTATATTAAATTGGTGTGTAAAAATGGCCATATTTAATAGTGTACAGTGTACTCCTAAAAATGTTGAAATCTTTCTGTTGTGTTGACTTGATTTTGGGCTCCATCCTACGATGTTAGTTATCCGTTCTGTTCGTCACGCACATGTGCACTCCTCAAAAACTTGTAAGAATGCAAATGCATTTACCTGGCCAAATAAGCAGCATTCTCCAGGCGAAACTCAAGTGTATTAACCATTTTTAACACACTTGGGTAAGGAAAGGAAGAGGCGTAAGGAAAACGGTGTTCTCATTGGCATGACATTTCAGAACGCTGCTTTCTGTAAAAACCCTGGAATAAACCGTTTTCCAAGTGCATGTAAACGTGGTCTATGGTCATTGTTAAATGTTAGATTTAATCTTGTTATGCTTTGTCATTAATAATTTTATATGAAAACCTTTAATGATCACTAATTATGTTTGCTGTATTTGTGTAGGATCGGGATTTCCTGATGACATTTAACACATCACTTCATCGTTCCTGGTGGATGGAGAATGGGCCTGGTTGCTTAGTTACACCAGTGCCTGACTCGCCATTGGCCCCTCAGGATCATCATGTGATCACTGTCAGTGGCTGCCTGCTGGACTACCAATACATTGAAGTGGTCAGCTCAGCCTTGCAAGTATTCCTTGCAGTGAGTGCACACATTCTGCCTCTTTCTTTTTCAGGTTCTCTCTTTCACTTGCTTTCAAAAGTATGTTTGTTAAAAAGAGGAAACAGAGGAATACTGAGCCAATTAAATCAGTCAACTGGATAAAACCATACATATACACAATTTCTTTTTTTTTTTTCAGCTGTTTGGATTTGTCTATGCCTGGTATGTTAGTAAAGTCTTCCTGGATGATGAGGACAGCTGTAAGTGTATGTGTGTGTGTGTGTGTGTGTGTGTGTGTGTGTTTGTGTTGATGCCAAGGGCTACAAATTTATTTTCTCTCACATTAAAGTGCTTGGGCTTGATACTTGTCTCTCTGTCACAGTCGATTTCATTGGTGGATTTGACACTTATGGATACCAGCCTCCACAGAAGAGTTCTCACTTACAGCTGCAGCCTCTCTATACGCAAGTACACATATCTACATGTGGTCTACACTCTGTACTATGAAAAACTATTCTTTATAAAACCCAGAGGCAGAGAGTCTTGACAAGTAATGCCTTTTATGACCTAGAAATGTCCCATGTATAGTTTGTAACAATGGTGACTATGTTTGGAAGGAAATACTAGCTTATGATGTTAAATACTGTGTACTGCCTACTATTTATAAAAAAAATAGTACATTATTTAATGATAATTGATACTCCTATTGCATTTTATTTCAGCAAGTAGTGTCCAGTTAATATATTGGATATGAAAATGGTTTTGTATTTTTAATTCAATTTTATGTATACAAAAAAAATTACATATGGAAGTGCAATCAAATATTAAGTCAAGCTGGTATTAGTTATGGTTCATTCATCACACTGGAAATTACAACAATTACATTGTTTCCCCCACATTGTGCGCTGTTGTATGCTTTACATTTAGGAAAATGTAGTAGGTCATCCAGGTATTTTGTGCATACAGAAAATGTGCATACTGTGCACAGTATTCATACTGCGTATATACTGTAGGAATAGTAATTTGTATTGTAGTATGCTATTTTGTTGCCTTCTGCTTTCAAAACTTTTCAGAAATGTTGTGTCTGGTTATACATTTGTATGTTTTTCCTCATCTAGGGCTGGATAGAAACCAAGAGAAACAACTGTCTCAGATGAAGTCCTATGGATATGTTCTACCAGCTTCAACGTCTGTGTGTCTCAAACTTTGTCTCCCTCTACTGGAGAAAATATATAGTAAACCACCGCAGGCGTGTGTGTGACAGAATGAGAGAGAGGACCAGCAAATGGACACAACTACAAGATGCTTATGCCTCATTGAGATAAGCATTATTAAACAGGACTTGCAGATGGTAACAGATCTTCAATACATGTGTTAAAGTGTGCGCACCAGCACATAGGCCTTTGCATATGTTTGTGTACTCACAAGTCGGCCAACCTTTGACCCAGGTAATATTTGAACACATCCCAGAGCTTCTCACTCACGCACGGAGGAGAGAGATAATTTATACTCTGATATAAGACGCTATCATGTTATGTGTTAGATGAATGTTTTAGGTTGGGTTAGATGTGTATTTGGGAAATGCAGTAGGACTTTGTGCATGTAAGAATCACGATAGAAGAATCGTGCCTCTGGGTGGCCCTCACATCAGCGTACATGTGTGGGTGTCTGATTGTGTTGATGTACACGGACAAATTTTGATATGTACTCCTGCACCTGACGCATAATGTGACTAGCGATAAATGTTTATTTGAAAATAACTTTAGAATGAATGTATGTTAACATCCAATACTTGTTTCTGGAAGGATGTGTTTCGTGTGAGTGTGAGAAAAAAGTGATTGGGTGTGTGAGGGATATGCCTGACGGGTGGGGACAGTTCAGCATAAACTCTTTCTAGATTATTCTTTGTTTGGCTCACTTGTGTATATACACCACAGAGGGTATATGTGAATCAAAGGACCATTTTTATTCACACAAGTATTTGGGAATCGGTTTCAGGTTTATGTCCCTCCTATGTGTATAAAACTTGCACTCTCTTGAGAGCTGGATTGAAAGGATTTTAAGTTTCAATTTATTATAACTTATTCATACATGCTAGTACTTTTTCCTTTGCTACAAGTCACTTTTCCAGTAATGACAAGTACAGTATCTGTTCTATTGTTTAACTGTTTATCTGTTCAAACTAGTCATTCATATTTGCTTACCAAGCAAGCAGTAATGTAAATGAAAACATTATTAGGAAATATCTTTTGACATTAAAGGGATAATTCACCCAAAAATGTTAATTCTTATCATTTACTCACCCTCGTGCCATCCCAGATGTGTATGACTATCTTTTTTTCTCACAAAGATATTTAGAAGAATATCTCCGCTCTATTGCTCCATTCAATGCAGGTGAATGGTGGCCAGAACTTTTAAGCTCCAAAAAGCACAAAGGCAGCATAAAAGTTATCCATATGAATTCAGTGGTTAAAGCCATGTCATCAGAAATATATAAAATATCCAAATCAATACACAAGAAGTATGCGAATCGCCAAAAATGTGGAAAGTGGAGATTTATAGCAATTATAAATTATCTGTTTCTCACACACACCTATCATATTGCATCTGAAGACATGGATTTAAACGCCTGAGTGGTATGGAATACATTTAAGCTGCTTTATGTGCTTTTTGGGGCTTCAAAGTTCTGGCCACTATTCACTTGCATTGAATGAAGCAACTGAACTGAGATGTTCCTCTAAAAATCTTTCTTTTCTTTTCTGGGTGAAATATTCCTTTGACAATTTAATGCAAGTACATTTATTTTGCTAGACCAGTAAAAGACTACTGGCAAAATAATTAATATTTGCCCGGCATGGCATACTGAATATGTACTGACATGATTTATCTGGGAAAATTGATCATTGTCTGATAACCTGTAGATACTTCGTAATAAGAAAAAAAACGTGAAAAGAAATAACTAACTTTAATTTTGGTAAACAAGCATAATTTCAGCACTCTATGTCTTGGTGTATATAGCGCTTACGGTTGACCCCTGATTGTACAATGGATGTGTGCTTCAAAATCTCATCCGGATACTTATTGCCTACTCTTTTACGAATACAGAGGATTCTGATACCCTACGCCATCGACATACAGTTTTTGGCTTACTACATATTTGGATGCAGCCTTGGTATCTAAAGAATAAGTAATAGTATTTTTAAAGATAGTCACTATTTGACTACTAACATAAAAATCAACACTAGGACGTTTTAAAGAAATTCATGTTAAAAGAGCTTGCCAAACTTTTTAGAGGTAGAACACATTATTCAGTAAAAAAAAAGTGCTTAGGGGAACAAATGTTCATAAAATGTACGTGTACATCTAGTGTTAGAACAGCAAAGCCACTGCTGGCATGCAGTCATTCTGAGCGCATGTAAACATGTACATTCATTGTTGTGTGAGTCTCGAGCACAACAAAGGACGACACTCCCCTATTGGCGCAATGAACCGCACGCGCTCCTTCTCATTCTACCCATGATGCCCCGCTCGAGCGTCTGGATCGAGCCGCCATGTTGTCGGTGTGAAAGCTTGGGAGCAGCTGCGAACCGGGGCTGAAATCCATCAGCATCCGCATCCTCCACCTGTGAGTAACCCTCCGCTATGAAACCGAGTACATGCCCGGAACCGTTTTAGCTCACCGTGTGATTATATTTTGGCGTTGTGTGGCGTAACGAGTGATTTTGAGGGCATTATTGGCAAGCAGTGGCTTCCCCCTCCTTTCCCCGGGTCTTCCTACTGTTTAAGTGTTCTTCCTGTCCAGGCGGCTCGGGCCTTTTGTTAACGGGAGGAGGACCTGTAGAATAGCGCAGAGCCGGCTCGTGAACACACAGGTACCGTTTATAACGTGCACTCGCCAGTCCGGGATGTGCATTGCACATGTTAATTATTGTTTAGTTTCATTATAAGTCAGGATAATTTAGCGACTAGGCCGTGTAACGGTGATACGAGTTCATTAAAACATTTGATCAAAGCGTTGGCATAAAACTCCACCCCTCATCGATTCCCGTAGCCCTAATTAATACGTGACAACTCAGAAGAACGGCTCTGTTCCACAGCAGTCTGATGTCAACGGGTTCATTTACGTTGCTTATGACTGTATAAACTGCTTGTCTTGTCCGTCCAGTACAGGTGGTATGTTTGATATGATGATTTTCTTTTGTTAGTCTTCGACAGTTATAATGTTTTGTGTTATCACGATGGAAACGCACGCTTCGGTCATGGTTAACCCAGTTATTGTACCACTGTCTACTTCCGGGAGGTGTGCATGCAGCCACCCAAGCTCAGGAGCGCTTCTTTCCTTGTGTCTCTGGAGCACAGACCATGTAATGGCGAACCTGATCCGGGAGCCTGACACACTTAATTAAAGTACATTGTCTCAATCTATTGAGCTGCCTACCTGGAAAGCATTTTTGGGCATCATGCGCTCATCTTAAGCATAATGTCCAAAAAATGCTGTCTGAATCTAGCTGGGCTCATTGGGTTTGGAGACTCTGCCAATATGTCAATAACTGGGATGGGAATCGTAATCAGAACATACAAAACAAGCTGGTTGTTTGGTTCAATAGAGAGGCACATAAGGGGCAAGTGTGGTGTGAGTGATGGGGAGTTTTGGTGATCTGTTTGATCTTGCATTTGGGGGATTTCTGTAGTTTCAGTGGTGGGATTTTATTTATTTTCCACCACATAACACGTGTTGGTCTCTAGAATGTGTTTGTTGTATCTTATGGTGCAGTGAATCCTAGTCAGTCATGTGAATGGAATAGTTCACCCAAAATGAAAATTCTATCATTATTTACGCACCCTCATGATATCCCTGCTGTGTATGACTTCTGCTGAACACATTTGAAGAAAATTTCTCTGCTCAGTAAGTCCTTAAAATGCAACTGGAGGGTGATCAGACATTTTAAGTTCCAAAAATCGCACACAGTCAGCATAAACGTCTCCAGTGGTTCAATTAATGTCTTCTGATCGCGTTTGGTGTGAAATAGATCAATATTTAAGAATTTAACTATAAATAATTTCTTCCGGTCATTTTCATGTGAGCTCTGAGTTAGGGCTTGGCGATATGTCTTAAATTATATCACGATATTTTCAGCCTATTGACAATATTCATTATATATCTAGATAATTATGTATTTGCTCTAAGGGTATGCTTATAAGATGATGAACTAAAACAGAAATGTTTTTCCTTTTGCGTTTTTGAGAAGTTTCGCATACAGATGACAACTTTGTCAAAATTATCCCCGTTCACACGGATTTGCAAAAACAAATAAAACGCTGTATTATGCATGCCAGGCCAGTAGTTGGCAATGTACGCGCCTGTGCACATAAGCATTTTTCCACAGAGCGGTGAATACAAGCAATTAAGTTGGCAAAAGTGTCGAGCAATTTTGTCTGGACGGATGATGAGTTTGCTTATTATTGCAAGTGACCCTGGACTATAAAGCACGCCACCTTTTTAGGACTCTAACTTGTGATCTCATGTTGGTCTGTTTGCCCTGGAGGTAAGGACGAAGTTCATGCCTATAGAGACTGAACACGTAATATACGTGCGCATGATTTCATCTTTTTCACAAATTTGCATTTTTGTATGTTTAATTGTGACGATAACAGCATAGTTTTCAAAAAACAGCACTTTGAAGCCCGTTTTTAAAAGTTTGCATTTTCAGGCCCTAAAACGCCGTTGCCATGTAAACGAATAGCCAAAATGCATGCGTTTTCCGTTTTCAGTTGAAAACGTTGCTCAAAAGTATTTTTGTTTTTTTTTTAATCGGAGGACCCATAATTTCATCCAAACAGCCATTGTAGCTAAGTAGATTAAATGTTTTTAAGACATAATAAAAATCTATTTAAAAATTAGTTTTTCATTTAATAGAAGATTTATTATATGATCAAGGGTGCTTTACAATAAGTACATGTCAGAAATGCATTTCATAACATTATTAATGATACAAGATACACACAAAAAAAGTTACTGAAAGTGTACTGCAAATAGATATGTTTTCAGCTGGGTCTTGAAAGTTACATACAAGGGAGTATGAACTCAGTCATTTTCATTGATCTGCACTTTATATTTATATTTCATATACAGTGATGCATAGTAGCTCAATAAAAAGCATTATTTACCTTAATGTTTTTACTAATACATTTTTCTAAATTTTACTAAATCAAAAACTGTGGGACACTTCAGGTTTATTATTATAATATAATGCTGAATTATCTTTATTATTCTGGTTATTAAATTTGTGTTATTCAAAAGTAATGCATTTCTGTCCTGTTTACTTCTCCTCCTGGAGCTTTTTATTTATTTAAAAAAAATGTTTGTGCTGTTGTATTTACTTTAACTTCACAAGGAGCTTTTAATTTATTGACACAGAAAAGGCAATGTGTATTGTAACCATGCATTTCCTTTAACGCTGTTATCTCCTTTTCTGTTATTCTGTGCCGCGTTTGTAGCTTGGTGTTATAATTTCTAGCGGTTACTAATGTTTGGAATTGCACAAATGCTTGAACCTGCATTTCTTTGATTTCACAATGCACCTGAACTGCTCTGAGATCACTGCCATGTGTATGCACACAGATCAGTTTTGGATTACTTGTGCAGCCCTAAAGGATCATGAAATTAGTCTACTGATGTGCTCTTAATGAAACTTAATGGCCAGATGAAAGCACATTCGAAGTATAGGGATATTCTCAATATTGGTCATTTTACATCGTCAGCAAAATTCTCATTTATTTTTAAGATTTTCTATACATCGCCCAGACCTACTCTGAGTTCACATCATCTATTTGTGTATGTAACTGACGTATTTGCATGTTTATGTCTCTTGGTTAAGACATCCAGGATAAGCACACAAATGGATCCAAATACAGATCTAAACCAACAAAGCTTCAGTACAGCATTCCTCCTACTCTATTGTAAACTGCGCTGCTCTTCCTGGTGTGTCGCACGTACCAATGTGATTGCATCACACGCATACTGCTGTTGACCAGAATAGATTGTTTATTGTAAAAAAAATATCTTGAATATTGATATTTTTCGCACTAAAAGTGATCGTGTTGCTTTAGAAGGCATTCATTTAACCGTTGGAGTCGTATGGATGGCGTGTATGCTGACTATCCGTTCTTTTTGGAGCTTCAAAAGTCTGATCAACATCCACTTGCATTTTAAGGACCTACTGAGCAGAGATATTTTTCTGTTTTTCTTCAAATGTGTTCTGCAGAAGAAAAAGTCATGCACCCCTGGGATATCATGATTAAATAATGTGAATTTTCATGAATGCAGTGAATAGGTGAAATATTGTAGACCTAAACATCCTTCAGTAGCTATGTTTCCATTCAAGTTCCGATTTAAAATAAATAAATAAATACAAATGCAAAAAACATAATAAATCTGCGTTTCTATCCCATGTTCAAAAGAACAAAATCATCACGTCTGGGGTAACTGTAGCCACTGTGTCTTTTATTAATAAAATACTTGCGGTTTAGAGCACACAGACAAAACAATGTAAACTGTCTCATGTCTGTGAGCGACAGCGCTTCACAGATCTTTGAATGCTGTGTGTGTGCGCATTTCTCCATCCTTATGACTTTACCATGTGGATCTATAAGATATTTTTCAAAATTGGCAAAAAACCTGCTCTTTGGCACAGTTTACGTTTGTATTCGACATATGACATTTTGGATGTGCATCTTGTAGGCCTATTCCTTATAAATTCAGTGTGAGTTTATTCTGTAAATGCGTTTCCATCATAGTTTATGCAAATTTATTCTCACTGAATAAAAAATGTATCCACCTCATACAACATTTTATTAGCATCTTGGTGTTTCCTTCCAGAAGTTTTTTTTGCAATATCCCAAACTGTGCAGAAAAATACATGGATGGAAACCCAGCTTATATCTTCATTTCTGAAATGTGCACGCACAATGTTTGGATATCAGAGCCATGAATTTGTTATGTAATAGTTGCTACTGAAAGGCTTCATACTACAAGCTCATATAAATGAACATAGAATCTCATTTGGTTCAATGTCACAACTTCAGTTACTTATCTACTGGTTTATGGATGGCATATCATGTTAGAGGAGTGTGCTATGAGTTTTATGATAATGGGTGTTACTTAAGTGTTGCATGATCATGGTTACCTCTGTCCTCCTAAAACAGTATGAGGCTTCACCCAGTTTGCTCTTTGGTTTGTAACTCAGGGCATTACGTCAATACTTGTGTAGGTGTATAATTTAGCTATACTGCAATTACGGTAATTCCCTTGATGTTCCAAGGTACAAGTCAGAAAAAGGCCGTTTATGTTTAAAATGTATAAGGTAACATGTAGGTAAAGCAAAATAGGGGGTTGATTCATATGTGTGAAGTGACTGTTGCATTTTTTTTTTTATAAGTGAAATGATGCCTGTGTCATTCAAAGTTGGTCTTGGTGGACATTTATAGCATTATTATTAGACTCTCATATAGTGTCTTATGATGCTGTATTATTAGACTTTGTTGTTGTCATTCATAATATTTAATACCAGTAAATATTTAATGATATGATTGTATGGTGCGAGCTGAATGGAATAGTCTGGAATTTGTCACTATTCATAGCTATGCATCAGCAATTGGGTATTTGTCAGTTTGTCCTGGTTATTTAAAAAAATCTACCCATTTGGGGGCCTGGGTAGCTCAGTTTGAATCCAGGGTGTGCTGAGTGACTCCAGCCAGGTCTCCTAAGCAACCAAATTGGCCCAGTTCCTTGGTAGGGTAGAATCACATGGGGTAGCCTCCTCATGGTTGCTACAAAGTTGTTCTCGCTGTTGGTGGGGTGCGTGGAATCCGTGGAGAGTAGCGTGAAACCTCAACATGAGCTATGTCTCCGGTAATTCACTCTACAAGTCACCTAATAAGATGCACGTGTTGACGGCCTCAGACGCGGCGGCAACTGCGATTAGTCTCGCTTGAAAATCTTCACTCATACACAGAGAATGTAAGACTAGTCTGACCAGTCAACCAACTTGAAAGAATGGGTAATTTTTATTTTATTTTTTTTTCTCCACAATTTGGAATGCCAAAATCCCATTGAGATTACACCAATTTTGTGGTTTTGCAGTTGGTATTATTTTGGTGCTTGTGGTCGTTTGACTACAATTTTATATTGCTTTTAAAACCTAAAGGTCAGTGGAGTTTTAGGATTCAAGGCAAGAACAAAGTTTTTTTTAAATGTATAAACATTTCCTCTGTAAATCCAAAATGTTCCTAATATTCAAATTTATACTGTTTATAACAATATTGGTAAACAAGAATGTTTATAGTTTGATAATTAATTGCTTAATTGAGCATTTCCGCAAGGCAAGTAAAATTGGCCTTTTTTGTGTCGGTAAACAAACAGGTGTAAATCTGTGAATTTCATTCAATGGAGCCTATATTTTTACTGCTGTAATTAAAGGGGGAAATATCCAAATGTTAAATGATTGCTGAAAAGCGGTGTGGTGTTATACCAATTTATTGTTGGCTGACATAACAGCATGAGAAGTGGATAAAACAAGTGAAACTGCCACGAGGAATCTGAGCTTGTTGTTGCATCGTTTGATAGTAATGTTATCCACAAAAACAGCTGTTCTGTTATGCAGGGGTGAGAATGATTCAAATTTTTATATTTAGGAGTTGCAGTTTTAAATGTTTTCAACACTTAAGTCTGGATAATTCAACAGGCACATTTTTTGTTTTAGACAAATATATATGTGGGGAGTGAAAACTGGACCCAAGTCTTTTTCCTCTGGAGTGAAATGCCTCCCAACACAAAAACAGGGTGTGTCAGTTATGTGTGTGAATTGTCAGCAATCTAGCTATGTGATATTATCTTGGTACTGTTTTGAAATAATCTTTTTTATATATTGCATTAATTTTACAGTTGTAAAGTGTTATATTGTAATACATGGGATTTTATCAATTCATTTGTTTAATTTTGTTATATTTAGATATTGCTTAGATTAAGAATTATTGATTAGATATTACTTATAATTTGACTAAGACTAATGTGTGTCATCTCTTTCAAGATGCACAGTTGCTACCAAGAATTTTGTTGAATCTGCTCAGCTGTCCTGTGACATTTTCCACCAGGATTTTAGTAACCCCACTATCAAATGAGAGGAGTTTACTCTGTTTAGTGAACTTTAGATTTAATAATTTCAAAAGCAAAACATTTATGCTAAATAATTCATAGTTAATATTTGGTGTCCCAGCATCATTTCGGTATTGTGATGAAAGTACTACAATACTATAGTTTATCTCCCTACTTCTGGGCATATTTTGCCATGTGACATTTGTTCTTGTAAATTGTTTTTGGGAAAATCCCTTGTCTTTCCCATTATGTCAAAGTCATTGTGTGAATATGATATCAGATTCAAATGAGTAGATTTGAATGAGAATGAAATGACTCATTTTGACAGGGTTGCTCTGCTTGATTAACTAGAACATCAACCTCTGGTTTCCCCTTTTAGCCTTAGCAAGTGTGTGCAATTTTGTCATGAGTACTTTCAGTCCAGTGTCGACTGACTCACATACTGATAGATTGAAGTGACCTTTTTCTAGCCCAGGACATGTATTGGCATTTAAGGCTACATATTGATTCTCTTGTATTGCATTATATTTTCTTGGGTCAGGTACTCTTTGTTGTTATATTTAACTTTTGTTAATGTTTACCAGTATATGTTTAAATATGTTTACTTTTCAGAAGCACCCATTAATTGTATTAAATTGGCTTTATTTTGTTGAATCGATTTATTTATTTTGTATTTTTTTTTTCTCTATATTCTGGATCTGAAATTTGTGTCACGCAAATTGGGTGTAGAGTGATCATCAAGGGTTCCTTTGGGATTTAAGGCCCGAGTATACTTGGGTTGTCTGCATGGCTGATGGCTCCGCGCAGAGTATGCTTGCCGTAAACGTCTTCATAAGTCAGTCCGCACGGCCTGACCATGCGCCGCCCAGATTTTCTCAATACGTGGACGTGGTCAACATCTACCCCTGCATGCACCGGCCTTTGACTCCACTAAAAGAGTATCGCAAAGCAGTCGTAGTATGCATGCATTGAATGCGTCCTCAGGGTCAGTGGATTATAATCACGAAAGCAATGCAGTCGACCGGTCCAAGACACAATTTTTAAATTGTTATATTTAGGCCTGGAATTGTCTGAAATAATCTTTTTTTTTTTTTAATCAGAGGAACCATCATTTAATCTGAACAGCCATTGTTGCATGTAGAATTATTTCAAATGCATTAAAAAATCTATTTAAATTATGAATGCATATTCCCCACAGTTTTTTTTTTTTTTTATAAACTAACTCAAGGGAGAATAAAATGTAATAATTTTCACTCATTTGAATGCTCATACTTCTATTTAACATACAATCATATTTGGAAACTTAATAAAAATATTATTTACCTTCATATATTTTTACTAAACAATTTCCTTTGTGAACAAACACGGTATACAAAAACACTTGAAACCAGATGAATATTGCGTAGTACTTAATTATTACTGTGGAGCCCAGTCAAGTTTATCGTAATATAATACTCAATTATTATTATTTTCAGGATAAGATTTGTTAAAGATGAATAAATGTATTTCTGTCTTATACTTCACCCTAACCTGGGGTTTTTATTTTGAAACTGCAAGTTCAGTTGTGTTTTATTTCACCTTCACCAGGAGCTTTTATGAAACGGAAAGAATGTTATAAGTAACATTGTAACAATGTTCTGCATTACAGAGAAATATTAAACCGTAATGAGTCTTTAAAATATCATTTTTACGAAGCGAGCCACAGCAACACCGGCAAAAGCGGTAATGATTCCATTTACAAAAGCGGTAATGAGTGTCGGGGGGGGGGGGCAAGGAGACTGTTTGAATATTTTGTTAATTTATAGAGATGCACTTTAGGGTTGTGCACTTTACAGACAATGGGAACAACGATGGTCAGTGATCGCCAATAGCTGATGCCTTTGACCAGGTCAAGTCGATATTTGGCTTGTTTTCCTATTAATCCGTAAAACTATTATTAATATTGGACTATTATTTCTATAAAATTAATATTACAGTAATTTGCCCGTAGACACTTGGAGAAGCGCGTGAAGAAACTCTTTATTATATTAGTAAGAACAAATCGTGGATCTCACTTTGTTTCTGCCTTCTGGGTTTCCCTGCAGAGTATTTTTTTTTTCTCTCGACCAACCGACCTATCAACTTGGTCGACCAAGACTCTTCTCATCGACTAATGGTTAGTCGATTATCAGGGGGCAGCCCTAGGAAAAATGCATATCTTTTAATTTATTTACATTAAAATTTTACTTTAAATAGGCTAAAGGAGTGTGCTCAATAGCACATTATCATAATAACTAATTTTTTTCTGTGGTATCGAAATTGGTATCGAGAACCGTGAAATTTCACTGGTATCGGTACTAACTACTGAAGTTTTGGTAACGTAATAACTAGAGCCCGACCAATACTGATTTTTAGAGAGGGGCAATTCACAGTTTACAGAATTTGCAACTCCAGGGGTGGTGGGTGGTAGTTGGCGTCAATACTCGCTGAGCTACCCAGGCCCCTTAGCGTTGTATTCTTGAATATTTTTCTCTAGCACCGAACATGCTTCATTTATGCTCTGTCCCTCCACATGTGCTGCCTCTTTTACCCACGCCACATAAATTAACATGGTTCCAAAGCGCCTGTATATCATACAGTTTTTTCCTTCTAAATTTAGATTTGTTAATCTGCATGTTACAAGCCTTTATTAAAAACAAATAGATTTCTGTTCTAATTTTGTGAAAATCAAATTTCTGCTCGGGCATGGATGACAATGAAAGACAATAACATTTCTAGTTGGTAGCATTGTCTTTCTCACTTTAATGAAAATATAAAAATGGTCCATTCAGACATTTTACATTTTCTAAATTTTCTCTCGGGGGATATTCTTGAACACAGTATACAGTATCATTCCTCAGTCACAATGGCTTCTTTGCCCCCATACTTGTGTATCTGAATGTAAAGAAAAGTCATATTTTATCAGAATTTAAAAGTATTCTGACAAATTATGGAATGCTTTCATTATGCTTCAAAAAACTAACAGATAATCATTTATCATTCAGATCCAACTGCACTCGATTGATAAACTATAAAATATGTTCTGATTTTTTTTTTAGAGGATCCCTCAGACCCCACTCAGGATTCCCGCAGATCCTTAGTCTTCAAATGCCTTAAATTCAGTTTTCCAAAAGAGAGTGGAAAGACAGGAATCCTGATAGGAATGTGATAATCGGACTTCAAAAGAATATGATTTAATTTAGGGCAGGGTGATATGGACAAAATTATCACGATAATCGTTTTCATATTGTTCAATATCGATATTTATCATTTATCACATACATTTACACATTGCACTTTCTTTTTTTTCTTTTTTTTTGTTCAAAGTTGATTGAAGAAAAGAAGAAAAATTTAATTCTAAACAGTCAAAATAGTCTCTACAAAACTGCACAGGGGGTCCAGAGATGGCCAAAGCAGTGGGGTCTGTGGGATCTTTTACCAATTTTACCATCTTTTACTGTTTATCAATTGAAATTGAATGGTAAAAGATCATCTGCTGGTTCTGAAGCATAGTGACAGCAGTCCAGTATTTGTTGGAATATTTTTACATTAAAATGAAATATTTTGTATATTTCTTTAGATTCAGATACCCAAGTATGGGGCATAGAAGCCGTTGTGACTGTGGAATGATGCTGAATGTGGGTTCAGGGGTGTCCCGAGAGAAAATTTAGAAAACTTTTTCTTTTTTTAATGTAAAAAACATTTGTATATTTTCATTAAAGTGAGAGACTAGTCTACCAACTAGTAATTTTAGTCTTTCCTTATCCATTCCAGATATCTAATTATTTTCACAGAATTCGATTCGTTTATTATTAAAGGCTCGTAAAATGCTGATTAATAAAGATACATTTAGAAGGGAAAAACGTTTTGGTCTAAAAGGTGCTTTGAAACCACGTTTTAGCAACACGCAGTAAATATAGAAAATTCCTTAAAAGCTTATCATGGATTTTCTTTATCGTGATATATATCGATATCGTTTTATTGCCCAGCCCTAATTTAATTAAATAAATGCATGTGCTGCGTCCTTCAAATTGAAAGCGTAGCCCTGTTGTATTTTCTCCAATCATTCATGGGGCTTTTTCGTGATTGCTGATCCAAAAAAATAAATATATACATGTAAATTTAACAACAGCTGGACGAAAGCATTTAATTTCATATCCCGAAGCCATATCGATAATACCCACGCATTTTGCAATGTGTCGCACTGATTTTAATATCGGACACGGTGGGAAAAATTACGTTACTCAGCACATTAAATCACAACGGCACAAGTTGTATGTATGTATTTAGACTGTCTCTGCCATCCAGCACCCCACCTCACTTCCCGGATTTGTGTACCCAATGTTGACAGGTATGCTTGTAACAGGCATTCATGTGACATGACACGAAATTAAAAAACTCGGGCAACGCGACGTGGGATAAGTACCACCTACTGTGTATCGAGGAAATTGATCAGATTTTTGAACCCTCTGTCCTCAACTATGGAGAACGGCTGGTCATCCAGGACCATGAATTACATATTTTTCCTCATAATTGCTTTGGTCTTTTCGCTGATCATACCAAGGAAATAAAGGAGAGGCTGCTGACGTGTGGCTGTCCCTGAGCTCTTGCTAGCTTTAGCCGCTTTCCCTTTTTTAGCTTATTTTTTTAAATGGGCATTTTCAGCTGGGTGATGACGTTTTAAGTGTCTAATTAGGTTTGTTGATCCAAACGTTATTGTGGTGGTTCCCCCACGGTTTACTTTAGCCTTATAATTATTACACATTGCAAACTTTATGTATTCTTCACTCACTGTGAAGAACTTCCACGTTATTGCGGCTGTGATGTTATTGCCTGCGCGCCGCTGTCAACAAAATGGACTGGCTCGGAATCGGAAAGAAGTGAGGCTGACTGGTCGGTCACCGGTCCGGGCTGAGCATGTGGAAAATCGTCTGATTCCGGTCCCTGGCCGGTCGATCGGTGCAAATCAAATTATCCAATATTCTGAGCAGGCTATGCAGGTATTCAACAAGGCTTTAGAAGAATAGCAGAGCAAAGTGTGGGAACACTGACATGACAACAAAGGACGTGAATCTCAGAATAGAAAATTATCTTCATTTAGTGTGAAGAAATCAACCTTAGGCATGTCAGATGGGCGTCATGTTGCGTCATCCGATAATAGCAATAATACAAATGAATATTTGTATGGCTTTTGCCCTATGTTGAAAATGAGTGCAGGATAGAAACTATGGAACTAGGGGTGGGCAAAAATATAGTTTTTCTGATTAATCGCGATCTTTATTTGAACGATCTCGATATTGATTCTTAAATCCCAAGATCGATCTTTCCCTCAATGCACAACCCTCTAATACAATGTGAGTTTATCACTTGCATTTGCAACCAAATTTCATGCTATGTGACTAAAGTGAATATATTTGGCAACTGGCTGGGTGGGATATGTTTAAATTTCACTCACCAGTAATTGTGTAGTTTAGGCGTAACATGTTCAGCAGCAAGATTCACTGCGTCACAGATCCACACAACACATTTGTCACTGAATTCTGTCTCATTACCCTTTCTGTTATTTGCGATCAGTTGTTGATAAAAAAAACACTATTTACAGAAATGCAGTTCTTTGTTAGAGTACTGGTTTTAGCACGTTCATCAAATCAGTGTAAATACTTGTAAATGGTACAAATTTTACCATTTAACAATAAACATGTAACAAAAATATGTAAAATATTATAATATTTTTTTCATTTTTAAAAAGCCAAAATGTGACAAATAAATTAAAAAGTAATAAAATATAATTGCTGAAATTAATATTTTTCTAATGTTGTTAGAAGTTCCCCTGTATAATTAATAGCATAAGCTGGGAGATCATTTCTTTTATATGTAAGCAAAATGGACTTTATAACTGAAATAAACCCATATATGAATCGATATTATGTTGAATCAAATCAAGAGCCTGTGAATCTGAATTGAATTGGGAAATCTGTATATGCCCTATTGGTAACTCTGTCATCGTATCCCCTATGTGATTGTTTCTAAATTATATGTAACCGCAGGAGTAAACAACAAAAATCCAAAATGTAATCCCCTCATTTGGCCAATATTTGTGGGCCTTCTCATGTTGCCTTGGGATAGACTTCAAGTGTACTAGTAAGGCAACTGAAGATGGTTAGTCCATAGCAATCTCAAACACCATAGGGGCTAATTATTTTTTGTTTGTAATATTGTGTGTTCCAGTCTCTGGTGGAATGAGCGTAGCGTGTGTGTTGAAGAGGAAAGCTGTGCTCTGGCAGGATTCGTTCAGCCCCCACCTGAGACTGCCTCCCCCTGACAGGCTATTACCCAGCATGCCTGTGGTGCTGACTGCTGCGGGCCACACACCCCAACCTGGCCCTGCTCCACAGGCCCCTCCCCCCACGCAGGGAGCAGGGCGCTCTCAAGATGACGCCATGGTTGATTATTTCTTCCAGCGGCAGCATGGCGACCAGCCCGGCTACAACAACTGCAAACACCGCTGGCCGACTGGTGAAAACATTCATGCAGACAACCAGGTAAGAATTGTGTAGCAATGACCAGGACCAAGCATTTGCACTTTGTTAAAGGGTATAATTAACCCAAAAATTAAAATGTACTCCCCCTCATATTGTTCCAAACCCGTATGACTTTCATTCTTCCATGGAACACAAAAGATGTTTGCCTTAGCTATCTTGAATTTTCATTGTATGGAAAGATGCCATGTTACAGAGGCTAATGTTCTGTCTAAAATCTCCTTTTGGATTCCATGGAAGAAAGTCAAACAGGTTTACAACAACATGAGGGCGAGTTAGTGATAGTTCATCTAATATTTCTATCACTTTCTTTTCACCTTTTCCTCCAAATAACTAGAATATTCCCACAGGTACGATCAATGGATGAGCTTAACCATGACTTCCAAGCACTTGCTCTGGAGGGCCGAGCCATGGGAGAGGTGAGAGTCCTTTTTTCATCTTCTGCCTGATACGTCATTGTGCTGTTTTACTCTCCTAATTAGTGGTGTGCTGATCATTAAATTGAGGACTATACAAATCACCAGTATTAACAATATAATCGGGTGATTCCGATCACCAATATTTATTTTTAAAAGGCCCCTTGCCACACTTTTACAAGTTATATCCTGCTGTTATCTTTATGCCCACACTGTTAAATGACATTCAATTTACATTAATAGTGAAATGTTAAGATTAATTTTAATTGAACACAGTTAAGAATAGTTCTGTTGCCACTCTTAACACATTGTGGCATACTGGCAAACAGTAAACACAAGGTGTGTAATGGTTCACAGTAAAAAATAAATAAAAAATAATAAAGTTTGTCAACCACGATTTGGTAAGCATTTGCTCCGTTGTTCATCTAGTTTAATAACGCATTTGGATCATACAGTTTGGTGAAGAAAATAAAGCACCAAATATACATGCGCATTTGTAACCTTAGCTAATGCACCTGTAAGGCTCTGTAGATGGACACACTCTGCCTGTGTTTCACGTGGGTCAACTTTCTACAGAGAGCAGCTGTCCTATTAACTGTTAGTATGTTAAATCAGTTGATGACATCACAGTTCTGCATGCGTTAGTTGACAAAAATGGCAAGCGGGGAAAACATGCTGCAAGAGAGAAGCCACTGTGTCATTTAAGTCTCCTGTCTGGGAACTTTTTCTTTATGCAGTCAATCACAACCGCGATGGTCAAACTTTTTCAAAACAGGCAATGTTTGCAGACATTGCTCAACGCAAATGACGCATACTGGTAATACATCGATATTTGATTCGCTATTTACACTGACATCCCCCGAGGATATATAGGTGCACACAGAGCCACAGGTGAGCCTGAAACTGCACACAGACACACTCCCTTCTGTCTTTATGTAGACACTCAGTGCTAGTTCAGACAGACATGAAACAAGAACTAAAGTGCTTGGTGTTCATAGCCAAAGTTATGTTGCCCTTACTCCATTGAGGAAGATGTGGGATTTCCGCGTATGATTAAAATTGAGTCTCGTTATGACATCCATTCTTGTATTCATTTTAATAGCAAGTTTATTTATTCTATAGTGATGTACAGATTCTGAATGTTGAATATATGTTGGGTTGAGTTTGAAATGCAGTGTATATTGATGCATGTATCGTAAAATGCAAGTTTTATTACCCTATCAAAAACTAACCATGGTTTTACTATAGTTCTATTGTAGTAGCTATGACTGAAGTAACAACGACTGCTGTCACCTTTGTTTTCTTGGCAGCAATCATGGTTTTGATGGAATTAACCATGATTTTATGTAGTAATACTGTAGTTTCCATATCGTATCCTTGATTTTACTATAGTATTGTAACCATGACAGTAACCATGTTCATTTTGTGATTACTATGATTTTACTACAGATACAATGATTAAACTATGGTTAATGTAGTAAAGCCATGGTCATTTGTATTGATGTCAAATCTCTTGTGTCCATTACCAAATAGAATATTTTTAATCTGGATTTGGCAGTAATGTTTTATTTTCTCCTGAACAAAACAAATACAGTACAAAAGAAGTTTACATAAACATAGGTTGAAGTCATTAAAACAAATTATTTTAACCACTCATATTAGCAAATTATAGTTGGCAAGTTGTTTAGGTCAATAACTTTGTGCTTGACACAAGTATTTTTTTCCAACAATTGTTTACTGACAGTCACTTTTAATTGACTGTATCACAATTCCAGTGGGTCAGAAGTTTACATACACCAAGTTAACTGTGCCTTTAAGCAGCATGGAAAATTCCAGAAAATTGTGTAAATCCTTTAGCCAATTAGCTTCTTATAGGAAGTGTACTGAATTGGAGGTGTACATGTGGATGTATTTTAAGGCCTACCTTCAAACTCATTGCCTCTTTGTTTGGCATCATGGGAAAATCAAAAGAAATCAGAAAAACAATTGTGGACCTCCACAAGATTGGTTCATCCTTGGGAGCAATTTCCAAATGCCTGAGGGTATCACGTTCATCTGTACAAACAATAGTATGCAAGAATAAACACCATGGGACCATGCAGCCATCATACCGCTCGGGAACGAGACTCGTTTTGTCTCCTGGAGATTAACGTAATTTGTTGGGAAAAGTACAAATCAATCCCAGTACAACAGCAAAGGACCATGTGAAGATGCTGGAGGAAACAGGTAGACAAGTATCTATATCCACAGTAAAACAAGTCCTATATAACCTGTAACCTGAAAGGCTGCTCCGCAAGGAAAAAGACACTACTCCAAAACCGCCATAAAAAAGACAAACTACAGTTTGCAAGTGCACATGGGGACAAAGATCTTTTTTGAGAAATGGTCTGATGAAACAACCATCGTTATGTTTGGAGGAAAAAGGATGAAGCTTGCAAGCCCAAGTACACCATCCCAACCGTGAAGCAGGGTGTGGCAGCATCATGTTGTGGGAGTGCTTTGCTGCAGGAGGGACTGGTGGACTTCACAAAATAGATGGCATCATTAGGAAGGAAAATTATGTGGATATATTGAAGCAACATCTCAAGACATCAGCCATGAAGTTAAAGCTCGGTCATAAGTGGGTCATCCAAATGGGAAATGACCCAAAGCATACCTCCAAAGTTGTGGCAAAATGGCTTGAGGACAACAAAGTCACGGTATTGGAGTGGCCATCACAAAGTCCTGACCTCAATCTGATAGAAGGCCTACCATCCTGACTTTACACCAGTTCTGTCTGGATGAATGGGCCACAATTCCGGCAACTTATTGTGAGAATCTTGTGGATGTCAACCCAAAACGTTTGACCCAAGTTAAACAATTTAAAGGCAATGCTTCCAAATACTAACAAACTGTATGTAATCTTCAGACGCATTGAGAATGTGATGAAAGAAATAAAAGCTGAAATATATAATTACCATTATGCTTGCATTTATGTCAAATTAATAAATGTAAATTTTCTCATTCTTAAAATAAAGTAGAGATCCTAAATGATCCAAGGCAGGGAATGTTTTCAACAATTAAATGTCAGGAATTGTGAGTTTAAATATATCTGGCTAATTTTTATATAAACTTCTGTATTAAACTGTAAGTTCAAAAATAACAGAGATATATTCATGACGAGCTCTAAAACTGCTCCTGGGAGAAATTATTTGTATCTATGATTTGTTTACCATCTTTGCCGTTTTGTTGTAAAGCAAACCACTTATTTTTAAGCAGCAGCATGAAGACGCAATATTGTTACGAGGTTAAAATGTTATTGCGGGTATTAATGATACTGCAAAAAAAGTGCATCCCTAATGTTTATGTCTGATGTTCCTTTTCTGCAGCAGCTCCTCACTGGAAAAAAGTTCTGGGAAACTGATGATTCAGGGAAAGATGGACCAAAAGGGATCTTTCTGGACCAGTGGAGAGACAGTGCTTGGGGAGCCTCTGGTATGTATGTGAAAAGTGGTTATGGTTGATTGGGCATCACATATTTGGTACAGTATATTTCTGTAATGCCTTTTCTCTAGATCACTCAGTGTCCCAGCCAATCATGGTGCAGCGCCGACCAGGTCAGGGCTTCCATGGCGTAGGAGAAGCAGGATCAGTGTTGTCTCCACGTTCTGAGAGTGGTGGACTAGGGGTGTCCATGGTGGAGTATGTTCTGAGCTCCTCCCCTGCTGAGAAAATGGACTCTTGTTTGCGTAAAGGAGCCTTTGTGAGTCTTGACTATTTAAATCTTTTATCACATCATTCATTAATTTTTTCTGTTTGTATACTGTTCACTTACACTTCAATCTTTCTCTCCATGTCTCCCAGGGTCCAAGAGATTCTGAGGCTGATGACCCGGAGAAAAGGGCAGAACCAAAACCCAAAACAGCGTATGACCCTGAACGTAACGAACTGAAGGAAATCGAGTCTGATGCTTTGGATAACCCCAATGGACTGCCTAATCAGAATGGACTTGATGTGGATATTAAGGATTATAGGTATACATCAAAAAAAGGTTATTCAGCTGCATCTCTCCTGTAAAATGTGTCATTCCTCAGCATTATGTATGGGGCCAACCAGAGACACACACTTAAAATATTTTAGAATAATACAGTATATTAATATTATAATTAGGCCTGACATGATTATTAAATAGTCATCTGATCGCAGTTATTTGGTTTTACCTTGGTTAATGTGAATGTGATTATTGTGCACTTCAAGTATTTTTAGAAATATTTTGATACTTAAAATCTATATTTTTTTAATGTCATGTTTTTAAAAGCCTTTTATTATACGATTCCAAGTGAAATATGAATAAATGATTTCTTAAGGTGTATGAAGCACACATACACAAGTATGACAATTTGTACTATTAATCTTCATTATTGTAAAAGCCCTAAAATAGACAATTAAGTGGCATAATCCTGAAAGCCATTAAACAGATAATTAATCAGAATAATCCAGAAATCTTGAAAACATACAATAGCGATTATTTGTTTAACAATTAATAGTCAGCCAAATTTCTTACTCGTGACAGCCCTAATTATAATTACTATGTTTTCAGAATTTTTTTTACACAATTCTTTTCACCCCCAGTCATACTCCTGGTAACTGTCCTCCAACTGGTCCAGAAGTGGAATTGGGTGGACCAGAATTGACTGGAGGTCCAGGGCCAAAACAAGCTGAGGAGTTCCCCAATGTTGAGACCCAAAATGTGTCCCTGGACCCCATGGAATCCATTTCAATGGAGACTTTGCAGTTTGATTATCCTGGAGGTCAGCTGCCTCTTGACTCCACAGCAGCTACTGTTGGCCTATTTGACTACAATTCCCCTCAGCAGGTAAATATCTGATGCACTTAGTAATTACCGCATTGAAGAATATAGTGAATCCTCAAAGATGCGGTGTGATCTGGCAGACCAATAATCAGAAGTTATTCAGTAATTAGGGGAAAGAAAGAAAATGTAAAGCTTGTGTGTATTTATGAAAATGTATATTGATTAAATTGTTATTAAAGGTCAAACATGTGAAGTCTAACTTTGAAAAACCTCTGAAGTAAAATGCTGCAAAACCATTCAGCCTCTTTGGGGGCTTTATACATTTCTATACAGGAATTATTCTGAAAGTATTTCTAATCAATCCTATTTGCATATGCTTTTAATGATTTTCAAAGGCTTTGCATTAATTAATGTAAACAAATGCAAATGTTTAGTGAAATCTGTTTCGTGCCTAATAAATGCAACTCCATTTATTGCAGCTGTTCCAGAGGCCCAGCCCTCTAGCAGTTCAGCAGCTCACAGCAGCCCAGCAGCAGCAGTATGCACTCGCCGCAGCTCAACAACAACACATTGGTGAGTTTGTGTCCAAATTAATGGGTGAAATTAGTTAATTTACCTATTGATCAATTTTCTCCTTTTGAATCTGAGTTTCTGGTGGCTTATTTTTAATTTTCCCATGGGTTGTGTTTTAGGACTGGCCCAAGCTGCATTTGTACCAAACCCTTATATCATCAGCGCGGCTCCACCTGGCACTGATCCGTATGCTGCAGGCCTCGCTGCTGCTGCCACGCTTGGTGAGAGCTCATGGTTTAAATGTGTGATGGATATGCCTCAAGTATCGTTTTGTCTGTCTTTTAGTGACTTATAAGTTAACACTTTGAGGTTATTACAGCAACTAGACAGTAATAGGTTGGAAAAGACCTGGACAAAGACCGTATATAATACATTTTATAAATTCAAGATATGGAGTCTACAGATATGAATGACTATATAGTCTTTAATAATAATAAAAAAAGCCCACTAAATATTAGGTATGTGACAGTATCAAATTTTCACATCATGATAATTGCTCAAGCTTTTATCATGGTATACAGTATTATCAAGGTATTGATTTACATTACAAAAATGGGTTGAAAGATAAACTAACTTTATTGTTGTTCTCAGTTTAATTACTCTTTCAATACCAAACTGGCCTTTAAGTTAACAGATAATGAAGAACTTTGACAAGAACCTTGAACTTTTAAGAAACTTCCATCAACACCATAGATAAACCAAATAGAAAAATTTAGTAATATAATTACTTAATTATTTTTAATATTACTTAATATTGAAATGGTCATTATGCCTCAGGGCCACTGATCATTACAGATCAGTAGAGACCTTGTTTTGTTGAGGCTAATGTTAAAATAAGGCTAGACTAATTTTATCCATCTCCTAGGCTACAACAATTGTATGCATGTTTTTTTTTTTTTCTTTCTAAATAGCAGGCTAATTGCTAATATGATTACAAATGTATTAACACTGTATGGAAATGTACTTTTCTGTGGTGTTCTAACTTCAAAATTAATATTGACATCATTGTTGTGCTACATTGCCATTATTAATTACAGGACTTAGTATTATCTGATTCCAACTGTATTTTATTTGTTACTACGAGATGCAGATGTTACTGTGTAGTTAACAGTTTTAGCAAACTACTCTTTGTCCACTGGAAAGCAAACTACACATTACCTGCAAGTAGCAACAACAGATCACTATATTCGTCTTAGTTGTCACTTAGTTAATTGTCACGTATTGTGTTCTCTCAATTTTCAGCAACAGTTAGGAAAAACGAGCAGAACTGCACAACTTGCCTTTATCTTGCTGAATTTAACAGAATGATTGCTGCACAAATGCGCTGCATGTTGGAGGTGTTCCCATGTTGTGCTACCACTTTTCTGTTGCATGTTTTACACAAAGGAATACCATCAATCCCGCTGTATTTTTATGGAAGCCAAAATACTTCCACTCTTACAACTTAACCCTACTAGAGGGCGGATAAAGGGTCAGCTGCGTTCCTCCTTCAGCCATGCTTCTAGTCCACACTGGTTTGTTTACATCAAAGTGCGCATACGTCATTTGTGCCGCATACATGCAGTGTTGTAAATATCGATTTGTTGATGGAATAAAAACTACTGTGCAATCAGAAAAAAGTATCTTGTGTAGAGTAAAACTTGCTTGCAAGCCACTGTAGTTTTGAGGCAAATTGAGTGATTTCAAATAGCTTTTTAAAAATCTATTACCATTATTCACAAATTACATGAAAAGTTAGCAGAAAAGGACCCTGGAAATTCACTGGTCAAAATTGTGTTCAAGAATCTGTTCTTGGTACTCCAATGATTAAGATTCAACTTTATTGTCATTGGCTCTGTACCTGTACTCTGCACAATGAAATGCAGTTTTTTTTACATATCCCAACTAAGCTGGGGTCAGAGCGCAGGGTCAGCCATGAAACGGCGCCCCTGGAGCAGATAGGGTAAAGGGACTTGCTCAAGTGCCCAACAGTGGCATCATGGCAGTGTTGGTGCTTGAACCCCTGACCTTCAGGTCAGTATCCCACAGCCTTGACCACCAAGCCACCACTGCCCCTTCAATGATGACTACATGAATTTAGATTTCTGTTTAGGGAGAAGAATCATCAAGTGTTCCATTATTTACTGCACAAGTTGCCTGACTACTCAGCGGAGCACCTTTTATAAACAGAGTCTTGTAGAGTAGATGAGGGGTGTTATTCATGATTGCATGGGTAGTTTCCTCCAGTGATTTGAGGTTTAGCTCTAGGATTGAGTCTGCTTAAGTGCTTGAGGAGTAGTGGTGGCGTAGTGGGCTAAAGCACTAAACTGTTAAGCAGAAGGTTGTCTGTTCGATCTCCACAGCCACCACCATTGTGTCATTGAGCAAGGCACTTAACTCCAGGTTGCTCTGTGGCTATTGGCCCTGTAATAAGGGCCCTGTAAGTCGCTTTGGATAAAAGCATCTCAGTGTTTCCCCTAGGTTTACAGCTTTGGGGGGGGGGGGGGGCTGGGGTTTGGTTGGTTGCGGAAAATTAACACAGACACAAACACTTAAAGGAGTCTTTTAATGGCAGCAGTGAATATATTAACTGAACAATTATTTGAACTGTACAATAAACTAAACATTGGAACATTTATTTTTATGTAATTTATCCACAAAGTGTGCAGCTTTTGTCACTGCAGTGTATCTTTCTGGGCTTCTGGAAGAACATTTCCAGAGCCTCTTGATATGGGAAGTCAGAAACGTCTGGCCCATTTATTGAGATCCGCATGCATGCTGCAAGATGGTCTCCTTGCAGCCTATTGCGGATGTTTGTCTTGACCTGCAAATGCATTAACTGTTAAATGTGATAGCTTAACATATAGCTAAAAGCAGCAAATCCTATTGTGAAAAGTTTGCATTACCCTGTTCATGGTTGAGAAGTCCCTTTCACAGTTTACACTACTGATTGGGACCGTCAGAGCAATAGAAGCCAGCAGGCTGTTAGTCTGAGCAGACAGTCAGAACAAATATGTGTGTGATTGAGCGTTAAGGCCTATATTATTTTATTTTTTCGTTCTTTGAATTAGTTAATTATATTAATTTCAATCTTTTGTTCATATCTTAAATTTTTTTTAAATATTTTTATTAATAGATCCGGCTCTTCTGATATGCGAGCCGGCTCCCAACGTTCATCTACAAGATTCAGCTCTTAGAGCCGACTCGTTCGCGAACGACCCATCACTAGTGACTGGACTTTTGCTGCTTGTCAGGGAAAGGGCGTGCAGCACTTGGGCTCTTTTCTGTACTTGGACTCGGAGCAGTAGCGCTACTCCGGGTGCTACTTAAAGGAGAGCGAGTGTTGCCATCTTCACCACCCTGGGAGCGTTTAAAAAACACAGATATTTTTGTCTTCTTTTCAGGTGATTGACGCAACATATTTCCGACGCACGCTTTCTGTCCGCTGGTGGGAGTGTGTGATGAGGAGTCGACTCCAAAGAGTCGATTCCTCTACTCTGAATAGCCCCAGACTCGGGGTCGACTCCATCACAGGAATCGACTCTTGGTGTCGACTCTGTTACTGTGTCCGAAATCACTCACTTGTGTGTCTCTAATCCCAATAAAAATTATATGTTTGCAGTAAAGTCGAGTAGATTGTATATTTTTTACATTTTGAGTGTATTACTATTTGTTATATGTTGAATTAATGTGACGTCATATCACTACCGTAGTCTCAGTCTAGTGTATCCGCGGCGTTACACCATGCCAGAGAGCTGTCGTAGAAACTTTGTATTTATCCTACGCTAAAGATAGGCTTGTAGCTTGTAGCTTATCTCTTTAGAAATAGATAACAGTCACAGTGACTCTAGTTTGTAATTATACATACCTCCGTACCAGAAAACCTGGAATCGAACACCCCTATGCTCACCTGTGTGCGCGCGAACGTGTCCGTGTGTGCGCGTGCAGGCGTGTGTGTGTGCGCGTGCAGGCGTGTGTGTGTGTGTGCGCATAGGGGCGGAACTCCGGCGTGCAAGATACAGAGAGCTGAGGAGAATAATAAACGTGCGACCATGTAGAGACAGAAATGACATGCCGTCGTGTAAATAAGATAAATAACTTAAGGGCTATTTAGTTTGTTTAATAAAAGAACAAGGTATAGACCTGTTCTATTCGAAAGGTAACCTTAAATTACTTATGTTGTGATCTGGCGCTATATAGAAAATATAATTAACTTTACCTTCAAGGGGGGGCAGAGGGTGCCATTGGGGGGGCGGGGCGCCCCCCCAATATAATGGCAGGGGAAACACTGCGTCTGCCAAATGCATAAATGTAAATGCTTGATTAAGCCACACAAACACACACACACTCTGCTTTCATGCTACTGCCCAGAGCACAGAGGAAATGGCCACTGCTACTACTGTCTCGAAGCCTGTGGTAGAGTCTCTTGTACATCAAAGACTGCAAGCCTCCTCTGAAAACAGCCGGCTTTGGCCCTTTGTCTGAGAAATGTTGTGTGTGTTTCAGGTCCAGCAGTGATGCCCCCTCAGTACTATGGTGTGACTCCATGGGGTGTGTACCCTGCCAACCTATTCCAGCAGCAGGCCACCACCCCCTCCAACTCCGCTAACCAGCAGACAGCTGCACAGAATCAGCAGAACCAACAGCAGGTGAGCGATGAGCCAACCAGGGCCACTGATGTAATAATGCGTCATAAATCCCATTCGTATTCCTCCAAAATGCAGTTCTTTGAATGTCAGCGTTAATACACATCAACCAAACTTGGAACTTGGTTTTCCCAGGTGATGCGTGCAGGTGGAAACCAGCGACCTCTTACCCCTAGCCAAGGACAGCAGGGTCAGCAGACAGAGCAGCTTGTAGCTGCAGCAGCAGTGAACTCTGCCTTGGCCTTTGGACAAGGCCTGGCAGCAGGCGTACCTGGTAAGAGACTATTGGTGTGAAATGTTCTTTGCTGTTACAAAGGACAATGTCTGAAGTTAGATTTTCCCCTGTTAGACACTGTTTGACACAGAC
Organism: Moxostoma hubbsi; assembly: GCA_032164185.1. NCBI lineage: Eukaryota > Metazoa > Chordata > Actinopteri > Cypriniformes > Catostomidae > Moxostoma > Moxostoma hubbsi. Next base: position 14,360,380 of record JAVLUX010000032.1, on the reverse strand, counting down.
TCTGTTTGTGGTATTTCAGGTTATCCCATGTTAGCCCCAGCTGCATATTATGACCAGACAGGTACACTTGTGGTGAATACGGGTGCTCGTGGTGGCCCGGTCCGACTCATGGCCCCTGCATCGGTTATCATCAGCCCATCAGCAGCAGGTACACGTTTGAACTTTGCACACTTTCTCACTTTAATGTGTGCCCGTACACAGACTTAAGTTCCAGAAGAACCTGTTATTCCGAGTCCACCGTTAAAATCCTTCAAAAATTTTTATTTTTAATGTATAATTTCTTCCTTGTTTTGCAGTGGCTGCTGCTGCCGCCTCAGCAGGTGGGGCTAATGCCGGTCTCGGGGGTGGAGCAAGTGGGGCATTCCGTGCATTGAGTTCTCAGCAAGCTCCTGGGCAGCAGGGCAGTGGTGCTTTGGGAGGAAACTCTTTTTATGGGAGTGGCTCCCCAAGCTCCTCCACACAGAGCTCCTCGCTGTTTTCACAAGGCTCTGCCCAGCCGGGAAACACCTCACTCGGATTCAATGCCAACCCCTCTTCCTCCCTGGGTGCCACACTTGGAGCAACCCTCGGAGGTTTTGGAACAGCAGGTGTGTGTGATCTTAAAGTCATTAGCAAACAATAATCCACACAGAATAACACTTTTAAACCCTTAAAGTAAAATCATCTTTTTCATATGCTTAATGTGTTTTTTGTAAATGCTGTGCATAATGATCACTGTGAAACTAAGAGTGAACTACAACACATACTATACCAAGACTGAAGCTCAAGCGATATTGCTAATGCTCAAATGTTTTAGATGGAATAAGTTTTGCATTTAATGATGTGTTCAGTCTTGCTCTCAGAGATTTGTTGAATTTTGCATAATGTTCTGTTTGCAGTTGCTAATTCCAGCTCTAGTGGGTCACGTCGAGATTCTCTGACAGGAAGCTCTGACCTGTACAAGCGTACACCCAGTAGCCTCACCCCTATTGGCCATGGGGGGTTCTACAATGGCCTCAGCTTTAGCTCCTCCCCTGGCCCTGTAGGCATGCCTCTTCCCAACCAAGGCCCATCCCACTCCCTAACCCCGCCTCCCTCACTCTCAACCCATGGATCTTCAAGCAGTCTCAATCTTGGTGAGTGCATGTTGCGTAAACAGTTTATCATAAAGAACCACATGTATGTGCATCTGAAAGCACTTCAACGGGTGTTGGATCAAAGCATGTTAAAGAAATATATCAACACACTGCTACGATTTTCCTATTTATTTTGCAATGTTGTGATCTTATGTTCCTGATGAAGTAAATGGGAAACTCATTTTAACAATGTGCAGATATATTTCTTACGTTTATAAGAGGCAGTGACCTTCGAGGCGTTTCCAGACTCAACAAATATTTTAATGTATTTTTCAGAATATATTTTCATCACAAATCATTTAAGTATTGAATTGATGTAACAGTGTATCGCCATTTTCATTTAACATTAAAAATTATTGAATGAATCTTACATTTATATAGCACTTTTCTGACACTGCACTCAAAGTGCTTCACATCGTGAACAGCTTCACATCGTGAACAGGGATCTTCTCAATCACCACCAGTATGCAGCGTACACCTGGATGATGGAACGGCAGCCATAGTGCACCAGAACTCTCACCACACACCAGTTGTGAATCTAATTGATCCGTCTCTGTCCCATACCCCTCAGGTGGTCTGACCAATGGCAGTGGGCGTTTTTTCTCTGCAGCACCGGGGGCCGAGGCGAAGTACCGCAGTGCCGCCACTGGCTCATCTCTCTTCAGTCCTAGCAGCCAGCTCTTCCCATCGTCACGGCTACGCTACGGAATGTCTGATGTGATGCCATCAGGTCGCAGCCGCCTTCTTGAGGACTTCAGAAACAACCGCTACCCTAACCTGCAGCTGAGAGAGATCACAGGACATGTCATGGAGTTCTCTCAGGACCAGCATGGCTCCAGGTAATGCAGATGTGTGCTATAGCTCACAGTTGTGGTTACTCAGGACATAGTGTTTGGAGTCTGTGTTCTCCTAAAGCACCTTAAAGGTGCACACACACATTTTTTTTCTCCCAATTAACACAGTTTACTCAAAGAAATTAACTGTAATTTTAAAATGTCTAAAATCATAACCACATGAACAGCTGAACACTACTCGCTTAATCTTAATATCCACACTGTTATTGGACACTTCACTTTCATTATTTAATTATGGCTGACTATGATTAGTGCATTTCTACAATAGCAACTTAGACTGAAATCTATTGATTTTGAATGATGCTGCATCCAAGCCGCTATATGTCACTGTGGCTCCCAGATGACACAAGTAAAAAGAAAAAGAGTGCCCCTTTTTAAGTGTTATTTTCCATTAAGACCACCCTAAAGTTTCCCTTAAAATTAAGAGTGAAGCAGAAAATTATAAAAAAAATCATAATCCTTTAAAAAAAAGCATTTTTATGCTTAAAGGAGATCGTTCACCCAAAAATTAAATTCTCATTATTTACTCTCTCTCATGATATCCCAGGTGTGTATGACTGACTTTCTTCACCAGAACACGTTTGAAGAAAAATTCATCTTTGTTTGTTCTTAAAATGCAAGTGAATGGAGATTTCTTTTTTGAAGCTCCAAAAATCACACACAGTCAGCATAGACGTCAGATGTGAAAAAGATAAATATTTAAGTACTTATTTTAACTCTTAAATCATGCTTCCGCTCTGCAGCGGTATGCGAGTGTGACGTAATCACATTGGAATTTGAAGTAGGCTAGAACTGAGGCTAGTGTGTCAGCCGGAAGAGTAGCGCTGTTTACAAGTGAGGAGGAGGAGCGCTGTACAGAAGCATTATTGGTTTTGGTTCAGATCTGTATCTGTTATTTTACTCAAAATGGTGCTTTGCTCTAGAAGACATGATTTTAAACGCTGGAATCGTATCGATGACGTTTATGCTGACTGTCTGTTATTTTTGGAGCTTCAAAAGAGAAATCTCCATTCACTTGAATTTGAAGGGCCTGAGCATAGACATTTTAAAATTTTTCTTCAAATGTGTTCTAGTGAAGAAAGTAAGACATGCACACCTGGGATATCATGGTGGTGAGTAAATGATTAAGATAATTTTCATTTTAGGGTGAACTATCCCTTTAAGCACACCCATATAATCCATTAAGTGTTGCATAATGCCCCTTAACGGCCATTTTCCTAATTTTGCGCTCTAGGGAGAACCCTTTTAGAACATCTTAGCAATGAAAACTTTAGCAGAAAATACCGATTTGACCATCACGCAATATGAGAAATCACTAACAAGCTGTAGTAAATCCCTTAACTGTTTCCCTTACCTTAGAGGAATGTTTAAGACATTACATGAAATCCTGAAGTCATTCCCTCAGGTTAGGGGAGATGACACTTCAAGTGTTATCCTTAAAATTGTAAGGGTTTTTTGCAAGGAACTAAGCATTTCTGCATAAGATGTTACAGCTTTGGATAATGGTGAAAGTGTAACAATAGAATGTATAGTAGAGTAGAATGATTACAGTTTGTGTACAACTTATGGTACTTAATATCCCTTTCATGAGCCTTTCACCATAATTATTTTATACTTGATCCTTAAAATGGACTTCACCAAATGTGCTCACACTTTCAAGTAGGGCTTGACGATAAAACGATATCAATATTTATCGTGATAAAACTCCACAATAAGCTTTTGAGTAATTTTCGATATTTAGCCTGTGTTCTACATCTAGACATGCGTGTTGCTAAAAACACTAGCAGTTTGTCTTTATTGTCGTATGTTTACACAGGCGTGTGTGCCAATGTGAGCGAGCACTTTCAATTTCTTCCTATGGAAGCCGAGCGTCAAGCTCGCGACGTGGATTGTAAAATTGACAGCGGCGCGGGGAAAGCGGTTCCCTAGTGTTGGGAGTGGCTTTGTGCAGATTTCTTCCGCTTCAGTGAAAACGCAGCCTCAGACTGTATGCAGTTGCTATTGCCCCCGCTACGCAGGTCACCACGTTCCGGATGCGGACCCCAGATTTATTCCATCTTGATTGCAAGACATCATGACGACGGTTACGCTCTCCGTCTCTAGTGAGCAGTGCGACAAAACAACAGTGCCGATCTGATCTTTCTGCGCTGTATTCTATTTTTCTCTAGCACTGAAACGCGCTTCACTGATGCCCTGTCCCGGTCCGCACCCGTTTTCTCTTTTCCCCACATGTGCGTGAATTTAGTTTTATTAATCAGCATGTTCAAAGCCCTTAATAATAAACAAATAGATTTCTGTTCTAATTTTGTGAAATTATTCAGATTTCATCATCTCTGACAAGGATGAAAGACAAAACAATTACTAGTTTGTAGCCTAGTCTTTCTCACATGAAAATAAAAAAATGGTCCATTCACACTTTTACATTTTAAAATGTTCTCTCTGGAGGAACCTCAGTACCTACAGTACAGATACAGTATCATTCCTCAGTCACAAGGGATTCAATGCCCCCATACATGAACAGATCATCTTATAACATTCATATCCTACTGCACTCAATTGTTAAACTCTATAAAATATTGTAATATTTTCATAGAAGATCCCTCAAACACCACTGCATTGGCGATGCATTGGGGGCCCAGACAGTTTTGTAAAGACTATTTAGACTTTTTAGGATTTTGTTTTCTTTTTTGGAAATTTAAAAAAAATGTGCAAATGTGATTCAATATCGTGACATCGAATGATATGAAAAAGAATACTGTGATAATATTTTTTGACATATCACCCAGCCCTACTTTCAAGTCCAAAATATATGTATAATATATGTGTACAGGTTTATCCAGTTAAAATTGGAGAGAGCAAGTCCTGCAGAACGGCAGTTGGTCTTCAATGAGATACTACAGGCAGCCTACCAGCTCATGGTTGATGTGTTTGGAAACTATGTTATCCAGAAATTCTTTGAGGTAACAAAAGTTTTTTTTTTAATCTATATCCTTAATGAGGTTCTAATGAACCACAGGGGAAAACAGACAGAAAAATATAAGTATGTTTTATGCATTTGAGAGGCCTCCAAAAACATTAGGCACTGGCAAAAAATGTACTACAAAATGTATTAATATATTTCTAGTTGTGTTGCTTGTAAAAAAAAATATGTTCAGATAAGATGGCTATTTTTAAAATGCTTGTGCCCTGATGGTGTAGTTACATTGTCTACCAGCAAGGCTAATAGGGCCTTGCTTCTATCAGTTAAATTGAAATTTCCTCTAAATTTAATTTTGCTTTGTTTAGTTTGGCAGTCTTGATCAGAAGTTGGCACTGGCCGAGCGGATCCGTGGCCATGTTTTATCCCTGGCCCTGCAGATGTACGGCTGTAGAGTGATCCAGAAAGCTCTGGAGTTCATCCCCTCAGACCAACAAGTCATTGTAAGTTTACAAAGACTGTATGCCCATGTGCACTGATGTTATAATTTGTCATGTTGCTGGTGTAGGAATCCAATTGAAAAGTGTTATAATTGCGTCACATGTGTTTGTCTTGCACAGAATGAGATGGTTCGGGAGCTTGATGGACATGTCTTGAAGTGTGTGAAGGATCAAAATGGCAACCATGTGGTGCAGAAGTGTATTGAGTGTGTTCAGCCTCATGCTCTGCAGTTTATCATCGATGCCTTCAAAGGACAGGTGTTTACTATGACAGCTTACCTATTCAACAGCATGAAGCCCTTTTATGTTTGAATTGAAGGATTTTAAGAAAGGATTTATGTCTGTGTACCTTTGGACCTTCTTTGTGATTTGCTTATGGAGAAGCGGACCTTTGCTTTGACTGACAACTGCTGTACGCTTACAGAAATCAAAGTTTTGAAATCACAGGGTTTCTGCAGATCCTTAGTCTTAAAATTCAGTTTTCCTAAATTTAAATATATAAAAAGTCGTAAATATCTTATGTGATACAACAAAAGTCTTCATTTTTATTTAAAGAGGTCTTAAATTTGTGGATGGAAAGACAGGAATCGTTATATGATCTATTGTGATTATCAAACTTCAAAAGAATATGATTTAATTAAATGCATGCGCTGTGTCCTTCAAAGTGAAAACACGCCTGTAATTTCCAGCTGTTGCAGAGCAGTTCACAATCATTAGGCCAGATCGGAAATTTATGACAATCGATTACTAATGATTAACTTTGATGAAATATAATTTTTAATGTTTACTTTTAATTGGTTATATTGTAATACGCTGTAGAATATTTTAGGGGTGTACATTTTATTCACCTGAGCAACTGAAAGCAGTGAAGCACAAACATTTCAAAATAAGAGTCCCTGGTGTACTTCAAAGTTAAAGTGCCTTTAAAGTTAAAAGTTCCATGCTATGAATCAAATCTGCAATCTGGCCCTCATCACAGGAAGAAAAGACTTAGAACTTAATATAGGCTATCAGTTTTAAACTATTGCAAACTATTATATTTCAACATTTATATAATAAAAACTATTGTAATTTCAACACTATCGAATCGGCACAATCCAATATCAGTTGACCTCTAATTTGTATTTTTTTATATAATGGTACATAAACCAAATTTTAATGCTGTGTATATGTGGAAAACATGTCTTGAGAATTTTAAACTTACATATATCCTACCCTATTTTACTGATAAGCGTTGTTAAGGCCATGTTGAATGTGTGCCATTTTAATTAAGAGTCTGTGATACATCATTTATTTTGAGAAATCAGGGTACCTGCAGGTCCTTAAAGTGTCTTTAAATGTACTTTTTTAAAAATTTAAGGCCATAAAAAGTCTTAAATATCTCTTAAGTTTTACATTTTGTTTGCTGAGGTCTTAAATTTTGGGGCATGAATAGAGGACGCAAAAATCAGCAGAATCTGCGGTAGTCATAATTATCTCTCTCGTGTGCATTTAGCAGCTGACACTTGAGTTTAGTGTGAGCGCGCACAGGGAAGCGCATTTTTACTGAATTTACAAAGTTACAGATGTATAAACCTTCAGTAACCCATTAGTCAGAAAGGCAAATGCCGTTATTATGCATCTCTGTAAGCGAGCGATGCGCTAACGCTATCGCTCCTGTTTATAATCGACAAAGCCCTCAACATTGCAATTTGCCAGGTTGGAGCATCTTTTGATGCCTTTCAAATATTGGTGCTTCCTTAATTCACATTACCTTTGAAAAAAATTGTAAAGCTAACAGAACTAGCTGCAGAGTTACACCTCTCATCTCCACCTCTCTTGAGCTCCATCTAACACATACAGGTACTTTTTCTGCCATCTGAATCAGTCAATTAAAAAAAAAAAATTATAATATACAAAACAATAATAATATAAATATTATAATAATATACATATGACAATATATTTGGTATACAATCTGTTTTCAGTATACATCATAACTAATTATGCAGCACAGGTCTCTTAATTTAATTTAACATTTTCAATGCATAGTGTCAACTTTAAACAGACATTTTTAAGGTAACTAACTAATACAGACTCTAGGGTGACCAGTGAAGACTGGTTTTTAAACTAACTGCCCTGTACCTCTTAAAGTATTTATTAAAGGTATCTGCCAAGAAAAAAAAATAAATGTTCTTCAGCACGTTAGACCCTATTCACAGCAGTGCCATATTTATTTTTTGATGAGAATAACAACGAGGCTGTGTTCAATGGGCTGTACTGCAGTTTAAAGTGTTTTTGGATCGTTCTGTGTACAAAACATTGGAAAAATATATTTTCTTGGAACAGAATGGGAAATCAGATGGGATATTGCAGCTTTTTAAGGATTTACACCATTCGTGCCATTGAAGAGATGGTAAGTCTATCCCTCGCAGCTTCATTTCATTTCCCATTAAAAATCAAACATGGCGCTACTGTGAAAAAGGTCTATAGACGAATCCTCTGTTTACAAAAATGTCAGCGCATGTGCTGTGTGGTGGCAGAAAGCCCGTTGACTGTTGCGTTAGATTTGACAGATTAGATGATTAAATGAAAGTATGACACACAACCATCATAAATACAAGCATATTCTTAGCAATATAATTACTATAATGACGAGTTAATAACAAACATGTAATCATGTTCACTATAATTTTTGCTGCAAAGTTGTGAGTTCAAATGATCTCAGTCCAGTCAGCTCTGTTGATGGCTTGAGGCCACAGCAGTCAACGAGAGCCCTCGGAATAATTTTTCAACAACGCAATCTGATAAAAGTCAAGTTAAAAGACTTTTTACGACTTTTTGCCACAACTTCCGTGTTTGACATAAGCGGTGACATTGCCAAAGCATTGGTCTATTGCATCACGTCTTGCTGGAAAGCAAGTGACTAAAGAGAAGGGTCAACATATAGGCTACATACTTCAGGCTTGGTGTATTCTTAATTCATTTATAGTTTTAAAGTTGTATTAGCTTATTTAACTAAAGAGAAACACATGCACAATAAAATATAAAAACATATCCAGAGTAATCCAAATAGCATCAGTGGTTTTGTATTTATCAGCTAATGAATTAATGTTTTATTTATTTATTTTTTGTGAAAAGTGGTCTTACATTTTCCTGTTATTTGGCCTTATAAAGTCTTAAATTTAATTACTTCAAACCTGCAGAAACCCTGTTAATTTAGTTTTTTGAGGTCTTGAAAAAGGTCTTAAATTCTTACATTTGATTTAAAAACTCTGCTGCAACCCTGGATCTGATCAGTTTGGAATCAGTTCAACTAATATCATTTTAATTATTTTCAATTGCCTGTCAATTGTTTCTAGAACTGCAGCCGTGTCAAATTCAGTGTTTCCTTTTCAGTGGATTGCACTGGCCAAAATGGCTGCAACAGTGAATACGTAGTTCATGGGCCCCACATTCTTACATAGTGGATACTGGGGATAGAAGACCTGCGTACATGCATTTTGTGTCCTGCCTATGTTGAGAGAGAACTGCATTATCATCAGTAGAATAAAGAAGCTGGAGCTCCAGGTTCTGAAATGTATTTAAAACATTAATCTCTTGTGTAAGTAATAACTGTATGTGTTGTGCAGGTGTTTGCTCTGTCCACTCACCCATATGGTTGCCGGGTGATCCAGCGTATTCTGGAGCACTGCCTGCCTGAGCAGACTCTACCGATACTGGAGGAAATACATCAACACACCGAGCAGCTGGTCCAGGTAATTTTGAAGCATCTTTTTTTATTTACTGACCCAGGAACAGTGTTATTCAGTCCTCCTAATCGAAACCCATTTGTTTCCTTTCCCATGTAGGATCAGTATGGGAATTATGTAATTCAGCATGTGTTGGAGCACGGCCGCGCAGAGGATAAGAGCAAGATCGTCTCTGAAATCAGAGGAAATGTTTTGGGGCTCAGCCAACATAAGTTTGCCAGGTGTGCATTAGGGAATCATTGTGGACAACTACCTCAAGATTCAATACACCAAGATATTATAATTTGAACATGAGGGTGATCAACAATACCTTTAATTTTTAAATGAACTAATTTTAATTAAATTGTAGGAAAAATGCACACACAAATAAAGAAAAAGGAATCATGATTATATGATTGTATCAACACAGCATAAAAATGCATGCTTATTAATCAATCAATCAATGCATGCATGTAACCTCAGGAGTACAGAAAGTGTCTTAGTTCAAACATGTGTGTTCTTTCCTTAGTAACGTGGTGGAAAAGTGTGTGACCCACTCGTTGCGTGCAGAGAGAGCGATGCTAATTGATGAGGTGTGCAGTATGGTGGACGGGCCCCACAGTGCCTTATACACCATGATGAAGGACCAGTACGCAAACTACGTTGTGCAGAAAATGATCGATGTAGCTGAGCCTACACAACGCAAGATTGTAATGCACAAGGTGCAGCTCAGCTTCTATTTCTGTATCTGCACTCTTTCTTTTTTTTTTTATTCCTTTCTTTATCCACTCTGACACTTGGGAAAGAATTGTGTTCCATTACAGACTGTTGTGTGATGATTGTTTGTTATTGCTGTGTAGATCCGGCCCCATATTGCAACACTGAGGAAGTATACGTATGGAAAGCACATCCTGGCTAAACTGGAGAAGTATTACATGAAGAACGGCGTTGACCTCGGCCCACTCTGTGCTCCCCCGAATGGCATCATGTAAATCTGTCCCATAACTCACTAGGACGTCTGTGTGTATGCGTGCGTGTGAGTGCATTTGTCCAAACCCAACATAGGGAGATTGGTGTGTATTTGCTGAAAACTTCCCCTCAATGTTGATTCATCCCTAGAGTTTTTGTGACCTTTTTATTTTCTTTAACTCTCCCTTTTAGCAATTCTTCCTTTTTCACTCTACTACCTAAGTAATGGTCCTTAGTTGGTCCTGTATGTATGTATGTAATGAGAGAATATTTGAATTATCCCACTTTCAATCATGTAGGCTTACGCAAACACTTTATTGCTCAGCAACACCTTTCTAATGCACATATTCTTTCATAACATGCACATTCATGCTAAAACTTGATTGCTAACATACACAGACATATAGCATGGGAGACGTTTTTGGTCTTGCTTCTATAAACTATTTAGTGCATACTTGGTGTAGACCTTTGCATATATATATAAATATATATATAAAACTTTGTAGTTTTCTGGTTTTTGATGTCCAATCTGTATCTATAATCTTCCCCAGTAGTGAATACATACTTCTGATTGTATAATTGTACATTTGTAAACCTTTGCTAATGTAAATGTGGACTCGCTTCGACAGCCCTTTTTTTGGTATGAGAAAAAATGACAAAATGGAAAAAATAATCTTGTGCATTTCAGTGTAAATTCTCACCTCTTTGGTTGTGGTTTCTGCGTTATGAGTTGTTATATATTGTAAATTGTAATATCAGATTTTTTTGTTGGTTTTGAAGCCCTTTGGATTATTAATGCATAGATGTACAAAGAACAGAGAAAATGTGCACTCTGCTTTTAGCCATTCACCAGCCACCTCTTTTTTCCCCTCCACTTATCCCTTTCTTTTTTAAGATCTTTTATAGTCCCTCCCTCGCTCCAGGGCAGATAGCAGCAAGCGCATTTATGTGTATGTGTGTGATGTGTTAGACTGCCCTGGGTCAGAGGCGTGTACAGATTTCCCATTCTTTTGTCTACTTGTAAGTGATTGTAACATACTGGCCATTGATTTTTGATTTGGAACACTCTCCGGTGTATATTTAAACAGCCTTGTGTATATTTCCTATGATACTCTTTATGCAGGCACACTTGTAACCATAATGTGTATAGGTAACAGATGCTGTGTGAGCTTTCTGCCTGGGCAACTATTTTTTGTAACTCCAGTTGTAGATTGTCTCTAAACAATGTGTGATCTTTATTTTGAAACAAAACAATGAAAAAAATTGAAAATTTCATCATTGTCTTTGACTCTTCCTTTTGATGTGCTTATTTTGTCTCCAGCCTGTTCTTTGTAAGACAATGTTTTTTTTAAAAGCTAACATACATTTTTTTTTTTTTTTTTTTTTTTTTTTTTAAGTACTCGTGAATTGCTGAAGGTTACAGTTTTGTTTGAGGAATTTCATTCTCTTTAGGATTTCAATTATAATGGCTTCATGAATTATTAAGAGTACAAGCACCCATCCAGGGTGTGCTGAGTGACTTCAGCCAGGACTCCCAATCTACCAACCGGTTGCGAGGAGGTTACCCCATGTGACTGTACCCTCTCTTAAGTGGTTCTCTCTTTCAGTGGGGCACGTGGTATGTTGTGAGTGGATCACGGAGAGTAGCATGAGCCTCCTCATGTTGTGAGTCTCTGCGGTGTCATGCACAACAAGCCACGTGACAAGATGTGCAGATTGACTGTCTCAGAAGCGGAGGCAACAGAGACTTGTCCTCCACCACCAGGATTGAGGGGAGTAACTGTGCCACCACGAGGACCTAGTAAGTAGTGGGAATTGGGAATTCCAAAATATTGGAGAAAGGGTTGAAAATTAAAAAAATTCAATAAAAAAAGAACAAGCACCCCACTTATTGCCAGATGCCATTTCTAAGAAGGAATTGTTTCGGAGTGGTAATTTTATAAAATGTCTTAATGTCATTGCCTGAGGATAGTCTTGCTGAAAGTAAGAGATACTCTTCGATAATGAATGCATATTCTGTAGACAACCCTTGCATTTAATTAAATGCTGGTCTAACTGTTGGTCCTTTTTAAAATTAATTGTCACATCACATAAGTGTAAAACAAGAGCCACTTTCAACAAGTGTAATAAGAAGAGTCTCAGGTCATCCCAGATGTGTATGACGTTCTTCTGCTGAACACAAACGAAGATTTTTATAAGAAAATCTCTGCTGTGTAGGTCCATTCAATGTAAGTGTATGGTGACCAAAACATTGAATCTCCAAAAAGCACAATAATTTGTAACTCCTTTTTTCACTGTAGATCATTCCATTGCAGTCTCTAGACATGATCACGATTTCCTGATTACACTTCCTAATGCATGACTCGTGCACAGAGTGCTAGATGGCTCTAGGAAATGTAATCGAGCCGGAATTCATAATCACCTTGGAGACCACAGATGTCAACATTTATAATTAAAAACATTATATTTGTATCTGTTTTAGCCCAAAACCGACAAGATCACTTCAGAAGACTTACATTAAACTACTGGAGTCGTATGGATTACTTTTATGCTGCCTTTTTGCTTTATGGAGCTTCAAAGTTCTGGTATCCATTTGCTTGTATTGAATAGACCAACAGAGCTGAAATATTCTTCTAAAAATGTCTCTATAAAGTCTCACAGCTGAAAATGCACCTCAGAGCAAAAACCAAGCCATGAGGTCAAAGGAACAGCCTACAGAGATCAGAGACAGGATTGTGTTGAGGCACAGATCTGGGGAAGTCTCTAAAATTTTGGCTGCACTAAAAGTTCCCAAGACCACAGTGGCCTCCATAATTCTTAAATGGAAGAAGTTTGGAACAACCTGGACTCTGCCTAGAGCTGGCTGCCCGGCCAAACTGAGCAATGGGCGGAGAAGGGCCTTGGTAAGAGAGGTGACGAGAACCTGAACGTTTAGCCAGTAATGGTGAAGGACAACCATTACTGCAACACTCCACCAATCTGGGCTTTATGGCAGAGCGTCCAGACAAAAGCCTCTCTTTAGTGCAAGACACAAAAAAAAACACAAAAAAAAAACACCTGAAGGCCTCAGACTGTGAGAAAAAAGATTGAACTCTTTGGCCTCTATTCCAAGCATTACGTCTGGAGGAAACCAGGCACCGCTCATCACCTGCGCAATACCACCCCAACTCTGAAGCATGGTGGTGGTAGCATCAGTGTTTTTCAGCGGCAGGGACTGGTCAGGGTTGAAGGAAAGCTGAACGCAGCAAAATAGAGATATCATTAATGAAAACCTGGTCCAAAGCACTCAGGACCTCAGACTGGGGTGAAGTTTCACCTTTCTATAGGACAACGACCCTAAGCACACAGGCAAGTCAACACAAGAGTGACTACGGGACAACTCTGTGAATGTCCTTGAGTGTCCCAGCCAGTGCCCGGACTTCTCATGATCCCAATCGAACATCTCTGGAGACACCTGAAAATGGCTGTGCACTGACGGCCCCCATTCAACCTGACAGAGCTTGAGAGGGTCTGCAGAGAAAAATGGCAGAAAATCCCCAAATCTAGGTGTGCAAAGCTTTTCGCATCATACACAAAACGACTTGAATCACTGCCAAAAGTGCTTCAACTAAGTACTGAGTTTAAGGGTCTGAATACTTATGTCAATGTGATATTTCAGTTTTCCTTTTTAATAAATTTGCAAAGTTATTAGAACTGTTTTTTGCTTTGTCATTAAGGGGTATGGAGTGTCCATTGATGCAGAGACATTTTTTAAAGCTTTTTATCATAAAGCTCAAACATAACAAAATGTGAAAAAAATGAAGGGGTCTGAAAACTTTCTAAATGCACTGTATGTGATGGCACGAGGGTGAGTATATGATAAGAGAATTTTCATTTTTGGGTGAACTGTCCCTTTAAAATTAGCATTTTTGTAACATGGAAAAAGCCCTGGAAATTTCCCAAAGTATCCAAAGACATAGTTTCAAATCTTGATTTGCTACAAATCGGGTATATCGGTATGAATAAGAGCATCAGACAGTACTAAACATAGAAAAATAAGCACAAAGTAAAAATTTGGATATATATAGAGAGAGAGAGAGACTATTTCATTATGGTGATAGTAACCTGTTTTATATTTCGATATATTAAGTAAAATATGATGTAGAAAAAGTGTTGTCTTCAATATACTATGACTTAAAATGCATAAAATGACCTCGGTCATACTGGGGGGGGAGAGAGAGAGAAGGAGAAACATGTCTACTACAGGACACAAATGGTTTGCTGGGTGTCAGAAAGCTGTGATGGACATGGTCGTGGTAGAGGAGGAGGAGGGAAAACGCTGATGCTTAACTGGGCTGCAGGGGGCATCCTCAACCGCACGAGGAAAATCCACCCAGTGTCCGTTCTCTTCTTACACACGCCATAGCAGCACGGAGAAGAGAGAGAGGAGTTCTGGTCTTCCCTGCTGCCACATCCATCAGCTCTCAACCACTGAAGTCAGAGGGGAGGAAATCACGAGAGGCCGTACGCGCGCGCTGCTCCTCGGTCATCGTGTGGTTTAGCGGGATAAGCGCGTGCCGTACGAGATCAAGGGCAGACGGATGTACCGACGGCCGCCTGCCCTGAAGTTGGATACTGCAAATTGAGCGAAAGGTTTACTCCTACTGTCTTAAAGAGGGAAGCGGAGGCCATAGCGCGAGCCCCACTTAGAGCTGCGTTTGGACACTATGAAGCTCCCGTGCTGGATAGCGCTCGCGCTGCTGCTGGCGCAGACTGCACTGGTAAGAATGACAGTCTATTGTGATCTATTGTTACTAAAGGGCGGCCGTTCACCGGCCATACACGCTCAAAGTATGTTCAACGTTATGGGCTCGCGTGCTTTATATACTCGCGGTAATCATAAATAAAGAGTGCGAATTGTAAGGTCATTAATTAGGCGACTGTAGCTTTGTGGGTCTGATGCGACTTGCTGCTGCTCGGTTGTAAATCTTGGACGCGACCCACATTCTCTCGGCTGACCGCAGACAGCGCGTCTCTGGCGGCCTGGGGGGAGCTGCAAGTGGGTTGAAGAACACTCAAGAGTTGGGATCTACGAACCAGAACCCATGGTGCTGGGTTCTGCTGTTTGGCCCCCGGTTGAATTTTATTGGCCTTTGATCTTTATATGTGTGTGGTAGTTGGTGTGTGTGCGTGCGTATGTGTTAGTATGGTTGCGAGGCATAATGATTGCGCGTGTTGGCACACTATAATTAACTCGCTGCACCCAATTAGGCTTAAATTGCATGCCTTTTGTCCCTCATTTTTGCGCACAAGTGGAATGGGGTTGCCTGACAGTGGTCTTTCCACACCATATCATTTTCTTTGTGACCAAATGTGGTCGGTGTGCAACCCATACATGGTCAGTCTTATAGCATGTCTGCTTAATAAGAGGGTGGAACAGGTAATTGGCGAAAGGTGTCGGCGATCCGCGGATGATATTGATCAGAGAACGCTCGAGGCGGGGTTGGGGGGCAAATCAAGCTGCGGGGTTGCGCGAGGCGGATGACGTCATTGGTTTTCACGGCGGGAGAGTAAATGTAGACATCGCGCGGCGCGCAGGAACCACCCTCGAGACGCTTATTTACCTTTGAGCAGGGCACGCGAGGAAATGCATTATGATGTCGATGAAATCCTTTAAGTGCAATTAATTTTTCATGTTACTGGGACCTTGTGATGAGACATGGCTGTTTTCTTCTCTTAAACAATTGATTGACAATATTAAACTCATGGTTATTACTAGTGGCCTCAAATTAATACGTATTCAGACATTATTAATGACCTTTGGTACCAAAGATGAAATTATATCTCATAGTGGGTTTACCATTAGGATGTTGCAGAATGGTTGCCACCCAAAATGAATCAGACTCTTTTGCTGGGCCAAAAATTGCGTACTTTCAGGGTATGTTCTGCATTTGATTAGACCCTCAAAATTGGGCCCCCTTGACTTCCATTGTAAGTGCCTCACTGTAACCTTATTTTTTGCTTTTTTAAGGAAAAGGAGGAACCTGTCAATTATTTTTGGTGTTATCAGCATTATGCCACAAATGCTGTCCATTAAGCTTAACTTGTGTTGAATATGAATATTCAATAAATGGTAAAACAACAAAAAAAGCTGCCTGCCTTGCTGTTCTTCGCCCCTTTTTTCATCTTTCAGCTCCTTACCTGTGAGACTATAGGATAGTACAGTGTCCAGTGGACTTGCACTTCAGAATCTAGGCGGATGTAGTTGGTCATCAGGGTATTTCTCGCCTACTCTTTTACGAATATTGATGAATTGGACCCTATACTCTATTTGCATCCTGTTTTTGGCACACTACATGGTAGGGGGAGTATGCATATTCAGATGCAGGCTTGAACTATAATACATGATTGGTTGAGTTGTTGTGGCCATTTCAAAAGGAAGTTTCTTGTGTCAGGTCAGTGGTGTCCTATAATTTCTGGATTTCCGTGCCATAGATGGAGTTTAATTTAGATCTGGGTAGTGAGCTAATGGACACACATCCGCTTCTCAGAGCTGTGCATATGTGTGTTTTAAGGATCATGTTGGACTCCTGAGTTCAGCGCTGAATCAGTGTATTGTGCTGTAGTTGACAAAGACAACCATAGAGAGGGAGGGAGTTGAGGAGTAGGGAACAGGGAGAGAAAATGTGGAGAGAGGAATGTGTGAAGCAATTTGACACAGGAAGTTTCTGTTAGGGATGTGCTGAATGACTAATGGAGCTTTTCCACTGCATGGTACAACTCCACTCAACTCTGCTCCCTTTTGGGGGGTTTTCCACTGTGGATCGTACCTGGTACTTTTTTTAGTATCGCCTCAATTAAGGTTCCAAGCGAGCTGAGCCCACACATAATGTGACATTAAAACCCTGCAGATCACTGATTGGTCAGGGAGAATCGTCACAACCAGCGTCACTGAATTTGTAACGCAGGACATCAACCCGCTAGTTTTAAAGATATCGTCAGCGTTAGCAGTATAATTTGTTCCCGCAATGAGCTAAACGAAAAAGTCTTTCAGGAAGTGTCTCAGCTGTTGGCCGCACATGGCTACCACCGGACCTACCAACACTGTAGGGAAAAGTAAAAAATGTACTTAGAAGTGACTACAGAACCATCAAGGAAAAGTGGAAGTGGTTCGACCAAAAGGACGCTATCTAGACCGGCGAGCAATGGGAGGGAGATTGCCCTGGACTCCGCCACGGCTGGAGTCCACGATGGAGGATGGTACGTTTTGTTACGTTAACTCTATACTTTGCTTGAAAGCTTCACTTTATTTAGTTGACCAGCTACTGGAAGCTTCTAAAACAACCAGGCCAATTTATCTGTTAGACTAGTGTAAAATCACCAGCAGCTAACAGCTAGCAGTCGTGTTATTGTTTATTGTTTTGTGCCACGTTTAAGATGATATCATGGCAGTAGAGGCGGTGCAACTATGACGATCAGCCTAAAATCCCACCCACGTTGAGGCGGTACTTAACATATTAAACAGTCAGGACATTGTTGAAAATAATTAACAGACTGGATAAGCCAAATCTATGGCTTCTAATCTATCCTCTTTTTACAATAATATTTGCATTATTAATTCTATTTAAAATATGTAACATTAATATTACAGTAATTTAAGCACAGCCTCTGTAAAATTATAAAGCCAAATGTAAACGTGTACAAATGATGTTCAGTTTAATGGGAAAATATTAACCGATTAGTAATTCCAGTGTCGACTAGCAGCATCAGAACCGTTTAGTCGACTAGTCTCGCACATCCATAGTTTGTCGCTGACTTTCTCACTTAGCTGCATAAAACACACACACACACACACAGTGTTTCAAAATTTTGATTTGGACACACGACGCTCCGATTTAACGTCTTTGTGGCCCACAAGTTGGATTAGCATTGCCTGGGAAAATAAACCAATATGGCTTTGGAGTCAAAAGATGTTCGGTCTGTTGGGCTGGTACCTAAAAAGGCATATATTTCAAAAGGCATAAAACAGCCCAGAGGAAAATGTTATTGTTTAGTTGTTATTGCTTATTGTTTACTTTTCTTACCTCAGGGGACTAAAATTATTTTGGAGAAATACAAATAGACACAAATGATACAATTGTTACATGCAGTTGTAGAGCAATAAAATGAATGTAAACTGGATAGCTCAGATATTTTATTCTTGAAAGAATTTGGTGAGAAATACTTGAGTTCATATTGAGATCTCTGACATTAGATATCTAGTATCTTGGCAAATATGTAAACATTGTTGAGATCTCTTCTGAAAGTCAAGAGGAGACACCTGAGATTGAGTAGGGCTGGGCAATATGGCCAAAAATATTTTCACAATATTCTTTTTCATATCGTTCGATATCGATATCGACATGCATCCCACATGTTTGTTAGACTTCAAGAATACATGTAAACATAGCTTGTTTGTTTACAAGTAAACTCCAGATGGTAAGTTACCTTTGAAGTATACTGTTTAAGTGTGTGTGACCGCTTTACAATTAAATTTAGCCAATTTCAACAACTTCAGCGGATGTATGACTTGTTTGATACGCAACAATATCATAATAGCCGCATATCTAGCTAGCGGGCTACCTAACATCATGACTGATTTCATCATTTCATGATTTCATGCCGAACTGCTTGCGTTTTTAGCAACATGTACCTGATCCGATCGTCTATATGTAGAACACTGGCCATTTGAAAGACCCATTTGCGAAAGAGCTTTAACATCAGTAAGTTAATTCAATATATCAACATAATTTTCGTTCCATCTATTTTGTGAAGTGCACCAGTCTCTCCTGCAGCAAAGCACCCTCACAACATGATACTGCCATCTCCATGCTTCACGGTTGGGATGGTGTTCTTCGGCTTTCAAGCCTCACCCTTTTTCCTCCAAACATAATAATGGTAATTATGGCCAAACAGTTCAATATTTGTTTCATCAGACCAGAGGACATTTCTCCAAAAATAAGATCTTTGACCGCATGTGCACTTGCAAACTGTAGTCTGGCATTTTTATGGCGATTTTGGAGCAGTGACTTCTTCCTTTCTGAGCAGCCTTTCAGGTTATGTCGATATAGGGCTCTTTTTACTGTGGATATATATACTTGTCTACCTGTTTCCTCCAGCATCTTCACAAGGTCCTTTGCTGTTGTTCTGGAATTGATTTGCACTTTTCGCACCAAATTACATTCATCTCCAGGAGACAGAATGTGTCTCGTTTGTGAGCAGTATGATGGCTGCGTGTCCCCATGGTGTTTATTCTTGCATACTATTGTTTATACAGATGAACATGGTACCTTCAGGCATTTGGAAATTGCTCAAGGATGAACCAGACTTGTGGAGGTCCACAATTGTTTTCTGAGGTCTTGGCTGATATCCTTTGATCTTCCCATGATGTCAAGCAAAGAGGGACTGAGTTTGAAGGAAGGCCATAAAATACATCCACAAGTACACCTCCAATTCAGTACACCTCCTATCAGAATATAATTGTCTAAAGGCTTGAACATAATTTTCTGGAATTTTCCAAGCTGCTTAAAGGCACAGTTAACTTGGTGTATGTAAACTTCTGACCCACTGGAATTGTGATTTAGTCAATTAAAAGTGAAACATTTAGCCTGTAAACAATTGTTGGAAAAGTTACTTAAATAGATGTCCTAAACGACTTTCCAAATCTATAGTTTGATCATATTAAATCTGTAGAGTGGTTAAAAAATGAGTTTAATGACTTCAACCCAAATGTATGTACATTTCTTACTTCAACTATATATAATCTGCATATTTGTTTGTAATTTTTTTTTCAAAGTCTATTTTGACATTATGCATCTCATACACCTCAATTTAGACCTTTCCAGCCAGTTTTGGTTAAATCTGACTACCCTAGGCTAAATATCTGAAAGCCAATCTCTTCAACAAACGTGGTGGTGATTTCCATGCTGACATAATACACACTCACCCTTCCTGAGGATTCCAGCTGAAGCATAGTGTCACTAAAAATAAAACATTATCAGGTCCACCAAATTGCAGCGTTTCCTGGTGTGAAAGCGTTTCATTTAGAGGTGTCAGCCAGGGAGGTGCACCTTATCAGCCCACCTGCCTCACATAAACTAAACAACATGCTCACCTCCCTTTGACCTCACCACATCTGTCAGCCGCCTTCTTTCTGATAACCTGAAGTTGATGGATGCAGGTAGGTAAAATCTGTGCCATGGAGGCTATATTTATTTTTAAGTGTCATGCATGTGTCTTTCCTTGTTATGTTCATTCAAAAGATCATCATAAACCTGCATTCATTACACACCCTGAGCTGCTCAGGATGATTCCCGATGCATCTCAATTTTTCAGCAGCAGTGAGTGTAGGGGTGCAAATCTTGTACAAGTTTGGTGGCTAATGGCCAATTTTTGTAAATTGATGTTGCATAAAAGCTGTACTAAAATGTATATGTGCTCTGACCTGCCAATAGAAAAAGAATAATAAGCATGTATGAATAAGCTCTGTAGCTTTCGTTCAGTGAAAATTATTTATGAATTTGGCTTTTAACTTTGTCAATGATTCCATTTACTTGCATGATCTTTCAGGATTATGCTTAATAAGCCAAAAACATGTGTGGTCGTGTTAACGCAATAAATGGCTTTCCTTTATCGGTGTAAGATTGACATGGATACATTTTTGTCCATTTCACCGATTTCGCTTTGCACATAAACACCTTTACCAGAATTCTTAATGGCTTATCCAATGTGCACACTTGTTCTGCGCATGCCCTTTCACGGTTTGACATCAAAAGTGGAGAATAGTCAGATTATTTCAAATGTCATGTAAACTTTGTCTGATATTTTAAAAATAAGATGATTTATGGGAATTATCTGCCTATTGGAATGCACGTAAATGGGCTCATTGAGCACATTTACATGCATGATGTGGTAATTTAACATGCAACGTGTATGGTCATTTAAATAAACATCGGTGTGTGTTATAAAGGGTTTTAGCGAAAGATTATTAGCACATGTAGATTTTTGCACATGACCTAAATTTTGCATTGCATGTAAACACATTTACCAGCATTCTTTTACCATGCCAGTTTATGTTTTGATGTCAAAAGCAGAGGATAACCCATTGTTTTCAAGTAAACAAGTTTTTCTTGTGTTGTCGTTTTTCATAAAAAGCTGATTTTGGGGGGCCTGGGTAGCTCAGGGAGTTAGGGTTGCAACAATATGAGATTTTCACGGTACGATAACCGTTTCAGAAAATATCACGGTATACGGTATTACACAATTATTATTATAAATTACAATGACCCTTAAAGAAGTGAAAACAAGTTGTTTTTTTCACTTTATTATAATTAAAACTTGTAAAAAAAAATTTTAATGTGTAAAAAAAGTCTCCCTTTTGAAAATAAATAGAATAACCAAATTATAAACATGACAAAAAAATAGCATGTAACTATAACATGTTATATAACTAAAGCATGTTAGTTTACATGTTAAATTAACTACTAACTGAATAATAACATCAGCTGTGTGAGCTTTTGAAGTAATGTCCTATGATTATTAACATTTAACATATACTGCTCCGGTCTGTACCTTTAAGGCGACCTGCCATAGATTAAACATAACCTGTATTTAATGTATCTTGGGTTGGATTTCCTTTTATGTTGCATAGTTTTGTTCATGGTTTTCCAGAACAAGGACATGCATCAAGTGATGTCAACAACAAAAGCAACAGGAAGTTTTATCTCGCCCTTTTTCAAAATTGAAGAGCATATTTAGTCACATGAGCCTATTACTGTGGATTACTGCGGATTGATGGTCTCTGACGCGGAGGCAACTGAGATTCATTATCCAGTCACTACGCCACCACGAGGACTTAAAGCACATTGGGAATTGGGCATTCCAAATTGGGGAGAATAGGGGAGGGAAAAAAACGCAGATTTTTGTTAGTTATTAGTGTATTAGTGTGCATGTAAACTCACTAATTGAGCATGTTCACATGCACGTTCTTATACGATTATTCTTAATGAGCCTGCAACGGATGTGGTTATGCTTAATCGACTTCCCTTTATCTGTGCATTTCATAAACGTTTTAAGCAACAACAAAAAACTATTAACACATTAATTGCTCTGCATTTACACACCAACACCTTCACATGCATTCTTACTGGCTTATCCATGTGCTCAAGTGTTGTGCACATGCCTGTTTACATTGTGACGTCAAAAGCAGAGAATAACCTGTACACGTGGTTTTCTTGGGTTGTCTGTTTTTTTTTAAAAAAAGCAGATTTTTGGCAGTTATCAGCATTTTGGCTTGCATGTGAACATTCATTGTAAATCAGTGTGCATATTTTTTGCAGCTGTCCTCCAGGTAACTCATTTTACAGTGCAATGCAGTAATGCAGTTTAAGTTCAGAGCTCATATGTTGCAAGGGAAAGTAAAAATAGAGGGATGAATTGCTGAGAGAAATGGAAATGGGCAATGCAGGAGAAATGTGGTTAGGAGGGAGAGAGAAAGGTGGGGAGGATCAGGGCTGGTTGCTCTCCCCCAGGAGACTATGTTCCTCTACCTGTTCTCCAAAGAGTCACCATGACAACGGCAGAGCACATCTCAGTCACAGCTCTCTCTCTCCCTTTCTCTGGTCTCTCCCCTTTTGTTGCCCCTCTAATTCTGTCATTCACACTCCCCTCTTCCTCTGCATGCCTTTTCCTGCTATATCTTTTAGTACTCATTTTCTGTCTCTCTCTCCGACTCTCGCTAATTAGGATGCGGCTCCAGTAGTCTGGTGGGGGAGGGGAAATCACTCCATACCTGACAGAGAGAGAGAGAGAGAGAGAGAGAGAGAGAGAGACACAGCAAGAGAGACAGGCTAAGAGGAAAGGGACTATATATTTTATGGTCTGAAATGTGGGCATTTGTGTGGTATAATGTGTTTGATCATAACAAAATGAGGAGCGCTTTATGTCCCAAATTTATGTGTGTGTGTGTGTGTGTGTGTGTGTGTGTGTGTGTGTGTGTGTGTGTGTGCGTGCCATGCTATAATAAGACTCTAAATTAGAGAGCATTGGTGGGAGGGGTTCCAAGACCACAATGAATTTTAAGATGCTTTACCAAACTGCTCTATAAATATGAATACAGCTATTGTAGCCAAGCAGGACAGCCCTTGACAGAGAAAACATGTGTATGCACATGTCCTTCCTTTTCCTGCTTCCCAAACGGTTTGTTTGTTTGTTCTACAGATGTTCTCATGGCCTTTTGCTCTGGGAAGGAGTAGGGGTAGTGACACATTTCCTGGGAGATAGCGGAACCACAGACATAATTGGGTTAAGGAGAGAATACGGGCGTGGCAGCGCACACCAGGGACTTCTGGAATGTCGTTAACTTTCCAGTAGTGGGGCGGGCGGGGATATACATAGATTTATACAATGGTAGAACAGCCTAGAGTTAATTGGAAGCAAGAAATCTTTAGATAACGCCGGCTGAATGTGTCAGATGTTAAGTGAAGGCCATTAATCAACAAGGTCTGCTGCTTGTGTTTTTTAAGAACGATAAATGATCAAGCACATGCTTTCATTCATTTGAGAGCCTTCATGCATGCGTTTAATGAGGATGGTTTTGTGTTAAATGTATGACCGGTATTGTGTGATAGGTAGGTAATGAGTGTTTGTGTGTCTGTGTGAGTAAGTGGTAAGATCTGAGGGGTTTTCCTAGAGAGAGGGACTTATTGCATTATTTAGTAGTCAGTCCGCATGGAAGCTGACACAAAATGGAGTGTGTACAGAGGAGATGCACATACACAACAGTAACTGTTGCAATTTTTACAGGGATTAAATAGCTAAAATATTCAGGCTGTCACTCTGTATATTTTTAAAAAGGTCCAAAAGGTGCTTCCATTTGCTTTATTTAATTTGAGATATGGCCCTTCTGGAATTGTCGTTATTGTCGTTAAAATTGTGTTGTTCATATGTAGATGAGAGTGCAATGCAAGCACTGTATGTGACTTTATTTTTATTTTGCATAGCCGAATTTCAAATATTAAAATTAAACATGGACAGAATACACGAATAAGTTCTTGAAATGGAAAGATATTGCCGATGTTTAGCCTTTGTGGGATAGTGGTGTGCCGAGGAATGTTTTAGTCGTAAAAAGTGTATATATTCAATCTCCACACTCCGTCCATTGGCTGGTGCCATGCAGTGAACTGGTTCCGGATGGGTCATTAAGTTTCAGGCCAGTCAAGAAAGTGGCTGTGGTGGGACAAGTGTGAGCATGATATATGGAACTGGCCACCACATTTGAATGTGTTTTAACAGAAAGAAATGCACTCAAAGGGTAAGATGGTGTCAGTCGAGTCTTTTAACACAATGCAGAGACAAACCTCTTACACATGTACTTTCAATGTTCTAGTTCAGTTGTACTGAAACAATAATGTCTTTTTATGTGTCATGCAAGCGCTTTTGTCCAACTGAAACCATAGCAGTCATATTTTTGCAAAGTCAGACTGACAGACCTCGATAATGTGATTGTTGCTCTGCTTAGTCCAGCATGTATACACGTTCATCGGACTAGAGTTGGAAATGGCATCTTGCACATGCTCCCAAAGACAGAGGTAAAGTGTGACGTGTACAACCCCTGGCACAAATTATGGAATCACCACACTTAGAGGATGTTCATCCAGCATTTTTTATGTCATAGCAAATAAACAAATCACAGATATGACACAAAACAATTTTTGTTTAATAGCTGAACATTCTGGCTTTGTGAAACATCACTCAAACAAATTAAATTACATTATTTTAATTAATGGCATATTTTTTTCCAGGTCAAGCAGAGGAAAAAAATATGGAATCAGCAACAAAAATAAATCACAATTAGTACTTTGTTGTTCCTCCTCTGTCTTTTATGATGGCCTGAATACTTTGAGGCAAGGACTTCACTGATGAAAAACAATATTCTCCATCAAGCTGGTTCCAACTTTCTCGAATAGTGGTTGACTGATCAGCTTTGCAGGATGGAGTCTTGTCATGGACCAATTATTTCAATTTCCACTATAAATTTTAAATCGGATTGAGATCCGGACTGTTTGCTGGCCATGTCATTGAGTTTATATGCCTTTCCTGAAGAAAAGCTTTAACGTTCTAGTGTTTTTCACACACGTTTTTGCTTCACCAATAATGTCTTTGAGAGTACTAAGCAACAAAAAATATTTAAAAACTGTCCAAATTTGTGAAGAGAAATTGAATGGCTCATAATTTCTTTTAATTAAATATTACCTTATTGTTTACGAATATCAGAGACCCCAGTTATTGAACTCATTAAATTCACCAAGAAAACGCTTCTAAAAATAAACTAGTCCTTTTATTATTTTCTGCTGTTTTCTCTCTTCCAAATACATGTTTTCAATGTTTATTGTGCACACCTCCCGCTTTTTTACGCGGCAAACTCGTAAAAATCGCCTCTCTGTGACGCTTTCTGCAACTCTTGTCACGTGGAGGGCAATGCGGAGCTTGACGCTGGGTTCAGCCTCCAGAACCAAATTAAAACTGCCACGAGAAGTCGTCTATCCAAGGCAAAGATGCAAAATCGAATGAAAATTGCCTCAGCATCAGTCTCCCTTGATGCGTTTGATTACACACAGGCGAGCACCAGTTTAAGTCGATGTGGACCAGGAGGAAGGTTTGAGTTGTCGATTGATTTCTCTTCAGTTCATTTTATGTGTTTTGTTCATATTTTAATCATATTTGTTTTTTAAAATTATGTTGTTCATATGTAGATGAGAGTGCAATGCAAGCACTGTATGTGACTTTATTTTTATTTTGCATAGCCGAATTTCAAATATTAAAATTAAACATGGACAGAAAACACGAATAAGTTCTTGAAATGGAAAGATATTGCCGATGTTTAGCCTTTGTGGGATAGTGGTGTGCCGAGGAATGTTTTAGTCGTAAAAAGTGTGCCATGGCAGAAATAAGGTTGGGAAACACTGTCATATATGACTGTGAAATTGGAAATTGGATTGTTTTCTTCAGTCAGTCATCTTTATATGTTTCATTAGAACAGCACTAGACAAAATTCCAGCATCATTGCCTTGGCCAATGCATATTTGTGATTCATTGCTGAATATCAATTTCATCCAATCGTCCACACTCCATGATTGCTTCTCTTTAGCCAACTGTAGCCTTGTTGTCTTCTGTTTAGGTGTTGGTGCTGGTTTTCGTTTGGCTTTTCTATATAAATCTGTCTGTGTAAATCCCATTTCATTCAGCCAATTTCTAACAGTGCTGTCGCAAATGTTGACTCCTGTTTCCGCAAATTTGTTCTTCATTTGTTTTGTTGTGCATTGTCTATTTTCAAGGCATATTGCTTTGAGTTTTCTATCCTGACACTTTGATGTTTTCCTTGGTCTACTGGTATGTTTTCCTTTTTATAACCTTACAATTTTGTTTATACTTGCAAAAAATTTTAGACACAGCTGATTGGGAACAACCAACTTCTTTTGTCACACTCGGTGTTGGATTTCCTTCTTGAAGGAGTTTTATTATCCTTTCCATTGTTTCATTTGGCAACTCTCTTGTTGAGGCCATGTTTCCTTTCAATTAGCCAAGTCCAACAGCTTGTTAAGGCCTGTTAGCAATTTCTTTTAACTGCAGACTAATTTGCATTTTTTTAGACTTGCCGGTATTTGTTTTAGAAATGCAAATTACAAGGTGATTCCATAATTTTTTCCTATATTTGATCTGGAAAAAAATGTGCCATTAATTAAAATAATGTAATTTAATTTGTTTGAGGGATGTTTCACGAAGCCAGAATGTTCAGCTATTAAAAAAAAATAGTTTTGTCATATTTGTGATTTTGTTTATTTGCTATAAAGTGAAAAACTGGATGAACCTCCTCTAAGTGTGGTGATTCCATAATTTTGCTAGGGGTTATATTTCACTTACGCATTATGTAATGTATACTTGGACAGACAGATGAAGACTGTTGCTTGACTACACAAAACATTGTAGTTCAGTTATAACTGCGCATGTAAACATACTGAGTGATTTGCAGTGTAACTTCTGAAATCTGAATGAATGATTCTCCAGGGGTTGTTGGCTCCAGTAGACATATATTAAATAACATTAGTCCAAATTAGTGCAATATAGCCTATCTAACACCTGGCAGTATGCTAGTTTATAAAGATTTTTATACAGGGTTAGGTTAGGTAACTTCATTTTAGGGATTTATTTTTACTGAGTCACAAAACTCACAGTGAAGAGCTGAAGGAAAAAAATAGCTCGCAGCCAAAAGGCAAAAATGTGTGTAAAACCACACGCATAAAGTAAACTGTCTGCAGTCGCATCCTTGAGGATTTCACACTACGCACCTTTTAATCTGCCTCCATTTGGCAATTTCTTTGTTTTCCCTCCTGTGCACAAACACAGACACAAAAGGTCATACTCGCCTTCGGTATAACCTCTACTGATGCTTAATCACCAAACATTTCCATTTTTTTGAAGCTCAAAGCTCCGAGTCGTCTGAATGATGGAGCCAAGGGCTTTGTGCATATTGATGTGCAAATGATCACAGCGTCTTTGCAAGTCAACTAGAATTCATTTTGAGAGAACGTGGAGTTAAGGGACTCACTGAATGCAAATTCATGTTACTCTAAGTGTTAAAATATGAACTTCATGAGCTGATTGATAAAGATGTTTTCTGTCATTAAAAAAAATTATATCCAGATTGATAGCAACATTTTATTAAGGCTGTAACCACTGTAGACTCAGATTAGATTAGGATCCATTGATCATTAGATTAGATTAGGATCAATATTTAGACAATATGGGTTTTTTTAATGACTGATTTTTTTTCAATGACCGGGATCCATTTAGGGCAGGGATCGGCAACCTTTTTTGCTCTGTGAGGTACTTATTACACTGTGTGTGTGTGTGTGTGACGCAAACATACGTTACATTCTTGCGTTCAAAACACTTGAAGGAGCGCCAATGCGATCTAAGAAATCTCAAGATGTGTTTAAAGATTGAGTATTAAACTATATTTAACTTGACACAGTGACCTAAACATTTTTTGTTTATGATGCAACGCATTCGAGACGCTACACAAGCATGTCTGACGCAGGTGTACATTGACGGGCCCTTAAACAAGCCCTTATAATAAATCTCCAACTGATTGTCAAATTCACTTGCTAAATGGATTGCTGTGAACTGTATGCTAATGATTGACTTATGATCAATAATATGGTAGTAAACAATACATTGTATTCTAAAGCTGCTTTTTGTATTGTCTTATCAATGATGAACTCTTCTGCTACAGGAATGTAATGCATTTTAATTATCTGAATATTTTATAACAACATCAGTTTTGCTAGGTACACCTGGACACAGTTTGTCTTGGTTGTTGGCAGATAGGATGTTCCAAGCTTCTTGGAGAATTTGCCACAGTTCTTCTATCTATTTAGGCTGTCTCAATTGCTTCTGTCTCTTCATGTTATCCCAGACTGACTCGATGTTTAGTGGGGGTCTGTGGGGGTCATGACTTCTATTCTAATCTTTTCTATTTGCAAACGTAACGTTTGGGAGTATAACATTTATATTTCCTATTGACACACTAAATCTGAAGATATAAATAACCATCATTTGTCACCTTCCAAGACAAATATTTTTGTGAAATATCTTATGTGCCTAAGACTTTTGCACTGTACTGTATATGTGTGTGTGTTTCAAAACCAGAGAACATAATCAGAGAATATTATAGAAGTATATACTAGGCATGTGCATGAGTAGTCGAATATTCATACTAACTAAAAATACTATTCGATTTTTGCAAAGTTTTGCTTTGCTGGCCATATATACAGTGAGACGCATGTTAAATCCTGAACGCACAAACTAAAACTGGCAGTTATAACGGAATGCACTGGGTGGTGCTGTTGAGTGTGGACACAAATTGATCACATTTGTTGAGCAAACGGTTCTGTCAGTACGTTCAGATGGACACCAGAAAAGAGGGTTATTGTGAGAATTTGGCTTACTGTTAGAAAGCTGGGTTCCTGTTTAAATGTACTGGATAACGGTGTACACTTTACTCTCGTATATGTGCAGCTCGTCAGAAAGCCTGGTGTCATTGTATCCACTAACCCCCCCCACCGGTCCGATAATATAAAAATGCTACCTGAACATTTCTGTGCCACCACAGACTGATTGCTTGCCACTCATCGCCTGGCCACCCCTTTGAAAAACTCCTGGCTCCACCCCTGATGTAGAGCCAAATAAAGGAGATGCTTTTAGGGCTGGTTGGTGGATGTTCTTGTAGTTTACTGGGTTTGCCAGACTCAAGAAATGTTGTGAGTGTTGCTGAGATTTTAGCTGGACATGATTTTGGAGATTAATCACCTCCATCTCCAGCTCTACAGAGCTTACAATGAACAGTTCAGCAATCTGCTCTGAAATCTCACTAATGCCTACTTTCATGAAAGAGTTGGCTATGAATGCCACACAGGCCCCAAGTTTGTCAAAATCACTGAACCTTTCTTCAAAATCTTGCCCAAGCCTGGACAGGAGGTCACAATACTTGCGTACATCCAATACCTCAGTAGCATCTGCGTGGGTCTCTAACATCTTTGCCACTGAAGAGAAGTGTTGCAGCCTTTTGTTTTTGAATTGATGAAGGTAAAATTCATGTTTTGCTTTAAATGCATTCACAGCATTGATCATATCACATACGGTTTTGTCTTTGTCTTTAACTAAAGATTGAGCTGATTCAGTTTCTCTGTCACATCAGCCAAGAATGCAAGATCAAGCAGCCACCCAGTGTCAGACAAAAGGGTAGTGTCATCCCACTTGATTCCATAAAAGCCTTCATTTCACTCTGCAAGGAAAGCGGCGAAGTACTTTACCACTGCTCAACCATCTGACTTTCGTGTGAAGGAGATCGCTAAAGTCTGCAGAAAGTTAATCAAGAAACACTTTGAAACTTCTGTGTTGTTTGGCCTTTGCTTGAAGGGAGTTGATAATCCGAACAACTGGTGTCATGACATGATCAAAGCCCATAACCTTAACGCAGATAGCCTGCTGATGAAAGTTGCCGTGAACTTGAGTGAAATGGCACTCAACATTGCATCTTTTCCTGACAGCAATGCTGGCACCAAAGATAAGGCACATGCATCTTTCACTTACATTTGTAAGAAAAACTCACTCTCACATTCTTCATGGAAATAGTATGTTTTCTGCCTTTTCTTTGGTTGAGCTGGGTGTTTATTCATCTTGAAGGAAGCTAAAATGATCCAAACTCCATTTCCGAACTCAACGGAAATGAGTCTCATAGTCATAAGCGAGATGACGTGCTATATTTGGCGGTTGATATGGAAAATACTGCATTTTCATTGGAGGGGGTGGGACAGTTTTATATTATATTGTACCCTGACTGAATTAAATAAGAAAGTTTTCAGAATCCCTTGGCGAGCTACCTACAATCAGGTCACGAGCTATTGGTAGCTCGCCAGTGACGTGTTGGAGACTTTGTAATTTAAAAACAATCATAAAATACTTATATACAGGACTTTTCTGTGTGTATATAAGGTTATAAATAATAATATTCATTTAATTACCAATCTTTAATCACAAGCAGATTGATGTCAGAACAAAAAAACTTATGAATGGGCAATACTGCAGTTAGAGATGATGTAAATCAAAGCATTATTGCACACTGTATTAAATGTAGGTTGTCTGCATATCTGGTGGAAGAATACAATTACATTGTGACAAACTCTTCTCTTTGCAAAACACCAAATCAATGCTAAATGCTTTCAGTCTATGCATGTACTGTATATACAAAGTAAATATCAGACATTTTTGACAAAAACAAGCAGTAGTCAGTACCAGTCAGTGAAACGCATGGTAAGTTGTTAAAAAAAGCAGCAAAATGTCAGAATGTTGGCTTAAGTGCTTGTCTTCTGCTCATCCAGACTCTGAGTATTAGATTCGAGGGAGCTGGCACACACACAAACACACACACTGAAATGCAGACTTCTGTCAAGTATGGAGGATGACTAAGAGAGAGAGACCCTGTAAATAACACCGACATCTCTCAGTTTTGCACAAGAGCAGCGACACCATACAAATAAATGAAAAATATTCACTCTGGTGTGAATTTCAGGAGGTGGTTTAAGCTGTTAAACTCTTTTTCTTTAGTTTTTATTAAATTGAAATACCACAGATCTTTGTAATGTTGAAATTCAAGGTGAAGTGTGTCATTTCTGCACCACTAGCATCACCAAATGGTATTGCAAAAATAATCACTATTTTCAAACTGTTTTTCTAGAGCACTCCCACGTAATGCCATTGATTGTATAAACAAAGTCCTGCCCAAAACTGGCCTGATTAGCCTGGATACCTGAACAAACAGAGTTTTTGGGGAGAATAAACCTATAAATTACTTACTTGAAATGTCTCTACTTATTAAGATGGGATACGAGAACCTTTTTCGCAAATGTCTAAAAAAATTACACATTTCACCTTTAATGTAATTTCATATGAATGTTTGCATCAAATCTTCCCATAATAGTCTGACATAACAGGGGTTTCTAAAAGTAGAAAGCAAACGCCTTCCACTAGAATCTCTAAGACTTCCGCTCTCATGTCTTCTGTTATAACGAGGAGGAGAGGGATTCTGACTCAGACAAGATCAAGGCTCTCACCACCCCTCCCCCATCATTTGGCCTACAAGTCAAGCGCTTGCCTTAGGCCAAGATCAGTACCACACTGTCATTTTCCCCACAAACACTGAATATTGAACAGCTGTTACTGCTTTGATTATACTGAAATGATGATCCATGATTGTCAGTGGAATACTTGAGTCAAGCAAAATGTATTAATAGACACATCTAAAAACAAGAAGTGTTCACCAAATTGCTACACAGCAAAATAAGAAACACATTACTAAATGAGGACTAAGCACTTTATGCATGCTAGCGACTGTTTACTTTTTTTTTTAAACAGACTTAAACTTGTGTGACCACCGCGTCCACACGTTATATTTTAGCTTTGCTATATGCAACGCTTAATTGAAACCGGCAGAATACTTTCAAAACACTACATTGTCATTTAAGGCCTAAACGTCTGTAGCACTGATTCATTTGAAACAACAGCATGATGTTGATTTCCGTGAAGTGCTCCTAGAGTGCAGCGCCAACAAAAGTGCCTTTGATAAGAAACCTGTTTAATGTCTTTTTTTGATTGCAACCTGTTTGGATGTAAAGAGTAGTGTCTCTAGTTTGGTTTGATATGCCACTTAAAAAAAACACTGATGTACACACCACAAACACACACAACAGCTCTTCCCTGTCAGTGATGGAGAAAGGAACTCTTAACGCTATTTGATATTTGATGTATAAAACAAGCCGAGTGCATTATAATTACCACAGAAGCACTTCAAGTCTTAACTATGACCATAATATTTTTTTCGTCTGCAAGCATGGAGTTCAAAGCTGTGTTGGAAGCTTGCGTTGCCGTCCTGACGTGAATCATGAATGTTGCTTCACGATTGCTGTAGCAAAGTGGATAGCCACAGTCTACCAGCAGATTAATATTGTGGAGGATGAGAGTATAAGAGATTTAATTCCCATTGCAATGAAAATGCAGCCTATGTGTGGTCTAGTTCTTTCAATTAGTCAAACTCTCACTTAAGCTGCGTACACACTGCCAGCGACTTTGTCACTGCAGGTCGCCAGTGGCTGGCGGTGAAGTCGCTAGTGGGCGTTCCCACTACTGGTTGCCTAGTAACGTTTATGAATGACATTCACGGATGTCATTCCATTGCTGTTGACAGTGAATCGCTTTTCTTGCCGCTAAAAACAAACATTTTGGAGGGAAAAGATTAAATATAAATGGAATCAGTACATAAAATGCTTTATATCAAAGATGAATGAGAAACAAGGCGTCATCTTTCAGTTACTACAGGAGCTGAGAGAGGGAGAAAGAAGGATTACGTGAGCTCTCCGTCTTCTCTCCTATTGGCTGTCGCTTCCGTAAGTCACTCTTCATTTGAATAAAGTTGAACTTGTCTCAACTTTGTCACGTCGCTGGACATGCCCACATCTAGTCGCCAACGGTCGCGACAGCTCGTGTCACCAGAAGTCGCTGTGCTCTCATTGAAAATGAATGGGATGGTGTTGCTGTCTCGCGCGATGTCGCTGGCAGTGTGTACGCAGCTTTAGGAAACGTTTAATGTTACTTGAATTGGTGCTATTTTAGTGCCTTTCTATCTTTGTTTTGCTTTGAAAATGTTAATAAAGCATTATATTGGGGCCTGGTTAGCTCAGCGAGTATTGACCCTGACTACCACCCCTGGAGTCACAAGTTTGAATCCAGGGTGTGCTGAGTGACTCCAGCCAGGTTTCCTAAGCAACCAAATTAGCCTGGTTGCTAGGGACGGCAGAGTCACATGGGGTAACCACTTCGTGGTCATGATTGGTGGTTCTCACTTTCAGTGGGGCACATGGTAAGTTATGCGTAGATCGTGGAGAGTAGCATGAGCCTCCACTTGCGAGCCACGTGATCAGATGTGCAGATTGACTGTCTCAGAAACGGAGGCAACTGAGACTTGTCCTCCACCACTCGGATTGAGGTGAGTAACTGTGCCATCACGAGGACCTAATAAATAGTGGGAATTGGGCATGCCAAATTGGGAGAAAAGGTGACAAAATAAATGAATAAAACATTATATAATTGCATAATGTTTTGTTTTCTTTCCTAAAATGGAAATGCATGCATTTTGACAAGAAAAAGGTATATATAGTGTCAAATTTCAGCATTTTAAAAATAAAAACATAAAATTATGAGATTAATTGCTCTTTAAAAAAAACATTTCTGACAGCAATAATCAAAATATAACTTTTTTCACTATATGTCTTGACAATCAGCAGTCTCCTTGGCAATCATGACTTCTAGCTTTATTACAGAGCTTGAAATCATGATCGTGTCTAGCGATTGCAGTGGCAAAATGTGAAAAATTTGTTACATATTGGTCTGTTCTTACCCAGAACCGATTGTATCACTTCAGAAACCACTGGAGTCTTGTGGATTCTTTTATGCTGACTTTGTACTTTCTGGGGCTTCAAAGTTTTGGTCACCATTCACTTGCATTGTGAGGTCCTTCAGAGCTGAGATATTCTTCTAAAAATCTTCATTTATGTTCTACAGAAGAGAGAAAGTCATACACATCTGGGATGGCATGAGTGTGAGTAAATGATGGGAGAATTTTTATTTTTGGTTGAACTATTTCTTTAAAGATCAACAGACCTCCAAATAATGACAACATTACTCTTTTATTGACATTTTACTGCATACCATCACATAGGAATACTTGTACAATATCTGACTGATTAACATAAAGAAACGTTTGTCAGAGTCGTTCAGAATATCCCCACTAATTGCAATTATCTAAGGTATGATTTTGACAAGTCAGGTAATAATAGCAGCTGTGTTTGGAGGAATGCGTTATTCATGCTGTGAGCATGCACAGCTGTTTCCTGCACAATGATTTTCACATTGCAAAAATACAAAATTCTTAGCCAGTTTTTTGTCTTGTTTTCTAGTAAAATATAGCTAAACATCCTTAAAACATGATAAATTATGCATGAATTTATCTTTATCATAAATTTTAATTTAGTTTTATATTTAGTTTTTTGTTTTTTCAGTTTTACGCATAATCCTCACTAAATTGTGAAAATCTAATTGCCAATGAGGTAAGAATAAATAAAGATAAATTCTCTGAAGTCAAGTAAATTCATATTGTTTTAAGGATGTACAGATATACAGATTTAAATTATATTTTTGGTTTAAATTAGGGCTGTCGATTTAATGCATTAATTCAGTGCGATTCATTTTATTAAAAATAACATGTTAAAAAAATTAACACAATTAATCGCAATGCCCCCGGACCGTAAAAAGGAAGAATCCTGAGAAATGCAAGCTTGTAGTACCATCTGTTTACTCCAGAGGGCAGTGAGTGAAACTTCAGCTGTGTGGCAATGCACAGTTTATATAGTGAAGAAAACACTTTAGTAGGCAGAACAACACAAACATGCATTACGGTCTTGTGTTCAAAACACTTGATGGAGCACAAATTCAAACTAAGGGATCTCAAGATGTGTTCTAAGTATTAAACTATAGTTAACTTGACACAGTGACCTAAAATTTTTATGTTTATGACGCAATGCACCCGAGACGCTACACAAGCATGTCTGACGCAGGTGTACATTGACGGGTCCTTAAACAAGCCCTCATAATAAATCTCCAACTGATTTACAAATTCACTTGCTAAATGGATTGCTGTGAACTGTATGCCAATGATTGACTTATGATCAATAATATGGTAGTTAACAATACATTGTATTCTAAAGCCGCTTTTTGTATTGTCTCATTAATGATTAACTTTTCTGCCACAAGAATGTAAAGCATTTTAATTATCTGAATATATATATATATATATATATATATATATATATATATATATATATATATATATACACATTTGAAAGATTTAAAAATAACTGTATAATTATTTCATCATTATATATTGAATTATTGTTATATGAGGGCTTTCTCAGCAAATATTTGTATATGCGATTAAATGCGATTAATCACGATTAATTAATCGGGACACCATGTAATTAATTTGATTACAATGTTTAATTGATTGACAGCCCTAGTTTAAAGCAGAAGCAATATGCAATTAGACAAATACAGTCAGCCTAAACCACACACATACAATTATACGGTTTCAGTTCATGCAGAAATCCATACTTCTTCCTGTCACTGTAGTTTTACTGCAACACAAATCAAAAAATATTGATAAAGTGCACAATTTTATTGTAGTACTAGATTAAGCACATTTTACAAATGGATATGTGGTAAAGTCTCAATGAAAACACTGCAAACATGTTAAATAGGTCATATAATTTTTCTCATTTATACAAACAGGTGAAAGAGAGAATGAGAGAGAATGATAACACAGAAACCGGAATTGGCTGACTCAGTCAGTCTATTTTTCTCTCCGCTCCTACTTGCTAATCTGCTCATTTATCATTTTGTTTATGGGAAGTGATATTGATCGATCTGAATTAAGAAAGATACACGTCCACTTAGACAGACTTGCTGGAAAGCAGATTACATTGCTGCTAATCCACAAGTGTAGGGATGAAAGATTAAAAGAAATCACCTGCTGTAGGTAGGGCAGTATGACATGGAGACCGAGAATGAGATAGAGAGTTAAACACAGTTACTAAAGAGCTTTGTGCGATGGACATAGCCAGGGCACTCAATATAATCTAGTCAACGGATTACACAGAAAGATGGAGAGAGACATCACTAGAGGCAGGGAGAGAGATAAGGCCTAACATAATTGTGTTATGCATTCAGATCAATCTATGTATGTTTTCACTAAACCAACCTAGAATTCAGTTTGAAATAAATTGCATTATTGTGTCAGAATAAAGCATTGATTAGACAATATAAAAAGTGGCTTTAAGAACTCAATATATTGTTTGTTTTATTCTCATGAACAAGTCTACATTTGACAGCAATCTTTTTTTGCTCTTCTATGTCCATGTGCTTGCCTCAGACGGACACGTTTGAGCGTCTTGCTTGTATACAGTCTCGGAAATCACATCACAATATTCCTGTATTGTGTTGTGCTTTCTCCTGAGTGAGCGGTTCTCATTCTGTGACTGCGCTGCTTTTGAGGTTTGTTTAAGCGACTCAGCTCAAGTTTATTGACTCAGCTCATAAAAACAGATGTGCTTCAAGCTTGAATTGCACATAGTACTTTTTTATTATGGAATTTACATACATGTCTGGAGTAAAATTAATTGCATTAATTTTTTTATATATATATATATATATATATATATATATATATATATATATATATATATATATATATATATATATATACACACACACACACACACACACACACAGTATCTCACAAAAGTGAGTACACTCCTCACATTTTTGTAAATATTTGATTATATCTTTTCACGTGACAACACTGAAGAAATGACACTTTGCTACAATGTAAAGTAGTGAGTGTACAGCTTGTATAACAGTGTAAATTTACTGTCCCCTCAAAATAACGCAACACACAGCCATTAATATCTAAACCGCTGGCAACAAAATTTAGTACACCCCTAAGTGAAAATGTCCAAATTGGGCCCAATTAGCCATTTTCCCTCCCTGGTGTCGTGTGAATGGGGAGCAGGTGTGTTAAATTTGGTGTCATCGCTCTCACACTCCCTCATACTGGTCACTGGAAGTTCAACATGGCACCTCATGGCAAAGAACTCTCTGAGGATCTGAAAAAAAGAATTGTTGCTCTGCATAAAGATGGCCTAGGCTATAAGAAGATTGCCAAGACCCTGACACTGAGCTGCAGTATGGTGGCCAAGACCATACAGTGGTTTAACAGGACAGGTTCCACTCAGAACAGGCCTCATCATGGTCGACCAAAGAAGTTGAGTGCACATGCTCAGTGTCATATCCAGAGGTTGTCTTTGGGAAATAGACTTATGAGTGCTGCCAGCATTGCTGCAGAGGTTGAAGGGGTGGGAGGGTCAGCCTGTCAGTGCTCAGACCATACGCCGCACACTACATCAAATTGGTCCCAGAAGGAAGCCTCTTCTAAAGATGATGCACAAGAAAGCCTGCAAACAGTTTGCTGAATACAACCATGTCCTGTGGTCTGATGAGACCAAGATAAACTTATTTGGTTCAGATGGTGTCAAGCATGTGTGGCGGAAACCAGGTGAGGAGTACAAAGACAAGTGTGTCCTGCCTACAGTCAAGCATGTTGGTGGGAGTGTCATGGTCTGGGGCTGCATGAGTGCTGCTGGCACTGGGGAGCTACAGTTCATTGAGGGAACCACGAATGCCAACATGTACTGTGACATACTGAAGCAGAGCATGATCCCCTCCCTTCAGAGACTGGGCCGCAGGGCAGTATTCCAGCATGATAACGACCCCAAACACACTTCCAAGATGACCACTGCCTTGCTAAAGAAGCTGAGGGTGAAGGTGATGGACTGGTCAAGCATGTCTCCAGACCTAAAGCCTATTGAGCATCTGTGGGGCATCCTCAAATGGAAGGTGGAGGAGCACAAGGTCTCTAACATCCACCAGCTCCGTGATGTCGTCATGGAGGAGTGGTAGAGGACTCCAGTGGCAACCTGTGAAGCTCTGGTGAACTTCATGCCCAAGAGGGTTAGCAGTTCTGGAAAATAATGGTTGCCACACAAAATATTGACACTTTGGGCCCAATTTGGACACTTTCACTTAGGGGTGTACTAAATTTTGTTGCCAGCAGTTTAGATATTAATGGCTGTGTGTTGCGTTATTTTGAGGGGACAGTAAATTTACACTGTTATACAAGCTGTACACTCACTACTTTACATTGTAGCAAAGTGTTATTTCTTCAGTGTTGTCACATGAAAAGATATAATCAAATATTTACAAAAATGTGAGGGGTGTACTCACTTTTGTGAGATACTGTATATATAATTAATTGCACTAAATTAATGTGTTAAATCATCAGCCTTCATTACAATACCTAAATTTTTGTAAAAGGATTTTTGCATTGCTTGTTGTAGGTATTGTGACTTACAATGGAAGTGAATGGGGGACGTGAAAGTGAATGTGGCCAATTTTTTGAGGATTTAAACATAAGCGTTAAGCTTGCATTAATTCTTCTGTTAAAACTTGTGCATTATTTGAGCTGCAAAGATGTTTAAATTGTCATTTTTACAGCCGCTTAGGGATTTGTTGACTACATCGTCATGGTATCGAAGTTGTAAAATTGGATCTAACTACACAGAAAAGGTTAGTAATTGGCAATACTTTTGAAACCGTGTATTTTAACATTCAAAAATTGGCCCCCATTCACTTCAATTTTAAGTGTCAAACTGTAACCTCGATTACGAGGAACAAGTCAAAATGTATTCTTGTGGTAATTAACATTATGCCACAAATGCTGTCGATTGAGCTTAGCTTGTATTGAACCCGGAACATTACTTTAAGTGTGGGACTTGTAAGGCGATACATTTTAACATTTTTAATTTGCTAAAATTTTGCCACACTCAATTTTTAACATTTTTTCAGACTGCACTTAAGTATTGAAGTACCTCACCTCAAATGTTTGCAACTTTAGTTGTTTGCAGATTATTATTTGCGCCAACATGCCTCCTTTTAATGTAAATTTGGCTTATTATTAGGAATTAACTGATATTAAAAATTTTGGCAGATATTGATTTTAACAAAAAAATATTGGCCGATACCGATATTTGGACACCATATTTTGTCATCAGATTACTGTTTTGCTAAGGAATTGTTTTAAAGAGCTGCAAAAGCTTTTTATAACTCTAAAAATAAATCATTTCCATTGAATATTGATTGGATCTGTTGAACACATGACAGGTCAGAATTATAAAGAGAGCCACAATTAAATATAATTTGAAGATTAAAGAAACATAACAAAATATCATAGGATGATGGTTGATGTGGGGAAAAAAAGTTATTTTGTACTTCTAAAACATTTTTTGCTCTTCATAACAACAGAACATACATTTATATATGTTTGTACTTTATACATAGAACATCACAAATTAATATTATGCATATGTTGGGCAACTCCACAGAAATGTCAACCACATCATGGAAAAATAAAAAGTTACATGAGCAACAAAATGCTCTTAAGTTCTATCATGGTATAATAGATAATGGATAATGCCACACACATCGCAAGAAGACACGGCTTGTTTACACAATGCTGACTGAAGCACTGAAATGCATACTTTATTTTTAAACACAAGGTTTAGGAATCACTCAAGACCATATTGCGATTTCATCTAATTTTAACTCAATTAATCGTGCATCCTTAATAGATACCAAACCAATGTCTCATAAGCCAGAGTTTGCTGGTTTCAATCAAAGTGCCCGTAAAGTATCCCAGTTTACAGTGGTTTGCTGTGTCCTCCCGATCTAGCAATCGAAACCTGCCCACAAGATCGGGAAATGCGGCATGCAGATTGTGCTCAGCACTATGTTTTTGGCTGTGTCTGCACTGTTACCTGATTTGCATAATTTCTTTAGTAAATTGGGTACTAAAACAACAGGAACAGCTATTAGATGACTCTATCAGTAGGCGCAGTTCATTTTCAGTGAATTCCCCTGTTGGTTTTAATCTGTCAGTGTGGAAAAAATAAGAGTTGTGTAACAGGCAACTGCATTCCTGCTTTAACCTGATGTTTTTAATGGGCATGTTGATGAACATGATCTAAATTCTGGTCATATGAAACTTATTCCGAAGCAAATGTGACTTTGATTTATAATCCACATGCACAGACATGCATCACATGATGGTGGGGTGGTGGTTGTGTAGAAGTTCTGAACTGGAGAGGCAGAGAGATGTCCTATTATTACTGCCCCTTTGAGCATTGCATGTCCATGTATTTATATGGTAAGATAATGTACAGTCTATTGATTATTGCAAAAAAAGGGCCCTTAGTGTGATGATGATACACTCAGAATACAATGGAGTGTACTCTCATCAAGCACTTTATTAGGAAAAGTATGGTCTTAATAAAGTGCCTAACATGGTCTTCTGCTTTTGTAGCTCATCCACCTCAGGGTTCGACTTGTTGTACATTCTGAGATGCTATTCTGCCACTACAATTGTACAGAGGTACCGTAGACTTTCTGTCAGCTCAGACCAGTCTGGCCATTCTCTGTTGACCTCTGTCATCAACAATGCGTTTCCGTCCACAGAACTCCCATCCACTGGATGTTTATTGTTTCTGGCACCATTCTGAGTAAACTCTAGAGACTGTTTTGTGTGAAAATCCCAGGAGATCAGCAGTTACAGAAATACTCAAACAAGCCCATCTGGTACCAACAATCATGCCATGGTTGAAATCACTGAGATCAAATTTTTCCCACATTCTGATGGTTGATATGAACATTAACTGAAGCACCTGACCTTGTGTGATTTGATACATTATGCTTCTGCCACAAGATTGGCTGTTTAGATTATCGCATGAATAAGTAGATGTACAAGTGTACCTTGTAAAGTGCTCGTTGAGTGTATATCTCTGTAGTTTAGGTGTGCAGGTGGCAGACTTGGTTGTTTGCTTGTTTGATTATGCATCTGTATGTTTACCATTTGAAATAAAACACCAATCTGTTCACTCTAAACACCTCACACCATTAATGACAGAAGCATTGTGAGCCAGTCACTATGAACAGCTACCACCCAAACATATTGAAACCTTGATTTACACAAAGAACATTGCATTGTGTACCTACA
Source organism: Moxostoma hubbsi (assembly GCA_032164185.1). Classification (NCBI taxonomy): domain Eukaryota; kingdom Metazoa; phylum Chordata; class Actinopteri; order Cypriniformes; family Catostomidae; genus Moxostoma; species Moxostoma hubbsi. Next base: position 14,318,967 of record JAVLUX010000032.1, on the reverse strand, counting down.
ACAAATTTGCTTTGTAGTAGTATAGTAGAATAGGATTTCATACATAAACACGCTTTCCTTGTTGGACTGTGTGATTCTGCAGTGTCGTCAGTAGAAGTAGATGTTATTAAATTCTTGACACCGGACCAAATTTCCAGAGTATAACTTTATATTTGAGACCGATATGCTGTTACTAAGCAACTGGTCTTAACACATAACCAGGTGTGATGCGGCAAAGCGGATCTGTTCCACTTAATGCAATGTTTTGTTCCTAACTAGCTGTGACAACCAATGATCATCACCATATTTGGTCGGTTACTTGTTGTGGCAGGGTGGAGGGCGGGGCCGGGTCATGATCCTACACACTTGGTCCCGTATTAGACTAATCAAGCCTCCGAGAGGGATAAAGGCCGATAGCGGAGGGCGGTGTGGCAGAGAGAGATTGTTTACGGACATGTCCGTCGTCTTATGTGTTTGTCTTTTGAGTTTTACATTAAACCTTTATTTATATGTCAAGCCGGTTTCTCGCCTCTTCCTTGCCCGTGAGCATGAACTACTTTACATTGGTGCCGAAACCCAGGAAGGAAGAGGGATACGCTGTAGCAGAGTTCTCGCCACTACCGTCCACCCCAATGAAGCAGCCGCAGCCATTTGCCCGGGGACGAGGAGCCCAGCCGCCTGGAAGCGGATCAACGACCGCGAGAGGAGAAGGGGCTCCTGGCCGACCGCCTGGAGCGAGGAAACCGCTGCGAGGGGCAGGGAGACCCCTTCCGAGTCCCTGAAAACGCGGCGGGGCGTTCCATCCGCCAGGGGCTGGTGAGCTACCTCGAATCCATCCGGAGGGGCGCGGCTGCCGTTCGGTAGAGGGTGGAGGAGTGGCCGAGGAACAAGCTACGGCGTATCAGAGAACCGGCGAGTAAGTTTTTATTTTTTATTTTTATCTCTCTCTCCTCTCTCTCTCACTGCCGCTCTGCGTTGGCCTTTTCCCTCTCCTTTTTAAATTATAGTGTTTTTGGGGGGGTACTACACTGTTACAGGAAGTACCCCCCCACATTTTAATTGTTTGTTTCCCTCCCCTTGTCCCCTCCCTCGTCCAGGTAGATGGGGATGACCTGCCAGCAGACGGCGCGGAAGGTGCGCCCCTCCCCAGGGAAAGGGGGGGATGTATGTCTGGCCGGGGGCTCCCCAGCCTGAAAGAACGAGGGAGGAATGTGGCAGGGTGGAGGGCGGGGCCGGACCGTGATCCTACACACCTGGTCCCATATTAGGCTAATCAAGCCTCCGAGAGGGATAAAGGCAGATAGCGGAGGGCGGTGTGGCAGAGAGAGATCGTTCACGGACATGTCCGTTATCTTATGTGTTTGTCTTTTGAGTTTTACATTAAACCTTTATTTATATGTCAAGCCGGTTTCTCGCCTCTTCCTTGCCCTTGAGGGCGAACTACTTTACACTTGTTTTCTCTGGCATCGGACCAATTAGTCCTACCCAAACTGAAAAATTAATTGGACCACAATACTGCTCCTCATGTAAATTAAATATCGAACACAGTTGAGGACAGATTGATTGTGGAATTTGAGAACCATCAAATACACTGTAAAAAATAATTGTTGAGCAAACTTTAAAAATCAAGGCAACATGATGCAGTAAGATTTCTGAGTTCTCTCAACAGCCGTTTAATAATTGTTCTCAGTAACATCGCTTTGTTTAGTCTGTGATTTTTTTTTAAAATTTTATTTAGATTTTTGTTCACTTATTGCAGATCTACTAATTTCTTGTTCAGCCAATGATTCACAATAGAATTTTCATTTTTTCACCATTTCAAATACATTTGCATGAAGTTTACAGCATTTTTTTCTTCTGAAGAAAAGTATGTCGTGTATGGCAGTATGTAAATGTTTGACCTAGAGACACAATAAACCTCAACCCTTTACTTACAAACTTCAATAACGGTGACAGTCAACAAACCTCACAAAGTTTAAATATGAGCTCCCAACAATTGACTAACAGTGGCATAAAAAAAAAATACAAAATTGCCTATAACACTAACTGCTTAATTATTTGTGTTGCAATGCATGCTGGGAACCTGCAAATTAGCAACATTGTTCAAAATGAAATTCTTCATTCAAACAAATTTTAGACTAGCTCGGACAACATATGAGTGAATATTGTTGGTCTAACATGTTTTTTTTTTGTTGATGCAAAGTATATAATTTCATTCAGCTGTACAGTGCGAGTGTGAGAATGCGCAAACAGAGAGGAAAGACTTATCCACGCACAGTTTTGATTTGTTGCAGTATTGTAGCGTCATACAGCAGCTTTTTTTGTGAAAAACTGCTTGTTGCAAGAATCTTGCAAACTCTCCTTATATTGCAACTGCTGTTCTCGTAAGCGTCCACTGTGTTTCTTCTCAGAGTTCTATGTACCCTATCTTTCTTTCTTCAATTGTGCAGTAAAATTAAGATAGGTCCTTAAGATATGGCAAATGAGGAGCCCTGGGCACACACAGAAGTTCAAACACACACACTGAGAACAGCAAGGGTTTCTGGGAAAGGGGGGAGGACTGTTCATAATCACAAAGACAGGCCACACACACTCCCTCTTACATGCACACCCACATACGCACAAAGGCAGGCCATTCCCTAGCCCCTGGCCGCATTTTTTAGCTCCTTTGAAAAGTTTCTTAGGAACACAAGAGAAGTTATGATCCACAGGAAGCCCCATCTGCCTGTGAAGAGAAAGAGTTCATTCACCCAGACACACACGGACATAAAAATACACACACAAAACCATCTTTTTAAACTTCAGAAACATCCAGCAAAGGACTTGATTGACACTCTTAAGTTTATTACCAATGGATATTTACCGTATGAAAACAGTCAGGTCACACACACGTTGTCTTCTGAATCTGAAAAACAGACTTGACTCTGTCATGTATGTTAACCCTGTTTTACTCGGTGTGGGCGGGGCTATCCAAGACAGCAGTGATTCTGGTTATTGTAGGCTGGGTTTTGTGTGGGAGAGTGGTCATGGCAACGTTTCAGCTAAAATCTTTCTAGACACTTCCCCACATCACACTTGGAAAACCCACACCAAAACAGCCTCAAAAGGGCTCTTCGTATCCAAATCATCTATTTACAGTTCAAAGTTTTGCAAAAGGTAAGACGAGAGCCAGTTTTTATGATTGAGATTACATATAGAATGAATATTAAAGGCATATGGCAACATGAAATCAAATTAGAACGTTTCTTATTGCGAACAATTGACATTATTCCAAAGAAAAATCAACCTGTATTAGATTGCTTAACCTTTAAAATTACTTCCTTTTTGGCTCACCAAGCCCTCTTATTTTTCAACCCTTCCAATGAGGGCATCTACATGCACACAAATACGCTGATAGCTGCCAACAATTATGTGCACAAAAAATCTGACAATGCAAGAAAAATTTGTTTACATGGGATTTGAAATTGTCAGGTTATTCTCTACTTTTGAAGTCAAAAGGTCACAGTGCACACTGGATAAGCCAATAAGAATGCTGATAAAAGTGTTTACATGCAATGTGAACCGGGGTAATTGGTGCACAGATTTTTTGCTTGAATTTTTTGCAGTTTTTGCTTGAATCGTTTGACATTAACCCAATAAAGGGATTCTGTTTAAGGATTTCACATGACCACACGCTGTCATCTTAAGCATAATCGGTGTAAAATTGTACATGGAAACAAGCTCATTGTTTTCTTGTTATATGTCCTGTTTTACTTGCAAATATGTCACATTGCAGAAGTAAACTGGATTGCAAACACTATTTCATGTTAAAGAATAAAAGAGTGATCAGGGTTACATTAAATATTCTTACTAAAATATAAAATCTGCCTATGAATCTGGCTGTGTTGGCTAAAAGTGGGTTAGATTCGATCACAGCATTATAAATGCTAAATACTTGTATGCAATGGAGGAGTTCTTGTGCTGACACACAGAGCGTCTTACACATATGGGCATTTGACATAGTCCTAATCCTGTGGGATTATGGGATCACTTGCTGGTTGGATTAAGGATTGTCCCACAGAAACAGCTGTCTACTTCATACATGCACATAACACACATTTCAAAAAACAGTGTAATCTTGAGTATTTCAAGTTATGTTGGTGGAGGTGCTGTAATGTATAATTGTGAGACTTTAAATTGCATATGTGTGTGTCAGTGTGAGACTTTCATAATAATGCCATTACCTAGTGACCAACTCACCTCTTAACTTACTCAGTGATCTCTCTCTCACACTCCTCCTCACAGCTGTTCCGTCCAGTTTGTTGGAAAGAAGCCAGTGGCAAACACCAGCAAGTCCAACCAATCCATCAAATTAGGCAGAGAGAAGAGGGAGTAAAGGGAGGAGAGCAACAGATGCTGTTCAAAAGTCCACATTTAAAATTTTACATTCAAAGTCTAGTTTCCTGGAAACACCATTTTAGAAAATTCTTAAAGAAACGTTAAGATGTAATATGAAGAAGAAATATTTACGATTCTCCACTTTGGTGGCTATTGGTCACTTTTTAAATAAGCAAATTTGTGACATTGAGCATGTTTTTTTTTTAGTTTTTGTTTTTTAAACAAAAGCTCAGATTTCCTTGCTTCCACTGAAGCACTCAAGCTGCTCTCTTGGAACATTCTCAAATCATTCTCAATAACATAGATCAAATTGTGGATTCCATGCCAGCTTGAGTGCATGCTGCCATTAAAACAAAATGGATCATACCAAATATTAAGAAATTATTTTCACCCAAATTGTTATGCTGATAATATAATTTGTTATGAACAAAAATACAAAATAACAAAAGTGGCATTAGTGGACACTGGACTTTTGAATGGTACTGTATATTGCTATTCATCATTATGTGCTGCCAAACATATGGACTATATATTTACATTTGGCTTTCTTCACCCACACCCCCTCTTTATCTCTTATACACACACCCACAAAAAATGTTTGTGAAAGAACTCTTGCTGTGTGTGCCAATTCTACCCCTTAATCATATTGTTGGCCAAATGACACCACAAACCAACCCCATTATTACAGGGGAGGATACGCAGACATATACAAACACACACTTACAATTTAGCCACATATGCACATTGGCCTTTTCTCGAGCACCGGATTTTGAAAAGGCACATGTGATTTGAAAAGGAGAGCTCTCAGATGTGGTGCATCTGCAGCGCATATTTCTGATTGCTGTACGGATTGGAGCGGAAATTTCATTAGACTAGATTGAATTTGGAGAATGGCCTGTGGTTAATAGCTGTTCAAATCGAAGCACAGTGGGATCCGATTCCCTGGTGTTCTCATGCATTTCACACATAAAAGAAGATGGTCATGAAATTCATTGCACTTTTTTAAACGTTGCAGGTAAAATGGCACGAATCGGAATCTTATTTGTTTGCCAGTGTGTGTTTGGTGTTGGATATGTTAGATTGGGATCTGTTCTACAAATAGCACATAGGAACAGAGGGCCTTAGCTTAAAACTCTATTCGAAGGGGACTAGTTTTCTCTCAGGAATTTCGGTAATGTTTTTTTATAAAAAATATTGTGTTAAATACCTTTGGTTAAAACTACAGAGCATATTATCTACTGTTTTTCATCCTCATTTCTCACTCTCTCTCACTCTCTGTCTCTCTCTCGCTTTCTCTTATTAAGTTGTTATGATCTCATGTTATGTTAAATGAGATCAAACGAAAATATTGTCAACAAATTTGTATTGTTGATGTTGTTAATAACTGATCGTTTCAGCCCTAATATGTATACATACATACATACACTGATGGCCAAAAGTTTGGAATAATTTTCAGATTTAGCTGTTTTGGAAGGAAATTGGTACTTTAATTCACCGAAGTGGCAATCAGTTTATCACAAAGCATAGTCAGGACATTACTATTGTAATAAACAACATCATCACTATTTGAAAAAAGTCATATTTTATCAAATCTAGACAGGCCCCATTTCCAGCAGCCATCAATCCAACACCTTATCCTTGAGTAATTAACTAGCTAAATTGCTAATTTGGTTCTAGAAAATCACTTCCCATTATATCAAACACAGCTGAAGCTATTTGGTTCATTAAATTAATCTTAACATTGTCTTTGTGTTTGTTTTTGAGTTGCCACAGTGTAATAGACTGACATGTTTATTAGGTGGGTCTTAGGGTGGGTCGCATCCTGCTGGATATTTTCGTCATTACAGCGGAAATAGCTTAAAATACTCCATCATTTTGGGGCATACAGATAAGTGTAAGACATCATTAGAGACTATAAAGGGTCTACTTTTATTTGTGTACACTCATAATAACAACAAAACCTTTTGTAAAATAAATAAAATAAAAAGGGTGAGCTGTCAGCAGTCTCTGTGTTTACGAGCACATTTCTGAAACACGTCACAAAATGAACTGAAACTCTGCAAATACTTATCACACAAACATGAAACATATGTCTAAAGAAAGCTTAAAGGGATACTTCACCTCTGGTGAAGTATGTGTATTTAAATTGGTAATTTATATAGTATAAATGTGAAATTATTTTTGAATTTGAAGCATTCTAGACTGAGAAAAGGCAGAAAATGTATTTTTTTCACATGTGGCTGAAAGACAACAACTCCCAGAATGCACTTGCTTTGCTGCCCTTACGAGGCCACTCCCAAACCACGCCTACCGGTTACAGGCGGCAGTATCTGAAAATATGATACAACTAGGCTTGCTTTGGTACATCGTGACTCTATAAATCGTGAGTTAGTTGATAAATTGACTGACTACGCGGGAAGAACATTATAATTCCAGGTGTCCAAACTCTGTACATGACGTCTTAGTAACAAAAAGAAAAACAAACAAAATACTCACTTTACACTAAGCCGTCCGTTTGTCCCTGCGGGCTTTGGCTGGCGTTTCCAATTTATCTTCGGGATCCTAAAATAAGTTTCCAGGACTCCCCTGTCCATGTGTGGTACAAAACTTGGGTGCTCAGTTATACATGCTCAAGTTAGCGGTGCAGTTTCATCAGCGGATTCAGCGATCTCATCCAGAAGAAAATGGCATCGCTGAAATTCGTGACAGCAATAGGACTCTCTATCTGTTTCCATAGGCGCACAGCGAGAGCACTGACACCACCAGTCCGCCCCAACTCAAGTCTGGCCGGGCTCTTCCTCCTGCCTGCCAAGCAGGTCTTGCTCCCCTGCTACAGCAGCTGCTCCAGCCTCTGTTCATCGCTGTATTGCGGCTCGTACAGGTAGCGCGAGCATTAGATTCTCGCAACAGATCTTCGAAATCCCCTTCTGCCATTTCAACTTCAAAACTACCTTCCGCCATCGTGATTAGCCTACTTGTATACAAACTTTCTACACAGAGCAAGAGCCTGTTTTCTTAGCTTCTACAGAAAGATGGCTGACACTATCTTCACATTCTGTGAGTGAGATCCCGCCCCATATGGGCGTGGTGAAAACATGCAGAATACTGGCTGTAGTTTTAAGCCTCTGGACCAAAAATCCTCCGATGACGCAAAATGACGATTTTTGCGTCATCGGAGGATTTTTTTCCAGACTAAAAATAAATAAATCTCTCGTCTCAGGGGGATATGAGGGGGGGGAGCTAGGTAATTCGAAAATACTACTGGTTTTCTACTGATACAAAGCTTAATGCTAAATCCTGAAGTAACCCTTTAAGGTTTCTACTTTGGAATAAAACAATTCAAATTTAAAACAAATATTCTACTGCAATGTAATCTGTATGAAACAAAGTGATGTAAATTTTTTTTACTGGTTCATCTAATTATAGCTAATGTGATCCCACCCACAGGCAGAGCACGCCATTCATACGCTAATGTGCTGAAGCGATCAATGCAAATGGTAAACGCCCCCGACAGTGAGGTTTGATGTAAACAATTCATTCATTTTACTGCGCGTTTGTAACGATACACATGCAAGGGAACTCCTGGATAGTAAGGAAGAGTTAACATTTTCCTCAGAAGAAGAGTGGGACTCCGATGAACGTTTGTATTTTGAAGAGAGACTTGATCCAGCCAAGGATACAATTTCGGACGAGTAAGTCAATTAGTTTTCATTAGTTGACATGCTATTTTATATAAACATGTACATATTTTACTAGTGGGACTGTTTCCAGACTTGCCAGCCATGATTTAGAGTATTGAAATTGTAAATATGTCCTAATAAGCAAGTTTTGAATGCTGTTTCGGCTAAAACAGGTATTTAAATTGTATGCTGTATGATATAAATATGATATGTAATATGATATTAAAATAATATGAATGTTTAGATTATATTTTAACTAGTGTTTATGCTGCCTCATTATCATCAACAAAGCTTGTGCTTAGGATCAGTTAGGATCACTACTTTAAGAATGTGAAATGCCAGAATAATAATAGAGAGAATTATTTATTTCAGCTTTTATTTCTTTCATCACATTCCCAAGTGGGTCAGAAGTTTACATACACTTTTTTTTTTGTATTTGGCAGCATTGTATTGTTGAATCTGGGCAAACATTTTAGGTATCCTTCCACAAGCTTCTCACAATAAGTTGCTGGAATTTTGGCCCATTCCTCCAGACAGAACTGGTGTAACTGAGTCAGGTTTGTAGGCCTCCTTGCTCTACACACTTACACACTTTTTCTGTTCTGCCCACAAATTTTCTATCAGACTGAGGTCAGGGCTTTGTGATGGTCACTCCAATACCTTGACTTTGTTGTCCTCAAGTCATTTTGCCACAACTTTGGAGGCATGCTTGAGATCATTGTCCATTTGGAAGACCCATTTGTGACCGAGCTTTAACTTCCTGGCTGATGTCGTGAGATGTTGCTTCAATATATCCACATACATTTCCTTTCTCATGATGCCATCTATTTTGTGAAATGCACCAGTCAGCAAAGCACCCCCACAACATGATACTGCCATCTCCATGCTTCACGGTTGGGATGGTGTTCTTCGGCCTGCAAGCCTCACCCTTTTTCCTCCAAACATAATGTTTGGTCATTATGGCCAAACAGTTCAATATTTGTTTAATAAGACCAGAGGACATTTTGTAATGTCCAAAAAGTATGATATTTATCCCCATGTGCACTTGCAAACTGTAGTCTGGTTTTTTTATGGCAGTTATGGAGCAGTGGCTTCTTCCTTGCTGAGCAGCCTTTCAGGTTATTTTAATATAGGTCTAGTTTTACTGTTGATATAGATACCCTTTTCCCTCCAGCATCTTCACAAGGTCCTTTGCTGTTGTTCTGGGATTGATTTGCACTTTTCACACCAAACTACGTTCATCTCTAGGAGACAGAATGTGTCTCCTTCCCGAGAAGTATGATGGCTGCATGGTCCCATGGTGTTTATTCTTGCGTAATGTTGTTGTACAGATAAATGTGATACCTTCAGGCATTTGAAAATTGCTCCCAAGGATGAACCAGACTTGTGGAGATCAAAATTTTTTTTTGAAGGTCTTGGTTGATTTCTTTTGATTTTCCCATGATGCCAAACAAAGAGGCACTGAGTTTGAAGTTAGGCCTTAAAATACATCCACAGCTGTACCTCCAATTCAGTACATCTATCAGAAGCTAACTGGCTAATTGTCTAAAGGCTTGACATCATATTCTGGAATTTTCCAAGCTGCTTAAAGGCACAGTTAACTTAGTGTATGTACATTTCTGACCCACTGGAATTGTGATTTAGTCAATTAAAAGAGAAACCATCTGTCTGGAAATGATAGTTTGCTAATATAAAATCTGTGGAGTGGTTAAATTTTTTTTTATTTTTTTTTTAATGACTTAAACCTCAGTGTATGTAAAGTTCTGACTTCAACATTTTATATATATGTGGGAGAGAGAGGGGGGGCATATGTATATTGTGGTATATTATTTTCAGTAACACTTTACAAGATTCTGTTTGTTATTGGTGAATACATTAGGTATCATAAACTAAAAATGAACAGTATTTTTTAAAAAGCATTTATTCTGTCTTAGGTAATAATAGTTTATTAAAATACATTTGTTAATTATTAGTTTATGTTTGTTCATTATGAATTAGCTAACTAATGTTAACTATAACAACTTTACTTTCAAAAATGGATTAGTATACAGCATGTTAAATTTAAAATTATTGTTCACCCAAAAATAAAAATTCTCTCATAATTTACTTACCCTCCCTCATGCAATCCCAGTCATGTATGACTTTATTCTGCTGAACACAAATTAATATTTTTAGAAAAACATATCAGCTCTGTAGTTGCATACAATGCAAGTGAATGGTGATCAGACTTTTGTAGCTCCAAAAATCACAAACAAAACTTAAAAGTAATCCATTTGACTCCGGTGTTTAAATCCATACATTCTGAAGAAATATAACAGGTTTGAGTGAGAAACAGAACAATATTTAAGTAATTTGTTGCTCTAAATCTCCACTTTAACTAAACAGGCACCACATGTGACTTTCAGATGTGAAAGTGGAGATTTAGAAACGGCATCAAATATGTTCCTCACCTTAATTAATTCATTCCCTTAATTATGTACATAATGTAGTTGTATCATGAGTCTTGATTATTTCAATGGTTTTCGTGATGCACTTACCCAGAGCACATGACCTAACCACACCCAGACAATAGACACTCCCACCTCTAATAACTACATAGATCACAATCCCTTCTGAATCGGTACATGAAACGACAGACATCTTATGTTATAATTGTAATTCAGGTGTCATTTAGAACACTAATTCCATCTGAATAGTGCTAATGGAGGAGAGAGTGACACATGCTTATAGTGCAGAACATGAAGCATATAAATAAACATTACAATATCCACATATAATTACACCATATATAGACATGACCTCAATCATAATAGTGTGTATGTGTGTGTCTGGTGTACTTAGGCTTAAATAAATGCTGATATATGACAGGCAGCTTTGAGCACTTTTTGGGGCAGGGTGTGTTTATGTGTGGGGGATTAGAGGGGGGCATGGAGTGGGTTTATGGGTTTGAGTGTTTATGGGGTGTTGCTGAGATGGTGGCCAACTAGGGTGGGGGAGGGAAAGAGAGAGACAGGGAAGAGGGGGGATATGACAGGAGGCAAGAAGCCAGCTTTTATACCACTGGTTTGGTGTTTCATAATATTGTTTTTGGAAACATCATTGTGAACACTGGCTGCTGACCATACTTGCATTGTTTTGTTTTTTAAGCAAAGGCCAATAACTAAAGCTTATTTCTTATATTTTTATAACATTTTTAGTAACTACTGATCAGTTTAGAATGATGTAATGTACATTGAAATTAGGGCTGTTGATTTTGTGCATTCATTTAGTGAGATCTGCCACAAAAATGCAATTTATTTCGGACTGAATTTCAATCCGTATTCTTTATGATAGGCCTTACATATTATATTTAGAAATATTTGAATTATTATGCATTTGAATTATTGGGCTTCTATTTGCTAATAATGAGGTTTATTATGTGTATGTGGTTAATTGCAATTTAATTTTATTAATTAATCAGCATGCCATGTAATTAATTGGATTAAATGTTGTTTAAGATTGACAGCTCTAATTGAAATAGACATTTTTAATATAGATTACAGATTAAAGGTTTTAACACATCTGGTCTCTCTTTTTTATTGTTCTTATTACTACTACTACTACTGTTTTCCACATTTTAGAATAATAGAAAAGTTGTCAAAACAAGTTTTGTTAAGGAATTAATACATAGACATTAACTTTTGTATATATTGTATATAATATTGTATATAATACTAATTTCAAGTATGTAAGCAGCATCAGCTTTTAGATAAAAATGTGTTTCTAAGGTCTTAAGAAACATACATTTGGTGAAGTGTGTTCAAATATATCATGTATATTCATATTTGAAAATACATGAACTACTGCTGTAAATGACTTTTAAATATGCAGCTATACACCCATTATAATTATCTGTTTTTTCTTTCTTTTTTTTTTTCCTTTTTTTTTTCTTTTTTAGGACCATATTTTTCTTGTTTATTTGACATGTTGGGTCTGAGGACAGCGTAGAGCTCTTTCTGCTGAATTTTCATACCTATTTAAAGGGTAATTGGGTTAAAGGCAAGTGTTGCCCCTAGCAACAGGCCTCTCCATGAAACGGCTCCCCATGCTAGACCCCTTCACACAAACACACACACATGAACACAAAGGCACGCCTTTACACACAAACATTAAATCTGTAAACTGTGAATCTGATATTGGTTATGAAAAATGTACCGTTAAACCAATGTAGTTCTACTTCCTTTCAATTTGAGCAAGTTGATGTCACATAACCCTCTCTATGAACTTCTCTGACTTTTCTTTCTCTTTTTCTCTCTGTTTTTAAGGCACAGCGGCGTTCATCTCGACCGGTAGATCAGGAGAGCTCTGGAGGTGAATATTATGACGACGAGGACTTCTCTGGTTCCGGCTCTGGATGTGAGTATGGGATCAGTGTAGGTATCTGGGGCTGTATTCACAAAACATTTGATTTTACCACTAAGAGTTCTCTTAAATAGCAGTAAAAGTTCTTAGGTAAGTGTTTTCTCTTAAAACCTATTCACAAAGATGCTGAGACCAACTTTTACTGAGGAATGGGGAGAAATCTTAAGCTAAGTGAAAGGGTGGGGTTGACCTCATTGCTATGGATGGTGTCAACAAGCTTAATAACTATACCCTCAGTGATTGGCTGATAGGGGATGGGCCTCTGTCAGTGATTTAATCATAGAAATATTGTAGAACGAGGTATCATGTTGCCATATTCAAATAAAGATTTTAAAATGTTGGCTAGGTGTCACTAATTAAACAAGTATATGTTCAGCTAATTGTCAGCATCTTACATGTCTGCATCTCGTAAACATTTAGCGGATATGCATATTATCAGCCTTTTAATAAACAGACTAGCATAATCATGGCTGATAGTAAGATGTTGTGCAAACATATAAGAAAACCAAACAGGATGCAAGGACAGCTGTTACTTCTTGCCCAACTTGTACATGAAAATAAGGACATAATTAAAGGGAACCTTAATCTCAGGTGTTACTGGGTTGTTTCTATTTGTCGGTGAAGTGACTGCATCCCTGACTACACTCATAATACCCTCGCGATTAAGACAATACCTTTTTAATAGCTCATTATCGTAAAATGTTTCTAGAATGTTTACGTTCCGAGTCGGTTTGCCGGCCATTTGTGATTTGGTCTTAGTGACATAAACGTAGCAAAATCAAAGCGCATTCAACCGAATGTCCTCTAGTCCTCTTGACTACCTCTATTTTTGCACAGATTTAGGAGCTGGTTTTAGCTCTAAAACGCTTTGTGAAATACTCTTATAGCAAAAATGTTGGAGTCCTAAAATTAGGACTAACATGCCCAATATTTTTAAGAGTTTCTCCTAAAGTTAGGACCTACATTTAGCCTTAAGATGTTTTGTGAATATGACCCCTGATGTGTTTGTATGAGTTTGGACCCATTTACACCAAGGACACATCCACAACCATATTTAGTTTCCTAACGTCATCGCTGTCCAAAGTATGCGGTAATAGTGTTTTCAAAAGGCTCTGTTTTGAGAGGCATAAACGTAGTGAAATCAAAGCGATTCAGATGTTTTCGGTTGAATGCACTTTGATTTTGCTACGTTTATGCCTATCAACCACACAGGAATGGTGTTTTCCTCTACCCAAAACTTTTTTTTTTTTTTTTCAAAAATGCTTTCTGTACTTGTTCTCTGAAACTGTACTTGCCCACATAAATATGTCCCCTCAAAATGGATATAAATCAGTTAAATCTATCCCTGCGCTATATGCAAATGTAACTGAATTCACTTCCATGATGAAGCAAATGCTGGGCAGCACATAATGTGGCCCATAAAAGCTAAACACCCTAACAGAAGGTGGCTAAAATTACTTTAAAAGGATTATGGTGCTCAAGGCAACAGCTGTTTTGTGCCATATTTTCTTCTTCGTCTTTGGGCTCCTCAGCTTCCGTATGCTGACATGGTTCCATTAAGGAGTAAAGTTTTATGTATGTGGCCTGAACAACCAGATGCATTTACATTTGTCTGAGTCACGTCTTGTATACTTATTTTTTTGCTGTCTGTCTCGAATGCGTCTTTGAGGCCATTTACACTTGGTCTTTAATGATCTGATGACTGACTATCCATCTGATCAGTAAAAACACATAAAGTGCCCAAGTGTGTTTGTGAGAACATGTTTGTAATTGTTCGTGAACATGAGTGTGTATGTGTGAGTGTGAATCACTCATTAAGACTCTGCAGCTGTCTTGTTTCAAAATCCAGCCTGGACATTCAATCCCTTCACCAGCTGGCATAATTCTCACAACTCAACACCTCATCCCCCTCTTCATCTCTTGCTCTCTCACTTTGCTCTCTTTCTCTTCTCTCTCCACTTTTCTCTCTCTCATTCCCCTCTCTCACACATTCCTCCCACAACTTCATACATTTATTTTAGCCTCTGTTTTCTGAGCTGAAACCCAGAGTCTTATAAATGCAAATCTATGAAGAAGTGCTCTTTATTTACAAGATAAAGGGATGTATTTTACTGTGTGTGTCTTTCTTAGTGATCATCTGATCCTCAGTAATTAGATTATTGTAAATAAGATCACTTAATCAGCAGGAATCTGGGTGAGGACAGCCAATCTCTACTTTTGTGTGTGTGTGTGTGTGTGTGTGTGTGTGTGTGTGTGTGCGTGTGTATGCATGCGCGTGTGTGTGTGTGTATGCGTGCGTGCGTGTGTTTGTGTATGCGTGCGTGCGTGTGTGTGTGGATGCTTGCATGCATGCACGTGTGCATACGCACGCGCGTTTGTGTGTGTGTGTTTGTGTTTCCTCAAATATGGGCACTTTTGGTCCTTTTGGGCACAAACCCTCTTAAAACACCCTTTCCACACACCCACAATTATAAATTGTTTTCTAACAATGTCCAAAAATGTGTAAACATGCATAACAAGAGAATTCTATCATTTGTGTCAACTTTCTGAAATGTTATGAACATTTTCATCACATCTCAAAGTGCAATGTGTTTGAAAACATTCTGTGATGGAAATTACATTTCTGGAACATACAGTAAGTCCATACTCCATTACCTTACTTCATAGCTAGCACTAAAATGATCCGTTCACAAGTGATATTTACCTTGATTTTTCTTTTTCGTCACACATCATGTCTCATATTTCATCTTAAGCATACTCATTATTGACACTTTTGTCCTCTTTGTAACCAAGTACATAAAAAAAAAACATTATTAGTAGCAAAATTGTTAATTGTGTTGGAAATGAGGTGGTAATTTGTGCAAACAAATTATACATAATTGGGCATAATTTAGAATTGGGCTGTAAAAAAAAAAAGCACGCTTTAGCTTTTCACCTAGTATTGTGTATTTATTCTTAATTTAAAACATCTTTATGCACATAAATTATATGTTTTTTGTATTGTGAGCTAATTCCGTGACTGCCGTCTATTTTTTTTAATGGTGTGGAAAAGAACATTTTAGCATTAATGGCAATTTTATCGACAAAAAGTGTTTCCAAAAAATGTTTTCGTGACATTTGATGTTTATGCGCTTGAGTTAAACAGAAAAATCTTATGTTGACATTTGTGTCATTTTAGCGATAATGTGCATTTCCATCAGCTTTATTTTGATGCGCTAAAACTTAAGCAAAAAATCCTTGGATGGAAATGTAGTTAATGTAATAAAAATAAACCCTTGCCACACAAAAGTACCCATAATTGAAGAAACACCCTTGTATCTGTATGCGCTTAATTAGACAAGTTTGTGTACTGCAACACTGTTTGCTTTGTGCCTTGTGTGTGCCTGTGTATTTCCTACCAAGGTTATTGATATTTTATTCATGTGTTGGCCATGGGGCTCACATTCCTGGGCTGACCAATCTAAAGGTTACTTTGAAACCTTGCAGGCGCATGTGTTAGGTATAAGATGTCACATTAACAAAGTTTAAAATGGCTGCAGGTATTGATCTCCTTCATCCCTGTCTCATTGCGTTTTCTTGTTTCCAGTTCCAGATATGGATGTTAGGCCAACTGAAGCAGGTGTGTCCATCACTACAGAGGAGCCCCTCCCACTTTCCACGACACAGGCCACTGGCCCTGCCCCCTCTGCCTCCCCAGCTGCAGAGCCCAGTAGCCCACCTCCAACCGAGGTAGAACGAGAGAGCGGTTTGGGCCAAGAGATGGACAGAGAAAGCAAATTAGAGATTGAGAAGGAGTTTGAAGAGGAAAAGAAGAGGCCAAAAGAGCGTGATAGAGAGCGAGAAAGAGAATTCGGGAATGAAAGGAAATGGGAAGCAGATACAGTGCAGGAAAGAGAAAAGGAACAAGAGAGGACGAAGGCTACCAACACACCTCGACTTACTGACGTTCCTGTGGTGGCCATGGATTCTTCTACAATTCTGGGTGAAATAACAGTGACCTTTAGAGACTTGGAGGACCTTGGCACCACAGAAGAAGAGGAGGATCTGTTCATTACTACAGAAATGACCACATTGGAGCCAACCAGCACCACGGAGACCACAACAGATGAAATTACAACCACCAAAGTTCTACCCACCACTGTTGCCACCACTACTGCCAAGCCAACCAGACCACGTCCTGCCCCGACCACTCCTAGTACTGCCCCTGTACGACCATGGCAACCACAGACCACCCCCAGTAGAGTCATCCCAACTGAGAGCAGCACTCCTTCAGTGATGACCTCCACAGTACAGGTTAGATACAACTCCAAGAAAAGCAGTAATGTAATATGCAGTGATCTACAAATGGTAGAATTACTATTAGGTTATTGCAATTGATATAGATTCTTCCGTTCCATAAGTGTGCGCTCATTCCTTTTGGGATCATACAGAGTGAATATGTATTGTCTTACTTGTACAGTACATATTTACAATACTGATATGTGGGAAAAGCAGTGAGAGAAGTGTAATGCAGTGTGAGATGCTATACTCTATATAACTACTTTTAAACAAAATTGTTCTTTATTCATGCAGTTTTTTCACATAATATTAAATTATAGGCTACATCGAGTATTTATTCTTGTTTCCATTTGACTACATGACTATTTAAGTGAACTGCAAAAATCGATTGCAAATTGTGAAAACAGCACATGAAATATAAACTTTCTTTAAAATATTACAAAAATATAGTGTTCTGGTAAAGCCCTGTGCCCAATTTCTGACAAACATTGCCACAAATTTGCAAAAAATGTAAGTTGTGTCATCACTCATTTACCCTCATGTTGTTTCAGACACATTATACTTTCTTCCGTGGAACTAAAATTAGATTTTAGGCAGTATGTAAGTCTCAGTCACCATTCACTTGCATTGTGTCTTCTTTCTATACAATGAAAGTGAAAGGTGACTGAGACCTATTCTGCCAAAAAAAGAAAATCACCTTTTTTTCTATGGAAGATAGAAAGTCATACAGGTTTGGAGCAACATGAGGGTAAGTGAATTGTGACAGAATTTTCATTTCAATGATCGTTAACCTAAAATCTTTGATGTTGGAGAAAAAAATCAATTTTATTTGTACCGATGTGCATAATGCACCAGAATGACACTTTAATCCGAATTATTTGATCTTTTTTAGTTTTACTTGAGATTTGGCCACAATCCAGGTATATTATAAAATGTTAAAAATAAGAACTTCTTCCGAAAAGTCAGTCAGCTTTTTTTTTTGTTCTTTTTTTATTTTTTTGCTGCTCTTGCCTGGAAAGGTTTTGTTTTGTTCCACATTATCTATTTTGCAATTGTGAAAGGTCATCGTTTGTTTTTTCTTCCTCATTTAGACACAAACACCAGCCGAGACTGTAAATAATGAAGTTGTAGGAGCAGGCCCAAGCGGTGATTTTGAAATCCGTGAGGATGATGGTCGCGAAGGCAACGAGGTTGGGCGAGGCAAAGGGACACCTGGCACGGCAGCAGAACCAGATTTGACTGGCAACACATTAGATGCAGCTGGAAGTTCAGCCGCTCAGCTACCACAGAAGAACATCTTGGAGAGGAAGGAGGTTTTGATAGGTGAGGC
This sequence comes from Moxostoma hubbsi, assembly GCA_032164185.1. Taxonomy (NCBI): domain Eukaryota; kingdom Metazoa; phylum Chordata; class Actinopteri; order Cypriniformes; family Catostomidae; genus Moxostoma; species Moxostoma hubbsi. Next base: position 14,300,922 of record JAVLUX010000032.1, on the reverse strand, counting down.
CATTGACTCATTCCCATAACCCATTTCAGTCTCTTCAACGTTTTTTCTCTTCTGTGTCGGTCTGTGGATCTTCTGTTTGTGGACCTGTGTGTCTATTTGTCTTGTGTCTGCCTTTTTTCTTTGTCTGTCTTGGTATAATAATGGATATTATTTTCTGTTTGCCTGTCAGTTGAATGATTTAGATATGATGTAAATTAATAGACTGCACTTAATTGAGAACACTACAAACATTATTGCAAAGTTCTATTTACATCAATATTGTAATGAATCTACACAGAACAGAATGCATACCCCAAAGTTTAGCTGTAAACTGGTTATTTGTCTGGATCCTAAATATAAAGTACAGTTTGTGTGCCGGTCACTGCGTGTGTAACATGCATCAAGCCAGTCAGGTGTCTTTTTTCAGTAATTGGGTGAGTATCTCAACAAATCCTATATTGCTGATTGTTTTGTTAATTAATATTTCAGGGTACGAAAGTAAAACATGTTGCCCACCAGCCACTTTTTTTAATAATTTATATTTATATATATACATACGAATGAACCTTAAGTGTTGCATTCACAATGCATGTTAAGCGCAAACAGCTCTTAGAGTTCTCACCTCCTGAGATGGTGAGAACTCTTTACATGCACATTCTTTCGCCTGTTCTTGAAAACGTAATAACCATTTCTTGTCGTGTGTCAGCAAAATTAGCTGCCACTGTGCATGACATGCCCGCATTTGACAGGTGGCGAATGCTAATTTCACATCCTGGGTTTACAGTGCATTCAGCAAATGCTAAAAACAAAAGCTAAAACTAAATGTAAAAAAAACAATATAATTGAAAAACTGAAACTAAAATAAAATAAATTTTCATGGCTCTGGAAAAAACTAAACTAAAATAAAAATAATCTAAATTTCATTTTTTTTTTGCGAATGGTTACCTTGACAACGACTCGTACACTTGGCACGCTCTGCTGTTCTCTGTCATCATCCAGTGCATATTAAAAATGCCCAAATGAAAATGCATGTTCAACAAGCTGAAAGAAGCCAATCTATTTCTTTGCACAACATGTGAAAATGGAATTGAAATGTTTTGCTGTCACTGTAAATGTTCACTTTCCCATGGCGACAGTGTTAAATAAGAGATTGTTGGTCATATTCATACAGCTGTAAAAATGTGGAATTGTATTTTAAATTTAACTGAAATTTTGTGTAAAAATGTGTAGCTGGCAAGAAATTTCAAGCCCTGTTAAGTAATTTCATTAATACACATGCAATATGACATCATATGGATAGAGTATACTATATACATTGTTTAATACTATATACACACACACACAGTTAAGTCAGAACTTTACATACACTGAGGTTAAAGTCATTAAAACTAATTTTTTAACCACTCCACAGATTTAATATTAGCAAACTATAGTTTTGGCAAGTCATTTAGGACATCTACTTTGTCCGTGAGTAATTTTTCCAACAATTGTTTCCAGACTGATTGTTTCACTTTTAATTGACTAAATCACAATTCCAGTGGGTCAGAAGTTTACATACACTAAGTTAACTGTGCCTTTAAGCAGCTTGGGAAATTATGTCAAGCCTAATTTAGCTTCTGATAATTGGCTAATTGGAGTCAATTGGAGGTGTACCTGTGGATTTATGTTATGGCCTACCTTCAAACTCAATGCCTCTTTGCTTGACATCATGGGAAAATTTAAAGAAATCAGCCAAGACCTCAGAAAAAGAATAGTGTGCCTCCAAACTCTGGTTCATCCTTGGGAGCCATGGGACCACGCAGCCATCTTTACTTTCCTGTCACTCAGGAAGGAGACACATTCTGTCTCCTAGAGATGAACGTAGTTTGGTGTGATAAGTGCAAATCAATCCCAGAACAACAGCAAAGGACCTTGTGAAGATGCTGGAGGAAACAGGTAGACAAGTATCTATATCCACAGTATATATATCCACAGTATATATATCCACAGTATATAAGTCCTATATTGACATAATCTTTTAGGATACCCAGCAAAGAAGAAGACAATGCTCCAAAACTGCAATATAAAAAGCCAGACTACATTTTGCAAGTGCACATGGGGACAAATATATTACTTTTTGGAGAAATGTCCTCTGGTGTGATGAAACAAATATTGAACTGTTTGGCCATAATGACCATTATTATGTTTGGAGGAAAAAGGGTGAGGCTTGCAAGACGAAGAACGCCATCCCAACCATGAAGCATGGAGATGGCAGTATCATGTTAAAGGGGTGCTTTGTGCAGGAGGGACTGATGCACTTCACAAAATAGAGGAAGGGAAATTATGTGGATATATTGAAGCAACATCTCAAGACATCAGCCAGGAAGTTAAAGCTCGGTCACAAATGGGTCTTCCAAATGGACAATAACCCCAAGCATGCCTCCAAAGTTGTGGCAAAATGGCTCAAGAACAACAAAGTCACGGTATTGGAGTGGCCATCACAAAGTTCTGACCTCAATCTGATAGAAAATTTGTGGGCAGAACTGAAAAAGCGTGTGTGAGCAAGAAGCCCTACAAACCTGACTCAGTTACACCAGTTCTGTCTGGAGGAATGGGCCAAAATTCCAGCAACTTATTGTGAGAAGCTTGTGGAAGGTTACCCAAAATATTTGACCCAAGTTAAACAGTTTAAAGGGCAATGCACCAAATACTAACAAAGTGTATGTAAACTTCTGACCCACTGGGAATGTGATGAAAGGAATATAAGATTAAATCAATCATTCTCTCTACTATAATTCATAAAATAAAATAGTGATCCTAACTGACATAAGGCAGGGAATGTTTTCTATGATTAAATGTCAGGAATTGTGAAAAACTGAGTTTAAAATGTAGTAAAATAAAACTAAAGCTGTACATTAGCTTGAATATTGTACTCTCTATTTGCTGGTTTTAATGCATCTGCAAGTGTGTTACCCTCCCAAGTTCCATTGTGGGGATGGAAATCTTATCCTCACACTGAGAGTTAAGAGTTTGTTTCCATACACTGAAAACACTATAAGCGTGTCCTATTGGTTCCAGATTTAGCTGTATTAATTTATTAATTAATAAAGAACTAACAAAGAAAATGAAAATTAAGCTAAATTGGAACAAAAAATTGTAAACAAAATAGAAATAAAAACAAAAATATTTTAAAACTATTATAACCTTGGTTCAGCGCGCTATGTGCAGCAAAAATAGGCTCAATGCGAATGTGTAGCCACTCGTCTACTATGCAGCACTGCGCTGCTTACGAAGACAGTGTGAATGCTGTAACGTTAACGTGGGTGGTGAAATAATATGCACCGCTTATGCACTGCTTACGTCTGTGGTGTGAAACAGGCCTTACACAAGTCTGTTACATCTTCAAATTAATTCATGCCACATTGCCTGTCTAAAATTATGTAAAAATAACCAGTTTACCTCATTTTGAATGACTCTACTTTCAGTCATTCAGCTTGAGCGCTTTCAAAAGAGTAGTAGGATTCTGTTGAGAGTATATGTTGAAAGAACCGTGCAATTTCAAAGCAGTAGCCTCCATTGAACTTCATTTTAGCTGTCTCTGTGGACAACACTGTCTTCTGCACTTGGTCTCTCTTCCCTGCTCACGTTCACCTTCTAGTCTGTTTGTTTTGCTGCCTCTCAGTCTCCATCACCCCTCTCATCTCTCTCCCTGATATCTGATTTGCTGTTTCTCTCTCCTCAGCTGTTCTGATTGGAGGACTATG
>JAVLUX010000032.1:13502200-13692200 GCA_032164185.1 Moxostoma hubbsi | reverse complement strand
TGACATTCCCGCCTCCTCTATCTCTCTGTTTGATTAAATACTCAGTTTCAAACAAAAGGGCATAAAAATGCATCTATCCTCTGATTACAAACTCATCAGACATATTTAGTAAGTTCTGTTCTATGGTTTGTGTGCAGCTGTGTTGTGTTCTGTTGTTTCTATTGCTGTGGTGGACCTGTCTTTAAATAAACAAAATGTTTGCTTGAATGCCCCATGTCACGAGCCGGGGGCTGCATAACCTGCAGCTCTCGTGCAGTCTCATGAATGCACAGAGAATAATAGTCAGTCAACAGTTTCACTAAATAATACATATGATTTTGGTTTGTTTCTCACCAAAGCTCATCGTATGCTTTCATAACAATCATGAGTCTCATGGAATATTTATTAGACTTTTGAATTATACTTTTGCTTCCATTTGAAGCTTGAAGAGGTGGTCACCATAAACTGCCATTGTATGACTTCACTGAGTTCCTTTGTGTTAAGATAAAGAAAGAAAGTCATATGGGGCTATAACAACATCCGGGTGAGTAAACAATGAATTAATTTTCTTTTTTGGCTAACTTATCCCTTTAAGATTACAGAGGTATCTTTGCAAGTAATGTTTGTGGAGGTGAGGGCATGGTCAAGCACCCATCTGGAGAGAGAGCCGTTAGGAGTTCCATCCGAGATGAATTGCTACAAAGTACTGTTTCCATGTTCGCAGTGAGAGACGGGGGAGATAAAAGCAGCCCAGAGAGAGAGAGAGAGAGAGAGAGAGAGAGAGAGAGAGACTGAACAGAGTCTTTGTGGCTGTTACCAGAGAAATAGTTTTTGTGCATTTAGCATGTGTGCTGTTGGTTTAGATTTGAGAAGACAGTAGTGAAATTTTCATGTTGGGAATTGTACTATAAGGCAATACTTTTCAGTATGTTCAGTATTATACTCATATGTGCCAGTGTTTAAAAGGCAAAGTGTGACATTTCTGTCCCCCTAGTATACCAAAATGAAATTCCAAACAGACTGACTGTTTTCAAATGGGTTTCCCAAACACTCCCCTATCTGCCGTTGGTCAACAAACAGCCCCGCCTTATAAACTCAGGCAATTAGTTGAGCCAATGTTTGTAACCACTGGCTTACCATTGCTTGTCTCTGCACAGTTAAATGGGAATAGAGAAAACGTTATACCATTGAAATAATGACACACATCAGCTTTAACATGAATGCAGTTTAAAGGTGTAATGTATGTGTTTTAGGAAGCTAAAAAACCTCAGTAACTCACTATCCATTTTCACTCCTTTCCTTTGCAAAGCTATCATGTTTTCACTTTGAGTTTGCTTTTTATTAAGGCTTCATTCCAAATGACATCTATCTAATTTGGACCTTCCATCAGAGTGCGAGCAGTACAATGACCAGAGACAGGGCTCGTGGGAAACATCACATAATGCCAGATGATGCTTGTGAGAGGGGTTCAAATTCCCCATAACAGATAAAATGACAGGATTTTTGTTGTTGTTTTTTTTTGTCCTGATTTCTCACCTTTCCATACCGAAGCTTCATAACACTACATACTGATTTGCACAGGGAGGAGAGGGCAAAGTGCTTTTCTTAAGTCTTAAGATGAGAGACAAGATCAGGAGGTTTGGAGTCCTTTGTCATTTCAAACTTTTATCACAGTACTATTTTCCTGTTGATGCTTTTATTACAATCATAAGCTATAAACATTTTTAGTGTTTATTTGGAATCAATCAGGCCAAGCCTTCTAATCTGCAAACAAAATCTACACATGCATCTATAATTTCAGAATATAAGGTGGGCCATCAAAATTACACTGATGGATGAATTCACATTCTAAAGTTGCTCCACTTTTTAAATTGTATTTCAGCACAAAAAACAGCATCTTATTTACCTGCATCTTATTACCTGGAATACAACTGGAAACTAACCAGGTGCAAAATGAAACAGCATTGTATGATGAATCTGAATCAAAACTACACAAGGTGTCACATCATTTTCAGTTCATATTTTCAAATCCTTTTCAACTGGACCTTTTGAAAGTCTGGTCTCTATACAATGACACATTGATACAAAGAAGCCCAGACTAGATTCTCAAACTATTAAATATTCTTATTGTGCAACACCTCACTTCTAGGCTTCAAGTCGGCATTCTGCAGGATTCTTTCAAGAGTAAGACAGGGAAGAGAAATCTAGTCGCTAAGTTACACACCTCCTGACTTAGATGCAGCAAATCCATGTACAGAAATTAATACTGGGGAACTTGTATGCGCATTTGCATAATCCATATGAGACTCAAACTGTTCATTGGTCATTCAAAACTAATAAGATTTAACACACTTAAAATAAAAGTGGACATGGATTCCTCTTGGCAAATGTATGTACAAGGAATTCAACTAACAAGACCATGTTGTCCAGTATGTCATTTTTCCAAATCAAATTAAAAACAGATGTAGCTTGCAGAATGTTGTATATACGAAATAAATTAAATGCAGCACTTCAGTATGTTTGATTTATTTTTTTTGCTGTATTTTCTGAAATGTTGTGCAACTTTATCCAGTTTCATTGTTTAGAATTTTTAGTTACTTACCAAACTCCCTGGGTACGGAGATAGCATACACACAGCTTTGTCCCGTTGTGTAATTCCTGGGGAAATTCGGTGACAGCACTGTTCCCTCTGTCCCAGTAGAGCGACTTCCACATGGTGCTGTTTACACAAACACCCACATCTTTCATTATATGGTGTTAACAGCTTAAACATCCGTCCATCCATCCGTCCATCTATACTTCTGTCCGTCCATCCATACTTCTGTCTATCTATCCATCCATCTACAGAATCCATCCATCCATCCATCCATCCATCCATCTTACACCTTATTAGTGAACATAGAAAGGCTTACACCCCTTCAAACTTCAAACCTCTCTTCAAAGAGTTTATTCAAAAAAGGCCTACAGTATATCATCTTCAAACTAAACTTCAAACTGTTTTTAAATTCCAAGCAAAGCTTTATCAAGCCAACATTAAAATTATGTCTTGATAAACTTTCCTTTTCTTGTTAGGTTGCTTGAAAACCAAATTTCTACTTGAATCTATGGCAGCAAGCCAAATTTGTTATAGTTGTGCATTGAGATATTACACATTCTCAGGGATGCTCCTCATCATTCAACTTGCTTTTCTCTGTGAGGACTCTTACCTTGACAGCTGGGTAGCCCCCTGTTCCAGCCAGGCCTGCCATCATCACCCATGATGCAGGTAAGTGTGGAATAGCCCTGGAGGATATAACCTGCCTCACAGTAGAAGGTCACAGTGGAGCCCAGCTTGTAGTCACTGCCCAACCGAGTGCCATTCATCACATTACCAGGATCAAAGCATGACTCCCTCAGCTTGGCTGCATAAGACAGAGATAATGTGGAGGAAAAACAAGGGGTGAAAATCATTTTAGGCATATCAGTGCTTAACTTGCAGGTTGGCCATTGGTTGAAATGAAGTTCCTCTATTTAACATAAACACATTTTCTTCCTAGAAAAAGACACTTAAAACCCTTTACGGGGGACTAGTCATGCTTAAATTAATTCTGCTCTGGTTATAATCAAATTTTAGCCCATCTAAATGGTAACCAATTTCCTTCTGTTTATATCAGATAAAATCAACCTCAGGTGCAGTCAGTACTGTGTGTTATATAACAAATAGCTCTTTTTTATGACTGAGGGTTTTAAGTTTAGGCTGACAGATCAGGAAATGTCAGGGCCTACCTTTGTACTCCAGGTGGAAGCCGGTGTAGCTGACAGAGCCATCACTGCGGAAGGCCAGGTACATGGTGTTGGAGCTGCTCTCAATCCGTTCTGGAAGCTTGCTATCCTGGAAGCTCCCGATCAATGGGCTGTTACTGTCTGGTCCATCATATATATATAAGAAGTCATAGTTGGGTTCAATACTGAAGCTAAAATAGAGACAATGGAGGAGAAAAGATCAAAAAGGAGAATTTAACAGAATTAAATCAAAGCAAGGCATTGGTAAAGGATTCAAGTCCTGAGATCATCCTTGTGAACGGCAGTATAAAGTAAAAACATTCCAAAGAATGTGTAGCCCGACACAAAATGAAATCTCATATTTTGTGATAAATATATATAACTAGGTCTAGAATAAAATCTTTTGAAACATATCAGATTTTAAAGATAAGAAAACAAACAAACAAACAATTAGAAAATTCCCGAAAATTTATTTGTCCCAAAATTCTAAGACAGACGATGATGACTGTGACAGTGCCCCACCTCAAATTAATTAATTTTTTTGTGTTAATTTTCAAATCTGATATGTTTCAAAAGACTTAATTCTAGATCTAGTTATAGATATTTATCACAAAATATTATGTTTGTTTCATTTTATGGGTAACAACCTTACTCAGACTGAGACATTATTTTTTTTTTTAATTCATAAAATGTTAGTATTTTACAGAAAAAAATTATCCCCACTATTCTTTTAAATATACCTTCATAAAGGTAATACATTTCCTAAAAAATCAGATAAAGGGTGGGGGCCTGGGTAGCTCAGTGAGTAGTGACGCTATCCACCAGCCCTGTAGTCGAATCCAGGTCATGCTGAGTGACTTCAGTCAGGTCTCCTAAGCAACGAAATTGGCCGGAATGCTAGGAAGGGTAGAGTCACATGGGGTAACCTCCTCGTGGTCATAATTAAGGGTTCTCGCTCTCAATGGGGCACCTGCTAATTTGTGCGTGGATCATGGAGAGTAACGTGAGCCTCCACGTGCTGTGAGTCTCCGCGCTGTCATGCACAGCGAGCCATGTGATAAAATGTGCGGATTGACGGTCTCAGAAGAGAAGGCAACTGAGACCTCCACCACCTTGATTGAGGTGATTGACCGCACCACCACAAGGAAAAGTAGTGGAAATTGGGCATTCCAAATTGGGAGAAAAAAAGGGGATAAAAAAAAATTAAGCAGATAAAGACGACACATATTTCCCCTTCTTTAAATGCAATATCCTTGTATATATTTGCAGAAAACTGATTTTTTTTATATTATTATTATTTATTTATTTTTTTGTATCAAATAGAACAGATGAGGCAGATGCACAGTTTGGCCCTTTTATTTTTTTTTTCGGGATACGCTAAAAAACTCTAAAAACTGCCATGAAATAAAGTATCAGCAGCTATGCCATGCTCTGAGTTTCATGAGACAGAGAGACACATAGATAAACACTTGCACCCTTTCATTTGCTCGAGGTGTGATGATAAGGTCTCCCCCATCAGTGCAGTCATTTGCATGAGATGGATTGTGATTGCATCAGATTTATGCTCCTTTTTTCCCATTATGCAAAAAGAGAAAGCTAAGCATGCCTGCCACACTTGACTGCGTCAGAATCTACTTCTTAGGGGTTATTGTAGGATAATTCATACAAGCACATCCTTTATATCACATTAAAAAAGCCATTAATTTTTGATAAACAGATGCATAGGCTTATTTTTCTACTCCATACATTCTGTAGCTGTCAATCAGAAAACAATATTTTTTTGTGTTAATCAGTTTGATAGTAAACTGTATGGTTGCTAAATAGAAAGAGCAAGCTAGAATTACATTTGTAGTGTTGCTAAAGGAGGTCACTTTTTTGGTAGTTTGGGGGAGGGGTGCAGGTATTGTTCATTTCCAATTTTATTGTGGACATATTTTATCCTGTGGATTTTTTAAAGAGAAAGAAGTCAGTAATGAACTGTGTAATGAAAGTCTTTGAGATGGAACTCGAATGAGAGCTATTTATTAGAAAACCTGTTTGAAACATTGCCCTTCTGGCAGAACTCCAATAAGCTTATTTACTTGGAGAGGAGGAAATTCAAATGAGAAAAGGGCTACTTCAGATGTAATGCCAACCAAGAGTAAGAATCTACCTACTGTGCTACATTAGGTGAAAACAAAGTTCTTATCATCCTCTTTTGGGGCTGATTTATGGATCCAGATATCAGCGGTGAAGGTTTAAAAACAAAAACAAAATTGTCTCCATTACGTGAAACGTAACCCTTGTTCCCTGTGTGGTAACGAGACACTGCGTAATCGCATTGGGACACGCCCTGAGTGTCATGTGGTCTGAAGCCCTTGTACAATCACGCCAATTTATTGGCTGGTGGTGCTTAAGTGACACCCCTAGGGAGCTAAGTAAAGGGCTCCATAAAAGTGCTCACTTTGATGCAGTTGAGTTAGATTTTCTGCAGGAAGGCACAAGCCTATGCAGCTACTAGAGAGTATGGCCAGTTTACGCAACATCAAGTTACCACTCAGGGAACCAGGGCTACATTTCAGATGTTCCCTTTTGTAGGAACTCCAGCTGCGTAATCGCATTGGGAACAATATACATTCACACCATGCAAACAGTAGCTGCCAACTGTCTAAGTCATAAGTCTAAAGCATCTGAATAAAACAGAACCTCATCCAGATTATAAACAAACAAAAAATGTGGAGAGGACCACCTTGCCACCATGCAAATGTCCTCCAAGGACGCACCTCTAGCCAAAGCCTATGAGGATGCCATGCTCCTCATAGAATGGGGTTGAATACCCAAAGGCAAAGGTAAACCGCTTGCTTCGTTAGCACTTGAAATTTAATCAGTAAGCCAATGAGACAGTCTATGTTTAGACATTGAAACACCCCTTTTGCTGCTACCAAAGCACACAAACAACTGCTCTGACTTATGCCACTTGTTAGTACAGTCACTATAAACTTGCAGTGCCCCAACTAGGCAAAGCATTTGCAATCTTTCATGCCCCTCTGATTCAAATGGGGGAGGATAGAAAGTCTGAAAATTAATAGTCTGTAAGTGAAATGTTGTAGAAACGACCTTGGGCAAATAGCCCAAACGAGGTCTTAACATCACTCTTAAACACACTGGCACAAAATCTATGTATAAGGGATTGATCGACAGGGCATGCAAATCACCCACCCATTTAAAGATGCCAACGCTAATAGCAGGGCCGTTTTAAGAGTGAGAAACTTATCAGCGACTGTAGTCAAGGGCTCAAATGGAACACCCGAGAGCACCTCTAAAATAACAGATAAATCCCATGTTGGGCCTCAGGTATTCAGATATAAGAAAAAGGCAGGCCTACATATAGTCATAAAGCCTGACTGAGGCCTATATTCAATCATAAAGCCTAACCGTGGCAAAAACAAACAAAGGGAGTCCAAAACAGACTACAAATCCCATGAAGCTTTGCTCACTTTACACCTATGCGTGAAATCCAGAAGGATCGAACTTTCAACTCTCAACCATGACATTGTTGGGAGTAGAAAAACCTCTGAAATCTTTCAGGCAACATTACGTGCCATGTCTAGAAGCAGCCTCATTGCACAAGTAATATATGACTTGAAACTTTGGCCATACAATCTTCCACCGAACATGCTTATGGATCCAAAGGAGACCACTGAGCAATCCGCATCTTCACCCGTTTGCCTGCAGAAGTGAAGAAAGAAGATTTCTCTTCCCTCTTCAACCGAGTCGACTTTGCTGTTTTCTGTTTTCCGACCACCAACAGAGCGAGTAAACGGCCTCCTGTCATCACCTGAGCCTTGAGGAACCAAGTCGGAGTCAAACGACGGATGAACACACATTCTACCCGCGTCCTCAAGCGATTCAAGTAAGAGGTTTACGTCTGAGCAGAGATAGATTATTATAGTTTGTTATTCTGGTGTATGAAGGTTATTACTTGTACAGTTTACGGACTGCCGAGTATGCTCATTGCTGCTAATAATACTCTAGGTATTACTGTAACTTACTGTTACCACAAATGAGATTTGCTGTGTTGTAGTCCAACCACGTTGGACTGTTGTATATTTCTGCCATCGTGGATGAGACGGGCACACTGAGTTTATCCATTAGAGAACCAAAGACCGCGGGGCGGTTTACGAGCAATTCACTGCATCTGTGAGTGATAAACTAACAGTTGCCTTCTTCCCCCCATGATCGCGAAAACTGGCTTCGGTACCATCACTCTTTTCTCTCTCGTAATAACCCACACACATGCAACCCCTCACATACATACCCCACACACTGGCTGGTAGGTAACTTGCCAATAAAGCTCAGCTTTGTCCCTAAGTTATCGTACAAGCGGGCAGACACCATTAACCAGCCTCTCTCTCACACACACACACACACACACACACACACGCACACACGCACACACACTTCCTCTCATGTATTATTGGCTTATTTTGTTACTATATCTAATAATGTTACTTTTTAGTTTCTAGTTGGAAGTCGTAAGTTTACTGACTGCATTGTATTGATTATTAATTGATATTACTGCATCAATAAACTTTACAGAAAAGTGTTTTAGTTTGTTTTACATACACTTGTGTCAAAGGATGGTAGGGGATGTCTTTGCTTGGATTCAAAGCCTTCATTGTTTTCCTTTTGAATGTTGATGTTCTCCAGACATTGATTTTCCTAAGAGAACAATCTTATATTGAGACTGCTATACTGATTCCAGGTGGCTCTGCGATATTAATCCTTCTTAATATTGAATTTGATAATTGATGGTTGTCTGTGATTGTTAATTTAAAGGATTAAAAAGCTAACACTGATTCTAATTAATGTTATATTGATTTTAATAATTAAGAATTATCTTTGATAAATGCAACATGCCCCGTGGAATGACAGCGGAAGCCGTGATTATGGGCCCAAAAGCCTGTGAAATGTTCTCGCCAGGAGAACGCGTCCCACTCTGAACATCACTAGACACTGGCGAAATGACACAACGTCAACTGGAGACAGACGCGCATGCATCCCTTGCAAATCCAGCTCCACCCCTCGAAACAGAGTCTGTTGCCCATGAAACAGGACACTCTTGTCTAGGTTACACATAGTCCTAGATGAAATGGCATCTCGATGTTGGGCATCCAAAGTCTCCAAGTGGGCAAACACCAACCAATCTTCAAGATAATTAAAAACATGGATGCCTTGAGGCCTCAAGGGGATCAAGGAAGAATGTCCCTGAAAACAAATCTGAGAGAGCGCCTGTGCCTTCTGCAATCTGAATATGGAAAAACGTCCTTCAAATCTATTGTCACAAATCAGTTCCCCGTCTGCACTTGTGACATTATCTACATCAGCATTCTGAATTGACTGATTTCATTAGTGCGAAATTCAAACATCTCAAAATCCAGCATGGGACTCAAGCCACTGTCTTTTTTCTGGGCTGTAAAATTTGCATTCTCTCTGAGAAGGGGAAATCGTAACATATGTCGGAACAAACGCACTGAACACCAGTGGAGCCCATCTGAATTGAATTACATAACCATGCTGTATAGTTCGAAGTACCCAGTTTGAAATGCTCTAAAGCTTCAGCCAAGCCGACAGACGGGCAGAAAGATGGATTAATGCATGGCTCTTTCCTGCAGCATGACCTGTAACCACTAGATGGCACACTTGGCTTACTTTTGTTGACTGAAGGGAATTTGATAATGTTTTTGCCTTTATTGTAATTAGGCATAAATGATGGGCACCCTGAAATGTATCTACAGCAAGAATGCTGACAGAATAAACCTTTCCCCTTGTATTTGAATGGGGAAAGTGTATGAACATTGGGGAGGAATATTTATTTGAGAAAACAGGTTCATCACAACAGCCCCAGCATTCTTTATGGGGTTATAACATGTGGTGCCCGATGAACATTGAATTCTGTTATGCAGGTCTTGAAACCTTTGATCTTGGAAACAGAGGCAGAATTCGATCAGGCAATTATAAAAAACAGTCACTCTGAATGTATTTACAGCAGAGGATGCCAGATAAACCATCTTCTCTAGCATAGAACGGGGAAGAATTTGCTAACATGGAGGGGAATTGAGAGCAAGCAGGCTCGCCACAATGACCCCAGCATTCTTATGAGGGGACAACATGTGGTGTTTATGTTCACTATGTGTTTTGTATCCAATTTTGCTTGGTCTTGAGACCCTTGGTAATGCTGGAAATATTTAATGCTCTTTCGCCATCGTAAATTATGGAGGAAACTGAGTCCCAATTCAGGATTGGTGTTCTGACAAAAACAGGTTAGACACTAAACCGATCCCAGCATATAATGGGGGAACAATGTGTAGTAACTGGATGGCACGAAACACCCTTGCGAACAAAAGCATCACCTTGACCAACTCGTTCCTCAGCACGAGCAGCATCTCTTGTCTCGCCAGAATGCCTGTGTGGTCCATGAACGGGCAAAAGTTAAAAGAAACCAGTTAAAATACCTTGCATCTCCTGATAGAATCCCAAAAGAATAATGGCATAGATGAAGCACTCTGCGTGTTGGTTCGCCATCACTCCATTCTCACCCTATTACCAGAGGCCTCAGAGCATGTCCGACGAGACTCGTGCTTTCGCTCATGGGGAGGGCGACAAACACATGGAAGATCCCAATGTCCGTTCACACTCTAAACTTCTCAGACACAAAACTGAAATCACAAATGTCTCCCACACACAGAGCTCTAAATCTGGAGGCCGTGGAACTGGAACAAGTGGGGATAATGCCTCGTGGTGAGAAATTGTGAGCCTCGAAATGCGTAGCTGTTCCTGTCGGATCCTTGTAATGTTTGGGGAAAAAACACATTCAATTTGCTCTGAAATCTACACTGTATAAATGATGTCCTTACGTGTTCACCACCCAAAAGGGAGGATTAATCGCTTCAACGTGAGTCGTTGGAACAAACACGGGCTTAGACAAAATCATGCACCAAAGAACAGAAAATCTGACTCGATGGTGCCAAAACGAGCACTTATATGGAGACCTTGACGTAGCTCCCTAGGGGCTTAAGCACCACCAGCCAATAAATTGCTCTGATTGTACAAGGACATCAGACCATGTGACACTCAGGCCATGTCCCAATGCGATCACACAGCTCGAGTTCCTATGAATGGAAACTGCGTATTACAAAATAAATGTCACAAAACAGCCACAAATGGGAGCTTTAGTTATTTTTGTCATTAGAGTGACTGCTCTTGGATGATGAGTCAAAGAGGAAAGAGAAGACAAAGTTACAGCTTCGGCATTCAATAATATTTCAATGTTAGTGTTGCAGTTGTGCGAGTGTGTAAGAGAGATGTATGCTACTGGAAAATTCAGCTTAAAGGCCGGTCATACTGGACACACTTTGTGGTCTGTTTGCGCAAATTTTTAAATACTTTTTCTATGTAAACTTGCTGGACGGACATCTTTACTTATACACCCTGTCTCACTGTTTATTCAGTTTTTATCCACGACAAGGAAGAACGTCTTGAGACACCTACGTTCTTTTATATTTGTTGTGCTGAATTTAGCTTTTTTTAGCACAAGGATGAGCTTGGTGTGAACGACCCCTTAAGATGTTAGCAGGTTTTTAGCTGGTCCAAGATGGTAAACCACTGGTTATAGCTGGTTATACCATGAATTTAGTTTAAGTGACGTAATTGTTTCCTTGCAGCTGCCATATTGGTAACCATCAGAAAAAGAAAACACTAGCGGTGAATGGAAAAACACCAGAGAAACAATATCAAGAAAAACTTAAATAATCCCTTTTGATTCATGCCAAGTCCCAGGAGAAGTTCATACAGATATGAAGACAGCACAAATATTGCCAAATTGAACTTTCACGGACATTTAAAGTCATTTTATCCACGCTTAACCTTGGTATGGCAGCGGGTCTGATATGTGACTGGTGAGTACACTTGTCCACCAGTATATCACAATAAACATGTCTCATTCAGAAGTTACCAATTATTTGGTGTTGTTTAAGTCTGGTCTGATTTAGTTACAGTTTTAAAAAATGTCTGTTATGATCCCGTCTGTATTAATGTAAGAGCTGCTTTGAACTCCTGAAAAATATATTCATCCAAAATATTTATCCAGTTCAAAATATAGATCCATAATATAGACTGCAAATATACAGTATGTACAGTAATTGCTAACCCATAAACATGTTCAAAATACTGACACATGTATTTCAAATCAGGTCTATTAAAGTTTTTTTATTCTATTTTTAAGCCTACTCTATTCTATTTTTAATGTAGCCGAAATCTCTGTTACACTTTGTACGTCATGGGGCATCATGTGGGACAAAGAATCTGCTGCCCACCAGAACTACACAGTGGCCCTCATTTTTTCCAATGGAAAACTGTTAGCTGTTAGCTGAAAACTGTTAATATGGAGTTCCCAAAAGACTTGGGACACACAAGATTCTGTCCTCTGATATAAACCAGTTTGCTACACTTAGACTCACGTGACATCGTGATCATTGTTCAGCAAACAGCATCTTAAAAAAGACATTCCTTAATCCAGAAACATCTCACACAAAGTCACAGTACTTCACCGATTTAACCTACTAAAATAAACAGAATGCATTTAAATCCACGATTTATACAATACCTAGGTTTGCTAGGTAATTCTGACAATTGCTTTGAACTGTGGTGACTTGTACAATGGAATAATTAAAGATTATAGCCTCATATACCTCTTTAATATGTGTGTAATATTTCATCCATTTACATTTATGCATTTGGCAGACGCTTTTATCCAAAGCGACTTACAGAGCCCTTATTACAGGGACAATCCCCCCGAAGCAACCTGGAGTTATGTGCCTTACTCAAGGGCACAATGGTGGTGGACATGGGGTTCGAACCTGCGACCTTCTGATTAGCAGCCCTGTGCTCTAGCCACTACACCACCACCACCTCCCGTGGTCATCCATGCTGTATAACCAATTAATTAACCAGTATGATTTTTAACCAGGGATTTTAATGTTTTGTTACTACAAGTACAATATTGATGAAAGAATGTCAAGTTTAGTATGCAAACGCTTGCTTGGCTACATAGAGGAAGCTGGTGACAATATCATGTCTCTTGTACCATTCTCAAGATATAAAAGTTCATGTTTAAATATGCACTATTTTTGAGCGGAAGATTTGTAAGAATCCAAAACAAAGGATCATAAATCAACAGTCGGAAAAGACAGCCCAGTTTACCATGTGACTCTGAAAAGTCACTTCTGATTGGCGCAGGACATGCAGGGATGTGGCCAATATCAGTTCAAAGGTTTCCAAACAGGAAGAACACGCTCTCTTCCTCTTCAGTCGCTTCTCTTGTTGTCTTCCCTCGCTGCTTGTCTCTCCTGCTCTTTGGAATGCTCAGACTTCACTCTGCCCTCGTGGTCTACTCTGGATCTCGTCGGAACCAGATCCATGCCATGTGAGGTCCAAGGAAGCTTGGGACTCAAAGTCCCGATGAAGCTTCTCAACCTCTTTGGTCCATGAGAAGGCCTTGCTTCAAAGCCAACCTCAGCATTCATACAGAAAATAACTCAGATCTTACAGAGGTCCAAAACATCGATGGAACAAACTTTCGACCAAGAACCAAGCAACACACAGAATGCAAGGAAACACCACTACCCACAAGTATCTCCAATATTGTGCTCATAATGCTTGTGTATTTGTTAAATACTTTGGGTAATCCAATAGTAAATCGATATAGACTCAAAAAGGTTAAATGGTTTTTAAGGCATTGTCAACAGACACCATAAATTTAATTTTCACTGTATTGATCATTTATTTCACATTCTGTCACTCTTTTGACCAACCTGTCTCATGTATATATGTGGTAGATTAGATTTATGTTTAGAATAGCAATAAAGTTTGTCTGTATTCAAAGATGAATGACTGTGGTATATTTTGATAAATAATCTCATCCCTGTTTCTAAAAGATTTAGCTTCAAAGCTGTACCTAAATACATGTGATATTATTTTCAATACGCCAAAAGAATAATATCACTCCAATAAGTTAATTAATCATAATTCACTTATTAAAGCTATTTCCTTACAGTAGAAATTGTGAGCAGATACAAGACGTTGTATTACGATTTTAATGGTGGAGAATTTATTCAGACAAATATTCTAGTTACTTGGCATTTATTTAATTTATAATGGTTGTCGAACGCAACTAATTCCATTACACATTTCATTAACTAATAATGTACAATAAGGACAGTTTATTTTAGTTCATAGCTCACATATTTCGAGACCCTAAATTCCCTTCTAAATTTAGCATACCAAATTCCCTTACATATAATGGTGTGAGAATAAGGGCATCTTAATGGTTCCCTTCTAAATTCATCAGTACACCAAATATCCTACACATCCTAAAACAACATTTGATTTAGATTACAATTTTAATTCTAAGATATTGACTCTTAATGTTCATTAATGTCCTGTTGAATGTTATTTCATTGATTATTGTATGTTATTCCAAGCCCCTTATTTTTTTACATTATTAAAATAATAATTATTATTACTATTACTACTATAATTGCCACTGTGTTGTGTGTATTGATTCTTGGTAATGTTGTATAAAACAATCTAAGTCATTTGGAAATAAAAGAATTCTTATTCCATCTCCCAATTCAAAGTACCACCTTGTAGTGGAATTACGAATGGAAACAAAACATTATATCAGCTAGCGTATTTGTGTTCAATGAATTTAAAATTAAAAGTTCCCTGTGGTTATACACCACCCCTGATTAATATTTCATTTATTTTGGACTAGACCCTCATGACACCCTTGATCCAGGTAGAAGAAAATGCATGATAGTTGTGCTATTAGCATTAACATGTAGGGAGTGCTTCCTCAACTGTCAAACATGACAAACTCCTACAGGAGTCCAACTTAACCCCTTGCTGACCCTGGCTGAAAGAAGAACCCCGGTTGCACCTTGAGCATCACTATGCAATGGCTAAATGAAAAATTGATATAATTAGCAACATGATTGGACTGTGAAGGAAATTTATCAAGCCTGCTTTATACTAATTGGTCACATCACTCAGGCAGAGCTACACTGCGCTACACCTTTAAGGCAAGATGAGGGGAGGTGGAAAAAAAGACCAACATCAGGTTCATTACAGCCAAAACGAGCAAAGAATTCCAGCTGGGCTCATTATCTCTCAGACATGAAATGCATTTAAATTCAGACAGTGATAGCCATCACCACTACATAATTACTCAACACATGGGCTGCGGCCATGTCGGAGGACACTGCGAGTGCTCATTTCCAATTCAGCATTATGACACATCAGCTTCCAAATGAACTCATGAACTTATCAGCTCTAGATATTATAGCTCAAGTGAGGGCATAAAATAAAGGGCAAGAATATGTGCGCTGTGAGATTATTTCGGATATCGCATCTTACCATCTCATCACCAGCAATTTAAAACTTGCTGACCCCACCACAACAGTGGGTCGACCCGATATTAACCTTACAACAGTGAACTGCATCACCTGCATTCACAAAACTTTCTGAACATCTATGATGAGAATACAAAACAATCTGTGATATAAAAAGTCCCACAGAATAGTTTATTAAAGCAATAAGACAGCCATGCCTTTTGTGTTGTGCCTAACAACAGCCTTTACCCGTGGTAAAATCACTTTAAAGCAGAGACTCAAGTTGTTTTTATTGCTTTTATAAAATGGCTGCAAAAGCAATAAGATTAAAGATTTAATTAAATGTATTTGTAATATTAATCAGATTATTAATGATTGAACATGTTAAATCGTCATTTGGAGGATCTTAGAATGTTGCAATGTGAAATTGAATAAACGCATTAAAGGTGAAGTGTGTAACTTTTTTGTTGTCAAAATGCATTCTAATATCCCAGTTTATTGTTCACTGACAACTACAAGTAAGCCATTTGTGGGTTTACCTCCCCCAAAAGTGTAAACACTGAGCTTCTTGTATTAAACTGTTCAACCCTGGAGAATATGAATGTCTAGTGCAGACGTGTTACAGAGGAAAATAAACACTTTGTGGGGTACAATTCTTACCGTGTTGCTTCTCGACAGGTAAACTATACCCTGGTATTGCAACACAAGTTAGCTCATTACTGTCAAGCTTCAGATAAATTTGTAAGATACACAGAATATAAATTTTTGTGCTTACTAGTTACCAAAAACGATCCTACCTCTTGTGCTAGATCATCCGCACACCAGCTGCAGTTCAATCCGGTGATGTTATCGGATGAGCCGATTCCTCTGCAACACTTTCTGTCTGGTGTGTTTATGTTATAGCTGTCTTGTTTATTACGGTGTTAAATGTTTATAACATTTTATTTTGTATGGCCTATTTGTTCATAGGGAATCAGAGAGTGCGAAAGGGCATGATGAGTCTGAGGGGTGTTGGCAAAAGTTATTTGAAAACATGCTTTATTTTTGCAATTCCATTTGTTGCCACTAGTAGCGCAGAAATTACACACTTGTAATTATATAATGGTGTTATATATTTTTAATAATTTTATCTTATGTTTTCAATCATTCTAAAGGGCAGTTCACATCGAAAGAATGTTTGTAATGGTCTGCTCTGTTTTTTTTTTTTTTAATTTTTAATAGTTTTTCCATGTAAACATAAACTAGATGGACATCTTTGACTTTTGTACCACATCACACTTTTTTCATCGCCTCGCACATGAGCATTATGTTAAAAAGTTAAAAGAACTTTAACTTTTAAAAAGTCTCGAGACACCTTAATTCTGTTCAATTGCACTACATTTAGCCTTTCTTTTTAATGCAAGATTGTGTTCGTGTGAACAGCACCTAAATCCAACAGCCAAATTCATAATGTTTGATATGTTTGCATTTTTTGGGGCATCATGAACCAGCCTTTACACCGACTTAGAACGTGAACTATTTGTTTTATAAACATTCTATTACCTGATGAATGCCAAAGACAGGACGTAGTCAGAGTTGACGGCAATGAGCCAGTCGCAGTCCTTGCTGTGCGGGTATGGATGAGGGAAGTTGGGCGACAGAATAAACCCAGAGGAACCGGTGAGATTGCCCCCACATGGAGCTGGGAAAACACAGAGGATTCATATCAGCAGCATATGGGCATTAGTAACACATGAGGAGATTCTCTTATTAAAACATGAGGCATGAACATCTGTGCAAACCAGGAGCAGAGAGAAAGAGCACTGGAGACACGCAGAGACGAGATATTGAGAAGTTTTGAAGCTCCTCTGAGGTACCGGACATGTAAAGCACTCATATTTTTTATATGAGAAACAGAGCAAGAGAGGAAGGCTACTTAGAATATGAAAGGGAAAAACCTAAAATTCAGCACCCTCACTTTCCTGCCTCTAAAAGAAGTGTCTTTTAAAAGAAAGAGACAATCCATATAATCATAATTTGATATTCATTAATTTTGGTCCACTTTATATCTCATGTGAAAATGACAAGGAATCTCAATGACCCAAGGTTCAACTACACTCTTGAGGACATTCTGACAGAAACTACTTGATGTTAGGCTACTGTTCAGAAACATTATTTTGTCAGCATCTATACATCTATACATCTATATAAATATTATGTAAGTCCAAAGTTTACAGGTATATGCAGTGTAACTTGCGTGCAGTTGTTGAAAAGATTCTAAAGCAAAATACTAATTACAGTCTTGCAAGGCAGCACTGTAAGAAAACTTCTAGAACTCAGCTCGAACTACTTAACATACAGAATCCATTCAATCTTTGTTTTGTAGATAATTTCAGCCTTAAGTAAGCTATCTATTTTTTTTATTGTAAACTTAAGAAATTTAAGTTAAAGTTTGAAAAACACACACTGCCTTGATAGAATGCTCAGCATTCAAAATGTAACAGAGAGTAATGATATTTTAATGTTAGCATACTGAATTATTACTTAAATCTATTTGCATCATACATTGAGATTGTTGTGTATTTTCTTCCTTACCTATCTTTAACCATTTAAAACTCTACATCCATAACTTAAATCCCAGTATTAACCCTTACCTATACAGACAGGTGGGCTTGGTTGCCAGTAGAAGCGGTTTTCCACTTGTATACAGGTAATCTTTACGTCCCCCTGTAGTTCATACCCAGGATCACATTGAAAGGTCACAGTATCCCCAGGCTCTCTGCCATCTCCATTGCGACTACCATTCATGGGCACTCCTGGATCCCTGCAAGCAGTGGCCACTGAACCTGTAATCACACATTAAACCATTGAACAGTCACTGAACACTACAAGAGCAGTCATTGTATGTTGTCAGTCAAACTGGACGACAGGGCTGAGCAATTGAAAAAAAAGTGGGGTAATAAAAGAAAATAAAGCCAACCCACCCCCAGCTTAAACCAGCCTCAGCTAGTTTGCTGGTCTTAGCTGAGCTCCCATTCTGGTCAGGCTGGCATGGTTTGCTGGGTTTTGAGAGGTTTTAAGCATTTGTCAGCTTGATCAGGCTGGGAGACCAACTAGACCTGCTGAAGTCCAGCTTGGCCAGGCTGGAAGACCAGCTAATGACCAGCTTTGCCAAACTAGAAGACTAACTAATGTAGACCATCTGAAGACCAGCCCTTTCTTTTTTTTTTTTTTTTAAAGATCAGCACGACCAGATAAAGACCAGATTGGCCACACTGGAAGACCAGCTTGACCAGCTAAAATCCATCTCGGTCAGACTGGAAGACCAGCAAGACCAGTTGAAGACTAGTTTGGGCAAGTTGGAAGACCAGTTAGACCAAATGAAAATCAGTTTGGCCAGGCTGAAAACTAGCTTGGCTAGGCTGAAAGATCAGATTGTCTAGGCTGGAAGACCAGCTAGACCAGCTAAATAACACCTTGGCCAGACTGAAAACTAGCTATACTTACAGCATTTAATACCAGCTTAGGCTTGTTTAAGATGTTTTTGTTGTGTTTGATTTTTCAGCAGGGAGGGAACTTACTTGAGAACTCAATGGCAAATCCAGACTTGCTGATGTAGAAGTCAGTTTCAAACTGAACGGTGACCATGTTGAGGGTGCTGTGGATGTTCTCAGGTAGCAGAGAGCCGCTCACTTCCCTCAGGGACATCTCATTCTCAGGGGGCCCGTCCCATACCCTCAGGATATCATGGGATGCCTCAGTGTCGAAGGCCAGAAACTGCAGACTGTTTATATAAAAAGGTACACTAGTACACATCTGGTCATACAAGTCATGCTTCATTAGATGCACAATGTACAGAGATAGAACAGAACTGTGACACAGAACAGGTGTGCTCTTCATTGTTATTCACAATGCATAGCAAAACAAAAAGCATCGTATCAAGCATTACTACAGTCCAAAAGTCTGAGACCACATTGAAAATCTTTGATATCTAAAAAAAACCAAAAAACAAACAAAAAAAAAAAAAAACTGAAAAAGCAGAACATTGTAAAAAAATGTAAACAAAGAAAAGTTATGATGTAAATAAAGACTGTTAACTCCTTTATTCAAAAGGTTAGATTTCCTTGTTTCTATTGAGGCACACAAGATGCTCTTTGGAACATTCTCAAATCATGCTGGATAACATTATTATCATGTTTTGCACAAACTTGTACATGCCATTGCCGTTAGAGAGCATGCGGTCATTAACACATAAGTTCGACGTACCAAATATCAAGAAATTCTGAAATACATTTGTAAATATAATATTTCACTCAAATTGCCATGTTAATAGTATAATTTAACTATACAATTTGATATACAATAAATAATATAATTTGTAAAGAAAAATATTTAAAAAAATGCAAAGGATAAGTATTTTCACTACACTAAAAAAATTATTAATGTTAAGTAAAACACTTATATATAAAAAATGGTAACACTTAAAAATAAGGTTCCATTCATTAACATTAGTTTATACATTAGGTATCATGAACAAACAATTAACAATATATGTTATTACACAATTTATTAATCTTTGTTAATGTTAGTTAATAAAAATACATTGTTCATTATTAGTTCATGTTAGTTCATTATTCCATAGTGCATTAATATATTAGTAGATGTTTAAATTTTCATTAACTAAGATTAATAAATGCTTAAGTATTGTTCATTGTTAGTTCAGGTTAACTAATGTTATCAAAAAGAACCTTATTATAAATTGTTACCAAAAAATGAATAAGGGTTTTAAGTGTTTCTTTATGTGTTTCCAGTAAAATCATCTAAACATCTATAGAACAAGATCATATTTGGTTTTCATTTAGTTTTTTTCTTGTTTTAATCATACACTTTGCTAAATTTGGTTAGATTTATACTTAGAACAAGAAAAAAAAGTGATTTACCCAAAGATGACAATATATCTGAAAACAGGTCTTAAAATCTTACACAATTTTGCTTCAAGTAAATTGATGTTATTTTAAGGATATTTACTGAATTATAAGACAAATGGAATTTATTTTGGCAAATTTGGCAAATTATTTTTTGTAGTGAATTCACATCACTCAGGACCTAAATAGATAATGATTATACCAACACTATGCATCTGTTTCCTTTGTGTTACAAAGACATGTGACATGGCATTGCAAAGGCTCCAGGGATTAATGATTCGGCAGAAATAAATGATAAAAATTATTTTCCGAGTCCTGAAGGAACAGACAAAGGTAGTGTCAGAGAATCATATAAAATATATTATGCTCCAGGGTTCAATAATAGAGGGGAACAATCGCATCTCTATTCTGATCTACAGTCCTTGATGACAATTTAGCAATCCCGTATGATTGAGACATCAGACGTAGATGAAAAAATAATGACCGAATACCTGATTTTTCTAAAAGCTTCTGCCACTAACAGAATTGGAAAGAGAACAAATTATTAAGGTTGCAGTGCAACATTAAATCTGCAACAGCATTTTAAGCTTCATAATGAGCCTGGCAGTACAGACCTCAGATACAGGAGGTAAACAAAGAGATTTGTGAGGTACCATCATCAACTCCTCTGATGTCTACTTTTCTCTGTACAGATGACACATCAATGGCTAGCTTTGCCATTAGAGGTTTATAAATAGATAAAGACCTCTTGTCTCAGCTGAATATGATGGCTTGATTATTATGTGGTCGGTAATGTACTGATTGGTAATAATAGACATACAGTGGTGCTCTAGAAGGTGCAAAATATTAATGTTAGGAGTAAGAACTTATCAGTACCTGATGATGTTTCCTGAATCCACCTCAATTGCCCAGGTACAGCGCAGATTGTTGTCATAGGGGAATGGATAACCTGGAGACAGAATGCGTCCTGATGTCTCCCCTTTAAAATGTCCACCACATTCAGCTGGGGAAAGATAAAAGCATGCACATAATGTTTTTGAGGGGTAAGCCTACCATTGTCAGTCTCACTTGGTGCCATAAGCAAGACGAGACATGATTGATGAAAAATAAAATACTTTTTTAGCAACTAAACTATGTATAAATAAACTGTAAAATTATTTTATACATGTAAGACAGTTCTGATATTTTGATTGGGACTTTTGTAAACATTTAGTGAAAAATAAATAAATAAATCATATAAGTTGAGGACATAGGGGTGGGTCAATTATGACATTATTTTCACTTTAAAGCACATGATCTGCAGCTCAGTTGGACTGAACTAATTTAGAGTAATTTGATTTTTCCCACATTTATTTACAAATCATTATTAAAGATGAATAATTAACAAATAAATGATTTTGTGTAACATAATCACCAAACAATATACATAAATAAAATACTTTGATTTGGCATAACATTTCTGTAAAAATGATAAAACAAGAAAGGGGTGAAAAGATGGAGACAAGTGATCAAACAGTCATGAGTTTTTTTTTGTGGATATTATCATGACCAAACAAATCATAGGCCATAGCTATTTCCTTGCAAGCAGTGAAATAATTAGGAGTGACTGGCAAAAACTAGACAGACATCTCCTAAACTGTTTGTTAATATTATGTGTCAACTTATTTAAAATAAGCTAATAAAATCTGACAACAAAGACATTGTGGATTTTGCCTCTTTAGCTCAAATCGTGCAAAAATAATAAGAAAGAATAATTGTTAGGGTTTGTTCAGCTACTGCATATTTTTAAGTACCCTGTAAAAAGCATTTTAAAAAGACAAGACAAAACAAAACACAGATGATGCCTCTTTTAATTGAAAGGCGGGACTTACATTCCTAAAGCTGCCAGAATGAGCAGAACAATTTTCCTGTCTCCTTTTAACGTTTTCTTAATTTTAAACAAAGTTTTAATGTCTTTGCAGGAGCGCAAGTGTAAACCCACTGTCTGTCTTGTTTCACAATCCTTTTATTCTTTTCTTAGATCTGTAAAGTGTCTCCATAACCAGCCAAGGTGGTTTGTCAGCTCTAAGCCACAACATCAATCAATTGAACAAATGAGCCTGACATGCACATTGATGCCTCCTGATAGCATTCAGACTTTTCTGTACTCTGTGCACTATTAGGTAGCTTTCACAAGCACTTTATTAGGAAACTTTAATTGCAGACAGACACTCCCTTGATAGCACTCTCCCTTCCCCAGGCCCTGTTTTTCTATCTTCCCCTTTCTCCCTCTTGTAAAAACCCCATGGGCTGGGCAGAACAGTTTTGAGGGAGGAATGCTCAGTTTCTTAATGATTCCCTTTTCAGCAATTCCTGTCATTGAGCCTCATTTGCATAAACCATCTATATGACAAACAATGGACGCACAGCTCAATGAAGCCTGAATAACAGGGTTCAGATTGTGATTTGATTAATTTGAACATTAGAGTGTTTTTTTAGACGTCCAGAATAGAGGCATCTTCCAAACCGTATCCCTCCTCAGCCTCTTGCTAAACCAACATTGTGCCATGTTCATTGCTCATAAAGGCAGCAGCTCCAATGCATGTCTTTGGACAGTTAGGAGTGCTCAGTCACCTTTGATTGGCTGCTTGTGCCTTAAGAACCAATGCAATAACACTGGAAGTTAATGGAATCCTGCGTTTGAGGCTTCGAGGTCCTGCATATGAGGCTCCGAAATATTATGTACTCTCCCAACATAACAAATAACACAACAACATGACATGGGCTAGGGTATGTTTATGTCTGCAGAACAGTTGCATTTAGGCTCCTCTGATTATTTTATTGCTCCTAAGAAGTAAGAATGCTGATTTAAGGGGTCTGGGTAGCTCAGCGAGTATTGACACTGACTACCACCCCTGGAGTCGCAAGTTCGAATCCAGGGTGTGCTTAATGACTCCAGCCAGGTATCCTAAGCAACAAAATTGTCTTGTTTGCTAGGGAGGGTAGCCTCCTCCATCATCCCTATAATGTGTGATTCTCGCTCTCAGTGGGGCACGTGGTGAGTTGTGCATGGATGCCGCGGAGGATAATGTGGGCCTCCACACACGCTACGTCTCTGCGGTAACGAGCTCAACAAGCCACATGACAAGATGCTAGGATTGTCGGTCTCAGATGCGGAGGCAATTGAGATTCGTCCTCCCGCCACCCAGATTGAGGCAAGTCACTACGCCGCCACGAGGACTTAGAAATTGGGGAGAAATGGGGAGAAAAAAAGAATGCTGATTTAGCATTGCTCTGGTATACAGAGTTTTCTTCATTTTATGTACTGTAGCTTCCTCTAGAAATGGGTGAATTGGAATGTCTCTCAGTCTAGTTCACACCCCTTATCTTTGGACTGAACAGCTAAATATTTGATCTCTAATAAAAAAAAGAATAGTGAAAACGATATGCCTTCTCACTACTTGGAAATATCTCACTTTTGCTAAAGGTCATACCAAATGACCCGTACATTTCACCTATCAAAGGAAGTGAAAAAATTCCATATTTTTAAGCATTTATTATTAATGCTGGCAGATAAGTCTGAAAAATATCAGTCGGAAACTTCAAGGTTGATTGGTATTTTGCAAGTTTACCATTGGTTTAGTGGAAGAATTGACAAAATGAGCACAAATGAGCACAAACAGCAGGCTTGTGCATCATTCAGAATTTAATTTAGGACAGGGTGCATAAATGCAATTCAAATTAGAATTTAAGAAACTTCAAATGGAATGAAATTCAAAGAAATGCATTTAACAGCAGTACTGTAAATGTAGCTTTTGATTAATACATATACTTTTTTAGTATGAATTACCCATAAACATAATAATGCACAGAAAACTTATGGGATATTTTCAGAAACATCAAATTATATAATCAGTGTTTGAAATGCATACAATAATCATTTTTCTTAATTTATATCTATATTAAATTATTTGTTTTGGGCATTGTTAGAAAACACGAATGATCTAATGCAACCCCCAAAGTCTTCAAAATGGAGTTATATTTGAAAATACAATTCAAATTTTTATGTCAATATTTATAGCTGACATAAGTGTTAACTTCTGGTTTAGAGAAAAAAATAAAATCAGTTGAGAAAAATAATAATCTACAGTAAATATCAGGGAATAAATAAGCATAATAAATATGAATGAATGATATAATTATTATATCATAAAAATAAATACAATACTATGTTTTGCTGTAAAACTTGTGTTGCAAAATGAAATTGCTCTGTTGGGTGACACTGTTGAATATATTTTTTTCTCCACTTTTTTTTCCCCAATTTGGAATGCCCAATTCCCAATATGCTTTAAGTCCTCATGGTGGCGTAGTGACTCGCCACAATCCGGGTGGCGGAGGACGAATCTCAGTTGCCTCTGCGTCTGAGACCATCAATCTGTGCATCTTATCACGTGGCTTGTTGAGCGAATTACCATAAGACATAGCGCATATGGAGGCTTCGCGCTATTCTCTGCGGCATCCACGCACAACTCACCACGTGCCCCACCCAGAGTGAAAACCCCATTATAGCAAGGGAGGTATAACGAGGAGGTTACCACATGTGACTCTACCCTACCTAGCAACCGGGCCAATTTGGTTGCTTAGGAGACCTGGCTGGAGTCACTCAGCACGCGCATGACTCAAACTCGTGACTCCAGGGGGACACTGTTGAATTTCATAAAATTGCAATTCAATAAATTCCTCTTCCTGTCATTCCAATACATATTCCAATTCAGCATCCCATAGAGGCTTAATAAATTGCATTTTTCCCAACCCTAACAAACAAAACATGGCTCTACTGTATGTTAGACTGCCATGAACACAGTAGTGTGCTGGCTAGAATAAGTCAGAAAGCCATCGTGAGCTTTATCTATGGCTTGCATGGAGAAGCTATTGGACGATAGCTTTGAGTCTCATCAGACCTCATTAACAGTAAATCTAATAGTGAGCAATCTGATCTGGGGTCAGTAGGCATACAAAAATTAAACTCATTGGAAGCCAAATCCTCATAATTACCATCAGTAAAATGAAGGAAGTAATAGGAGCACACATTCTTATCTCAAACCCATGTGCCTTGCTTTGTAAAGAATCATCTCCATTGCTCAGCAGGGACCCCCAGCATTGGATTCATTAATAACAAGTTGTACCATTAATCCCAGATGGTGCAAGAGGCTTCCACTGCTTCTAATTTAATCAGAAACATTGGCCTTTGATAGTCATTTAAGAAATAAAAAAACCTTCTTGGCTTTTCAGAAATACACAGTGAAAGTTCAACAAAAAGGCTGATATGAAGGCCTTAATATAGACTTTAAAGATTAAAGGACTGTTTAGCTGCAGTTTCTATGCAGAATATGAGTAGACTGTGCAATATTGAAGCTTTGCTAACTTCTGAAATGGGAAAGGTCTCTCACTGCAGCTCTTGATAATTAAGACAAATGGGGATCAACATTGGAGCTCAGTTATGATGACCAGAAGAAGAATTTTCCAAATGTTACATTGAAGTCAGTAACCTATTTAAAACAAATTATACCAGTAAGCAGGTAGGGATGTTATGCTAGACAACACATAGGTAATGTATTTCAAATGATTTACAATTACTTTTGTAGTTTGTCTTGAGGATTAAGTTTTATTAATGCTCTAGCCCTGAATGAATTAATGGATACATTGATTCACCATTAGATGTGCCTTATAATTATATTTTAGCTATAACTAATAGATATAATAACTTCTTCATTTTACTTTCATTTTTATGCGTTTATAGTGATGCAGGCATTCTTATATTCATAACCACATACACATGGTGGTGATGCATATTGCAGTTCTAGGGTACGTTTATAATTCTATAACTGTACTGCCATTATCACACTAGATATTAGATAATATGAGTATTTTCATATTGTGCAGTATGTTTAATATTATATATAATATAAATCTTAAAAACAAGTGGATTTATTGAATGGAAAAGTACATATGAAGACTAAAGTGAGCTTTAATAAGGATTGAAAGATAATCTAAAATATATTTGAAAAGAGGTAAACAGTTTCTGATTCAACAGCTCCTCTCCTTCTTTTTTGTCTCTTTATAAAGTCTTTCAAGACATAATTTTAATCGGTGTATAGGAATCCTGGTACAAATGAATTCACCTGCATTCTCAACTGAAGAATTATGAACTATTACATTTTGTCTAAGACTTTTATAATGCATAGACCTAGTAGTATACTTCTAATTGCTGCCCATTCTGTCTACATAGTTTGAGATCTTGCAGGCTTACCAATGCAGGAAGGCAGAGGGTTATCCCAGGCCCGCCTCTCTCCTGTCATGCATTTGAGCACACCACTGCCGTGCAGAGAGTAACCAGGGTCACACTTGTAGGTGATGGTGCTGCCAGAGAAGTGGCCCTGGTCACTGACCTTAAAGCCAAACTGCGGCACTCCAGGGTCTTCACAGTGAGAGAGCTCAAAACCTGAAACACATGATGTTTGTGAGGTTAAGATGATGTCACAGCATGCATTAGACACCGATTACACCTGGTATTAAGATACATTTTGCGTGATTCAATCACATGTGGTCAAGTGAGACACATGGCTGTTTACACCTGGTCGCTTAAATGTGTCTCCTGTGACCTCTTGTGTTCAGATTTCAGGGGGAGAATCTCTGTTTTATGAGGATACACACAGATCAGCCACAACATTAAAACCACCTGCCTAATATTGTGTAGGTCCTCCTCGTACCGCCAAAACAATCATTCATGCGATTATCTAATCAGCCAATCGTGTGGCAGCAGTGCAGTGCATAAAATCATTCAGATACATGTCAGGAGCTTCAGTTAATGTTCACATCAACCATGAAAAAATTTGATCTCAGTCAACTGGACCATGGCATGATTGTTGGTGCCAGATGTGTTGGTTTGGGTATTTCTGTAACTGCTGATCTCTCTAGAATTTACTCTGAATGGTGCCAAAAACACAAAACATCCAGTGAGCGGCTGTTCTGTGGACAGAAATGTCTTGTTGATGAGAGGTCAACAGAGAATAGCCAGACTTGTTTGAACTGATAAAGTCTACAGTAACTAAGATAACCGCTCTGTGCAATTGTGGTGAGAAGAATATCATCTCAGAATGATATGTTTTGGCGGCATGAGGGG
Source organism: Moxostoma hubbsi (assembly GCA_032164185.1). Taxonomy (NCBI): domain Eukaryota; kingdom Metazoa; phylum Chordata; class Actinopteri; order Cypriniformes; family Catostomidae; genus Moxostoma; species Moxostoma hubbsi. The sequence goes on along the minus strand of JAVLUX010000032.1, from coordinate 13,664,964 downwards.
ACCTACACAATATTAGACAGGTGGTTTTAATGGACGACATTAAAGCACAACAAAGTCATAAAAGACAAAGAAAACTTGGATAAAATGGCACGCTGTTTCTATCAGATGCATATCAAATTTAATCTAAGCACAAACACAACATGTCAAGCAGAATTATCAGTTTTTTAGTGGGTTGCCTGTATTAAAGGTGCTTCAGATGTTCACACCTGTGTTGATATCAAACACACCGAAGAAGATCCGTGAAGTTCTCATGTTTGTGTATATAAAGGCTTTTTTAAACTTGACGATTAAATGGTTATTTCAATTTTAAGCCATTTGTAACCAGCAAAGTTCAGACTCTGTTTTAGCGCAGAGGTTGATTGACAGGTTAGGGATGGTGCTTCACTGCTTTCCAGGATGCATACAGGACGGATTAGCATTTACTCCTAAAATGTGATGTGGTCAGATGTGTTTTTTCATATGTGATTTTTGTGACCCAATCAGAAAATGTTTTAGACCCTGTTTAGATCTGTACTTAGTGCTGACCACATGCGATCCGTTCCCCAAAAACGCATTTTAACACCAGGTGTAAACAGAGTATTGATGTTTCATTCAAGACAATTAGGCGAATGCATTAAACAGTGAGTTGCACCACTTTTGCTTATGGATTTTCAGTGTAGCAACCCACTAACCACCTGCAAACCTGGTGCTTAATGCAAATCAGTTGCAAGTATTATTTGTTCGAAAAATTATCATGAATTGCTCTATCACCACCTATGGAAAGCAAGTAGTTTACAAAAGTTTACTTAAAAGAGAAATTTTCTATTGATCAGGGCTGCAATTATTTATCAAATGATGACCTAATGATAAAGATGACCATTATAAGCTGTATTTATCCAGATGCATGGTAGATGACACTTTCAGCATTTTAAAAAGCCAATCCAGGTGCCTGGAATGCAGTGGTTACACAGACAGCATGTGCAAATAGACGGCACTATCAGTTTTAGTGAGTTTGTCACAAATAAGTGCTTTCATTGTACTTTTGGCCAATTAGTAAATATACCAGCATAAATCTGTGACAGAGCACAACTGGTCTTCCCAATTTTGACAAATGATCTCTAGATACAGAATATGATGGAGTACAAAATGTTATGCATTCAGCTTTGTGAGAGTCATTAATGCGATGACTGTTGAAATTTGCCTTCACCTGGTATTTTCATGCTGCTCTGTAGAAAAGCTATAAAATTTTGCCATTAATGCAGTCATTAACGGCAACAATTTGAAGTTAAAATCCTACTGGGCTGGTAGGCAGAGACAAATCCTTGCAAAGCAGGCAGAACAATTAAGATTAAGTGCTTGGTTAATTTGGAGCCATAATCAGAACCACAGCACTCACTGTGCGACACATCCCATTAATAAATGTGTAGCTATGACTAACTATCATTAAAAAGCCAATGTTCATAAATGGCCAAAAACACATGGCAGCTCACTGTCTGCCCACTACAGGTATACATTGCATTATTTAATTAAGTACTAATTTAATTTTCACTTTATGATAATCTCCATTTATATAAATAACTAAAGGTTACTCAAGGGTGAATGTTTTTTGGAATCCTACAAATAAAAAATTTCTACACTCTAATGAAAGAAGGCACTATTTTGGGTACAATGGCCATCACTATTTTGTTTCTTCAAAGGTATATTTTTATGTTTGCTTTTCTGTGAAAAAAATAAAAATAAAAAAATCTACCATTTTGTATTCTTAAGAGTACAAGTATGTACCCAAAACAAGGGTACCACTCCAGAGACAGCATTGTACCTCAAACGGTAACTTTTGTTTGAGTGCATGAACTAAACAATATCATACAGCAGTTGCAGAAGCCAATTAGACACACGATCTGCCTGAGAATAATTATTTTGTGTTCAGATTTTCTGACATTGGATTGGCTGATTTATTTGGGGGCGTGGCTTTGGAATTCAGAAAAAAGGCTTGGTTAAAGGGATTAGGCTGGTCTAGTGTAAATGTCCAAAATGACTGAAATCACATACAAAAAGGGTTGGGAGTAACGGAATACATATAACGGGATTAGGTATTTAAAATACATAATATAAGTAACTGTATTCCACTACAGTTACTATTTAAATCACTGGTAGTTAGAATATTGTTACATTCAAAAAGTATTTTGATTACTGAAGAGATTACTTTGCATTTTATTTCTTTCATTTAAATCTTTAGTCCTTTCAAATGGAAAACATTTACACATATAAATGACGCGATCCAAAGTGCATTTGAACAGCGGTGAAACACTTTCTAATGATGTGTTACATTCATACGAGCAGACAGAGAAGTACGTTTTAAGTCATTTGAGCAGAAGAAATTGAAATAAACCTTCAGCTTTACGCTAAGGTAAAATTTTATTTCTAGTCATTTTACATGCACATGTTACCGTGCACAATCATATTTTTTTATCAAGAAAATTCATGTTGGATCATAATTTTTTTATTTTTCTAGTAAGACCTTTGATATTAGGGCAAAAATCATTGATAATGATAATAATTGATAATCATTTTTTGTGTTGTTTTCCTGTAAAAATATCTAAAAATCCTTAAAACAAGATCAATTTGATTTATCTTTTTAGAAACAACATTGAATAAGATTTGAGAATGTATTTTTAACATGTATTTTGTCTTACTGTACTGGCAGAGTTTTTAATAGTCAGAACAAGTGAAAAAAATCTACCAGTGCTGAAGAAGTAATCCAAAGTATTTAGAATATGTTACTGACCTTGAGTAATCTAACAGAATAAATTACAAATGACATTTTACAGCATGTATTTTGTAATCTGTAGTGGAATACATTTAAAAAGTAACCCTCCCAACACTGCATACAAATTTATGCTTAAAAGATCAGAGCTTCATAACTTCAAATAAGAATATATGTGAAAACAAATAAATCAGTTTTCGTGATTCTGAATGTACATTAATGATCTTTCAAACATTATATAATTAATTATGTTAATAACTACTACTACTATTACAAATAATATAACATAATGTCATAATTTTTGTTAATTTTATAAAAAAAAAAAATCAATTTTATAACCGCATTTTGATCTCCATAGCTCTAAATTATAGACCTTTTAAAATGGCCACATAGGGTTGCATAGCTTATGAGCAGCCTACCATTAATCTGCATGCTGTTACGTACAGATAAATACTTTAGTGCTTAGCATCAACTATATATGGAGGCAACAATTTTGACACCCAGCTCTGATTGCTACTTGATTACAGGTGGTATTTTCAGAGCATGCTTGAGTTGAGATTAGGACTCAATCAAATAAACAAAGCTATTTAAATCAACCATTCTCACACTCCTGTCCTCATGAGGCCTCTAAATTACAATGTCTAGGTGACTGGAGGTGGCTTGCTTTCTCTTGGCTGTATCTGGCTTTTATTATACACTCAAATGGCTAATCCTTTAGAGGGTATGGAATCATACACAGACAGGGATTTAGTTGATTTCAAATGAGATAGCCCAACAGCAGGTTAATACTTTACCCCCCACTGGAACTAAAACCTTGAATCCCACATTGTGAGCACAATACCATTAAAGCACACTGGATTCAGACTAAGTACCTGCACCACTCTGGCTTTGGGCCAACAAAGTCAAGGTCAACAGATACATGGTCATGTTCCTACTAGTTCACTCTCTGATAATCCCTAAGAGCTGACCGAAAGCTGATTGTTTCAGGTGTTCTCATTCTTCTGTTACGTTGTTCCTGAGTAAAACAGCTTTTCGTATCTGTTGGTCTTTGAGTTCTAAAGGAATCAAATGCATTTGAATTGTGCTCAAAAAAGGAAGAGATGCAATTTCTATATTTCTTTGTGTACCATAGATATGAAAAGTGCACATGTATTAAAGTATTATCTCTGTCAAAATGATTAACCAATTCAGTAATCCATATAAATATTCAATAACTCGAGCAGACCAGGGCAAGGTAAATGTATAAAATAACCTTCCATAGAAAGGTCCAGACATTGAATTAACTGACTTTTAAAACTTACTTTAACCAACTGGTCCCAGGGTTATTTATAGAGGATGTCAGTCAGTTACCCAAACCACTGGTAAAGTTCATCTATGTTGGACTTAGAACTTGGAAAACCATGGTTTGAGCCCAGTCAAGCACGCAAGCTGACACGTGAGACAAAAGAGTCTTACAACCAACACAAAATTACATGGTTGCTTCAGAAAATGTGCTTTTATTGTCGAATTTGCTTTTGCAAAACTATCGCCACAGGTTTAACTGTTGGTTAGGGTAAGGATGTTTGTTTTGTTGACCTATAATTTGCTTTTAGGAAACTATCTGTTTAGGTTAAAGATTTACGTTAGGAAGGTATGTTTTACTCATTAAAACCTCCATCTAATATTCACCTTAAAAACCTTGGCTGATTACGACTCATTTCACTCGCTTTCGGCACTCCACGTTGGACATTTCTCTGAAAAACTGCAGCAAATCATGCAATGAAGCATGGGATTTTGTTTTGCAAAAAGTTTGTCATTATCAAGTAATGTTCATGGGATCAGGCTGGTGATGTGTTGCTTGAAAATGTGTTCATGCTCTTTTTCTTTAAAACAAATGAAACTTGGTTTGATATTTTTTTTATCTAATGCAATGATATTCATACATTTGTATGTAAATACCTCTTGGGGAAACTGTATGTAGATGTTTGGGAAATATTTATTGGAAAATAACACATTTTGTTCACATTATCATCTGGGAAAACATAAAGTGGCCCATTTAGCACAGCGACACTACGCAAAACACTTAGATAATATGGAAGCCATCAACCACCACTTGCCGCAGGAAATTCTCTGTAGATCAAAATAAAGCAATAACATATTGTCTGCTGCTTTCTGTCTGTCAATCGTCCGCGATAATAACGGCCCTTATGAGACAGGTACACTATTACGACAGGCACTTTATTTTTTGTGAATAGCCTTTCTTTATTACTAAGGTCAAGCACTACTGGTCTGAAGCATGTGCAGTGTGTAAGGGCAGTGTAATAACTTACTGGAATAGACCAATTTGAAGCCTTCTCCAGTAGCCTCTGCATCAGAGTAGAACTCCAGCCACAGGTGATTGGAGGTGCTGATGAGTGTCAGACTCAGCATAGATGAACCAGTGAAGGCACCCAGCATGTGAGCTGCATTATCTTTACCATCATAGACCTGCAGGTGATGAGATACAGCCATTAAGATCAGAGTGTAGACCGTGGATAAAATAAAAAATAAAACCTGCTACCTGATAAAGATGTACAGTATATAGATAGACAAAATATGTTGTTCCAACATTCTTGCTAAATTAGTTACCAATAATCATAGTAATCTTGCACTCTGTTTCTCTGAATATGTAGACATTTGTAGAATTCACTGTCAGTCAAATGTAGAATAAAATAATTATGTAATAATTGACTTTAGTAAGTAAATAAATCAAGTAACTCCCCAGTGGCTGTATTAATGAGAGTCTGAGCCTCACTGATGATACACAATGATATGATGACTTGTGTGTATTTTAATGACTTACAGTACATATACTGTTATATATATATATATATATATATATACATACATACATACAGGTGCTGGTCATATAATTAGAATATCCTCAAAAAGTTGATTTATTTCAGTAATTCCATTAAAAAAGTGAAACTTGTATAATGTATACATTCATTCCACACAGACTGATATATTTCAAGTGTTCATTCATTTTAATTTTGATGATTATAACTGACAACTAATGAAAACCCCAAAATCAGTATCTCAGAAAATTAGAATATTACTTAAGACCAATACAAAAAAAGGATTTTTAGAAATGTTGGCCATCTGAAAAGTATGAACATGAAAAGTATGAGCATGTACAGCACTCAATACTTAGTTGGGGCTCCTTTTGCCTGAATTACAACTAATTAAGTACATTTTAATCATTGTTAAATATATATTAACCAAGATTAATAAGTGCTGTAACACTAATGTTCATCTTAACTAAGGTAGTTAACTAACGTTAACAAATGCAAGCATATTTTGAAGTGTTATTGAAATGTTTTTTGGCCAGTAAAATTTCAAATAGGTGGAGAAATACCTTTAGAATATCACCCTGGGCCAGATGGAAGGTTCTTGCAGAAATGTTGATTCCTTTCCCAGCCTGCACCTGTATGCTATAAATGCACTCGTGGTTGTTTTCGTAGTTCATGGGGTAATTTGGTGACAGTAGAATTCCTTCATTGTTGAAGACAGATGAGCCACATTCAGCTAGAAATGGGGAATAAAAACCATGGAACATTGTGGGGAAAATGGAGTAACACAACCACAAATCCAGTAGTCAAAATGTCACCTACTATTATTATATAAAGATATTCGGTTAGCATTCTGCCATACACAAGCTCTTTGGGCAAACCATGTGGACATATTGTAGCTGTAAATGCTCAGTATGTGTTAATACACAAATCTAGCATTTTCAAAATGATTGGTCTGGACAGAACGAGTCTGTGGTGCTCTTGTGACGGCAGGTTTGAAAAGTGAAATCGGCAGAGCCGAGTCGCAGCATTCGTAGCCTTATTTCAAAATCCCTCATTGCTGGGCAATGCAAGTTGGACTCCTAACAATAACCATCAAATGCAGATTTAATAAAACAACAGACAGTAAAAACAGGTGTATTAATATCCATCATGTATTCTGCAAGAGAAAGATGAACATAAAGCAATACAGCCCGGCTGATTTATTTAACGTTCCTTCAACGTTTCCCTCCAAGTTGCTCCATGTTATGATGATATTAGTGTCATATTTTGGATAAATCACTGCCGTTACTACCTCCATTTAGTAAATTACCTACATACACATCCACCCCCACCCCCACTATGAGTCAGCTTCTGGGACATGATGTGAATTTATACCTGATGAGACTTATTGCTTTGCACATATGCCCTTCTTACTTTTATACAGTGAGAACGGGTGAGAAAAATTATTAAAGGAACAGTTCACTCGAAAGAGAAAATTCTGCCTTCATTTACTCACCCTCATGTCTTTTGAAAGCTGTATAAACTTTTTCACTTCTATGGAACACAAAAGGAGGTATTTATAGCTGATTTCAAGCTGCACTTTTACACAGAATTAAATTAAAAGGTGACTGTCAAGATTTTCAAGGAAGGATTGTCTGTTGCTCACATAAACCTATCATATGTCTTCTGAAGACTTTGGAATATAGTACATGATTTGTGACTATTTTAACAATGCTTTCACTGTGCTTTTTTGTCCATTTTTGAGCTTGATCTCCCCGGGTCCCCATCCATTATCATCGTGTAGGGCTCTACATTTAGGAGCGGGTTTGTTTATTAGCAATAATTAATAATTATCATAGATTATTATGAATTATTGAGATCAATAGAACACTGAATAGAATCAATGTTAGCTATATAATCCTTTAAATCAACAATCATCAGACAACCATCAATTTTCAAATTCAATAGAATATTAATTATTATCAAAGATTATCAGTAATTTTTAAAATTAATGGAACATTGATTAGAATTAACACTAGCTTATTGATCCTTCAAATTCAACAATAATCAAAAGATAATTGTCAAAGCACCTCCCTGGAATCACCAGACAGTATAACAGTCTCAATATTAGATTGTTCTTTTTGGAAAATCAACGTCTGGAGAACATACATTTTCAAAAGGGAACAAAGAAGGCTTGAATCCGAGCACTTGCACCCCTAGCCAGCCTTTGACACATGTGCATGCAAACCAAAACACTGCTCTTTGAAATATTACAAAGTTTATTGATGCAGTAATATCAATTAATAATCAATACAATGCAGTCAATAAACTTCTTACAACTAAAAACTAAACAGTGACATGATTAGATATAGTAACCTAAAATAAGCATATAACACATGAGGAAGATGTGTGTGTGTGTGTGTGTGTGTGTGTGTGTGTGTGTGTGTGTGAGGAGTGATGCGCACAAAATGGCGGAATCTCGTGGAGAGTATGTAACGCCATAGAGTATGGTCGTTAATGTGGGCGGAGAGAAGCCAGTTAATAGCGTCTGCCTGTTTACACTTGTCTCTGCTTGTACGATAACTTGGGGACAAAGCTGAGCTTTATCAGAAAGTTATCTACAAGCCAAATGTTTGTGAGGGGTCATGTGTGTGTGTGTGTGTGTGTGTGTGTGTGTGTGCGGTTAGTACGACAGAGAGAGAGAATAAAATGGTGGCGCCGAAGCCGGTTTCGCGATCGTGGGAGAGAAGGCAACTGTTGGTTTATCACTCGTAACGGCTGGTATACCATCCCGCGGTCTTTTGTCCTTTAATGGCTAAACACAGTGTGCTGGTCTCACCCGTGATGGTGTAAATACGCAATAGACCAACGTGGTTGGATTACAACACAATCAATCTCAGTCGTGATAAGAGTATATTAATACCTTAAGTATTATTAACAGCAATGAGTGGACTCAGTGGTCTGTAAACTGTACAAGCAATAACCTTGATATACAAGAATAACACACTATAATATTCTATCTCTGCCCAGACGTAACCTCTTACTTTAACCACGTGAGGACACCGGTAGAATGTGTGTTCATCCTTGCTGATTCTCGGCGGGCTGGCGGAGAAATCAGCGACGTCAACTCGATTGAAGATGGAAGAGAAATCTTCTTTCTTCACGTCTGCAGGCAAACGGATGGAGATGCCTCCTTCGGATCTGTTAGTGTTCGGTGGAACACAGAGTAATCTCAACTTGTCCAGGCAAGATGAAGAATGAATGGCCACAGTTTCAAGTCGTATGGTACTTCCTTGTGCGACGAAGCTACACCTGAGGGCAGCGATGAGATGCATCTACGTACGGCATGCAAAGTCGCTGGAAACAATGCTCAGAAGGAACTCAGAAGTATTTCTACTCCCGATGACATCATGGTAGAGGGGCGTTCTGTTGAGTGCCTCATCCAATAGGAGTTGAGAGTTTGATCCTTTGGAATTTCACACAGTTGTAAAGTGAGCAAGGCTTCTTGGGATTTGTAGTCTATTTTGTACTCCCTTTGTTTGATTTTGGCACAGTTTTTATCAGTAAGATTTATGACTTTGTGTTTGTGGGCCTCAGTCAGTCTTTACGACTGTGTTAGGCCTGCCTTTGTCTTGCATCTGAATACATGAGGCCCAACAATTGTTAGAAAGCAGCTCAGATAGTCTTTAAAACTTCTTCTTTAATGTTCACAGAAGAAAGAATGTCATACTTGTTCAGAACAAATCCGTATATGACAGAATTTTTGTGTACACTATCCCTTTAAGAGTAATTTGAATGACCCCATGAGGTTCACATTTTGACTGGCCTGCTGAATGCAATTTGAATAAATGAGGCTGTCCCAGAAGGCACATTGTGGATGAGTTAGAATTACATTGTTTGCTTGCCTTTCAGTCAGTTCCTTGTACATGTTTGGTTCAAGGATAATATATCTGAGAACTGCCTTAAAGAGGCTGGGGGAAATGCCCAGCATACTGTAGGATGGTACTGGGTGTTTATTGGGTTTATGACTGCTCCTTCAGGCCTCATGTCAAAAGTAATGTCTGTGTCTGCTTGTTTCTGCTCCACAAGAAGCTCTCTGGCCTTTCTTCATTCACACAACCTGATACAGCCTGACAGGCGTCTCAAACTGGCCCTTGTGTTTGGAAAAATGGAGAACTTCAAACTGCTTCTCTTAGGGAGGAAGGAGGCATGTTAAAATAATTCTGGGAGTTGCTGTTGGAGAAGCCAGTGAGATACCATAGTTTATAGGGTGATGTTTAATCTGACTGAGCAGGAAGTCAGAGAGCAGCTGGGAAGAGCAACATCTTAGGAGTGAAGCACTGCAAGAACCTCGGCCATTGAGGAAGCTTATGAAGCGTGGCAAAACTAGGGAACAATCTACGCAAATCTAATTTTGCTTGAGGTTTTTAAAGCACAGAACAGCATTTCTATACACTTAATTGTAACGACACACATTTAAAGTGATAATTGAAGTACATTAATGTTTTCTTTTTTTACATGCATAAATATTGTTTATAAGGTTCATTAATATTGGATATAAGGTTCATTATTACTTTTAGTACAATTCTTCATTTTCTATCCAGTATGTAAACTGAGTATACAACACAATTTCAGTTTCAATGTAATATTGTAAATAAGTAAGGTTATTCTTTGAAAGGATGGGAAGGAAAATTATGTTCTGCTCAAATATGTTTATTAAAAATATGGTTTCTTTTAAAGGGAGAGTCTACCCCAAGATGAAAATTCTCTCATTATTTTCTCATCCTCATGATATCCCAGGTGTGTATGACTTTCTTTCTTCTGCAGAACATCTCAGCTCTGTCGGTCCATACAATGCAAGTGAATGATGATAATGGTCAAAAATCACATAAAACAAACATAAAATGAATCCATATGACTCCAGTGGTTAAATCCATATCTTCAGAAGTAATGTGATAGGTTTGGGTGAGAAACAGAACAATATTTCAGTCCTTTTTTTACACTTAATCTCCACAGTAACACTCACAGATGTAAAATTTAAAAATAGGCACCACATGTGACTTTAATTTGTAAAAGTGATAAGGAAAGTGGAGATTTAGTGTAAAAAAAGGACATATATTTTGATCTGTTTCTCCCCACACCTATCATATCACGCTTCTGATGAATTTAACCACTGGAGTTTTATGGATTACTTTTATGTTTCCTTTATGTGACTTTAGAAGCTACAAAGGTCTGATCATCATTCACTTGCATTGTGAGGACCTACAGAGCTGAGATATTCTTCCAAAAATCTTAATTGGAGTTCAGCAGAAGAAAGTAATACACATCTGAGATTGCATAAAGTAAATGATAAGATAATTTTCATTTTTGGGTGAACTATCCCTTTAACAAAATTAAACCCTAATTAAAGGGCATTTTGGAGCTTAACGTTAAAACATTTCCTCTTATAGACAACACTAAAATATGCAATAACCCCCCAACTATTTAATGCCCAGTGTTTCAATGCAGGCATGCTAAGTAGTTGCTGTAAACATTAAGTGTCTTGTTGACAATCCAGCAGAAAAGGACTCTTGCCTGATTTCTTTCGGCCAGGCACTTGGTGAAATGAAAGGCTGATCTGATAAGATCTGCTTCTGGCAGAAAAACAGACTTTCCTTTTTGTGACAAAATCATTTGGGGGTACACCGAAAGGATTGTGTGTTCTCAAGTAATCCACTGAAGCTCTTTCAATCAGATTCTTCTTGCGTTAATGCACTGCTTAATCGGTGGAAAGAGAGTTCAGGCAACAGTCAACAGACATGAATGTCTGCCACTATCAGATGCTGCTGTTTGGCTCACATTTACTGTCAATCTGTGTTGTCGTGCCTGATTCTAGTAGACATGTTTGGTTTGCTTGGAAACAGACAAAGATTGCCCAGAAGGCTCACTCAGATGATAACGAATGCTAAGCCTGTGGCTGTATGGGAAATGGTCAGCATAAACTTAAATATTGAAATGTGCAAAAATGAAAGAAAATAAGGGGAACAGAGCTAATTGAGTCCCAACATAATTGCCTAACTTGGTACTAGTACCTCATTTGCTCGGTTTTGGCATACCGGTTTTGGCATTGGCTCAAACATAACATGCCTTTTGTATGTAACCCAGTTACGGAACATACAACATCTTACACAAATATCCTCAGTGGGAAACTTGCAATATACAGTAAGTCTGATATGATGAAATACAAAGCGGAAGCCCTTGTATATCATACCCAGCATTTCCATCCAGTATGTCATCTAACAGAAAACATAATGAACTCATTGATACAGCTCAGTGCCTTCTGAGAGGCAATTTTGCAACCATTTCTTTCATAAGACAGAGGTGAGTGCACCACCTTAAGTTAAAGACTGTATTCCACCTCAACAATACATTTATCATCAATGAAGCATCATGGGGCACACAGCAGTTAATACCCTTGTAATTTGGCTGTGTAGTTGCCAGAAAACTCAAACAGCAAGTGGAAGAAATTATTATTATTTTTTTTAGCTTAATCCTTGGAGTAAACAGTCAAAACTGGTGTAAAGCCTTGTATGAAGACTAGATGTTACATTGGGAGTCTCCAATATATACCAGGGCTCTTGTAAACACATGGAACAATTTGAAATTGGTGTGTTTAGGAAAAACAAATCAATTTGAAATGCAACGGCAATGTTGGTGAAACCTTGCTGAAATTGCTTTATGATGGAATATGACCTTCTGAACCGAAGGAAACAAAACGGAAGGGAAACCAAAACTGATGAATCTGCAATGCAGTAGTTGAAGGCCACAAGCTCGAGCCACCCAGACATATAATCAAGTAAACTGAATTTTGAAGTGCAATTTAAATTCCAAACACTTTGCACCTGTTCACACACCAGTTAAGAAAGGAATGCCTCAGGGTGTGTGTGTAGAGCATGGGATCTTATATAATCACACAATCTCAGAACCACCCACACACCAAACAAATAGGTTTTCTCAGATTTATTTATTACATACATTTGCAAATGTGTGACTGGTTGATCAGATTAGCCCATAGCACAAGGTTGATTGGTTTAGCGATTTAACCTTTACTCAGTATTTACTTATGCATCATGCATTGTAGGTACAATGTATTGTTACGAGTAGGATGGATGGATGGATGGATGGATGGATGAATGGACTAGCCATTTGTAATTTCCTTAAAGATGGATTAAGACAGCAGATACATTCTTTTAATTCGTAAATGTTCAATGAATTCCATCTGTTATCCTTTAACTCCTAAATTAAAAGCAAACTGCTTAATACCAGCATGAGATGGGATTTTGCCATTCAAAAGCCCTCAGGGAGTCAGACACAAAAGTAAAGTCACAGATACCAAACCCGTTGTTACAAGACAGAATATTAAAGGGAGCAATATTGACATTTTCCATAAACTTGATAGGCTTAAATAGGCATTGTAACCCAATTATACAGATTAGGGTGAGCTGTGTACTTCTCTCTCTGTGCCGTGAATAGGAGAGTAAGAGACTGAATCTGCTATATTGAAAGTAAAAAGAGGAAGAAAGTAAAAACAAAAACCTGGATATCATTGGGTGAAGCATCAGGAAAAAATACAAATCGAATTGCCTTTACAAAACTGCAAAATGCTCAGTACAAAACTACATATCTCCTGCAAAACAATGATTTTGATTCCCAAACCTGCTTTTGTCCGTTCACTTCATTGATTGTTTTCTGCTGGATGATCCATCTGGTTGCTTTGAAATTCCTCCTGCAGCTCTTGCCCTCAAAAGCATATGGAAAATGTTATGTTCTCTTAACAAGACCTCTATTTTTGATCAAACAAAACATAGAGTTCAATGATGAGCTGCCCATGTAGAGGACTATATGATGTAATTGCAGTATGTCTACCCACAGAGGTTTCAGTTCTCCGCCCAGTGATTGCTCTACTTTAGCAAGATAGCAAGATATGTGGCAGACCTCTGTATTCAAACATCAAAAGTGACATAAAAAGCTTTCAATAAAAGTGTTGTGCTGTCAAAAACGGATGAATTCAAATGATTTTCAAATTTTAAAATCAGTATTATCTAATGAGAAAGAGTGCTCTTACACTGAATGCTGGCAATGATTCGGACATATTTAATCACAGCTGTGCTTATATTCAGTACAAAATGTACTGCATCTTATTCCATTCAATTAAAGTAAATGGTGACTGAGGCCGTCATTCTGCCTAACATCACTAAGTGTTCCACAGAAAAAAAACAAGTCAAACAAGTGACATGGGAGTGAGTAAACGGTCACAGAATTTTAATTTTGGGTGAACTGTCGCTTTAATATCACCGTTACGGCATATTTGGTGCACACCTTTGCGTCAAGATCTATAAGTAAGATAGAACAAAATGTTCAAATCCATTTTCAAATGAAAATCTCAAGCAGTGCTTTAATCACGAGGATTTGGTTAATGTCTCTACCTGGAATTTGCAGAAGAAGCATTGCCGCAAAATGCATTGAAAATGTACAAGACGTGCCCTGTAAGATATGGCTTGCAACAAAGAAGCCTTCAAAAATACAGTTTTAATTTCTATGCTAATGAAAAACCCTCTACAGTATGAAATAAATTAAACAAATGGTGAAAAAGAGACATTAGTGAAAGTTTTGCCAGCTAGATCAATGGGGATCAACATATTGAACAGTTTTTACAACTGCAATTAAAGTTTAGAATACATTATGAATTGCAAATGATATGATTGATGGTTTCACATGAATAAATGATTAGGTGGTCCAACATCCATAAAGCACTGTCATCGTATACTGTTAGTCATGTGATTCATCCGCAACTCCCCTCAGAACACTAATTTATCAATCTGAGCCTTCGGACGTAATGAATATGTACCAGCCTGAAAATCAGCAATCTGACAGATTCTGGAGCACTATTTTAAAGCGCGTAAACAGCACATTTAGATTCAGTTTCTGTGAGGCGTGTTTTACAAGTTTTTTTAATGAGAAGAAAATAAAAATGAAATATCACACTGGTGATCATGGCAACAATAAATATACCACATGGCAATCTATTCAACCCCTTACAGGGCATATTACACTTGAGCACAAACTGCAAAGTATACTTGATTTTGCCATTTACCCATTACTGAGCATTAAGTACTGCAGAAGTAGTTCACCCAAGAATGAAAACTCATTCAGTCATTATTTACTAATCCTAATTTTGTTTCCAAACCCATATGACATTCTTTCTTCTGCAGAACCCAAAAGGATATATTTTAAACATGCCCGCCCAAACTCCCGACAGGGCCCCTGAAAAATTGTACCTAATGGGCCCCTTCATTCCGGCTGAGGCGATGGGGGGTGATGCGCATGCTAGTGTATGTTGGAGCACCGGTATTTGTCGCGGGCAATGCGCATGCACGATCTCCAGCGGGCGATCTCCGGATGTCGTAGCTCTATCTGGGGTGTTGATCTATGTCTCTTGGGCCCCCCTCATTAGCTGGGCCCCAGAAAGCTGTCCCCTCCCCCCAGATAATTAGGATCAAGTCAGTTAGACATACAGAGAGGGCTCACTCAAAACAAGGGGAGATAGCGTATAGCTATTATACCACCCGCAGCTGGAAAACAGCAGCCACATTTAAATCCAGACTGTAAACACTTCTGTTTAGCTGTGCATTTTCTGACTGAGCATTGTGCTGCTCTCATTGATTTCACGGAATCATTTTGCTTTTGTCTTTCTTTAATTTTAATTATTTTGTATCTCATCGACTTGTGATGCCTATTGAACCTACAGAGAACAATTCTCTCGTTTGATTATTGCAAAACCTGACTCTTGAGTTTTTATTCTTCAATATCCATATTGAGGACCCATCTGTCGCCACCTACAGCTTATGGTGGAAGAATGTGAGCAATTTTATCAGTGTAAACTTGATCAACCAACAAAAATAAGGTAGTTCGATTTTATTATTTTGTTAGGGACTGTCTGATGGAGAGATTGAGCGAGGCGCTGCTGTTAGTACCTGAATAAAATAGGCCTAAAACACCCTGCACTCAGTACTGAGAGTAGGCTGGAGTTGATCTGACAGTCCACGCTTATGTTCTAGTCCTCACTTGGAGTCTTCATTAAGAACCTAGCAGTGGCTAGATATCACACCTGGACGTAGTGGTATCTTGATTAGAATGTGAGGATGTCTTTGTGACATTGGAGACATGCGCAGAAGGATGGCGCAAACAATAGTCTGTAGACTTTGAATGGGAAAACCTTGTCTCTCTCTCGGTGTCTCCACTAAGACAGGGGCACTCAGAGTTTAGGAAAAGATAGAAAGCAGATTCTTTTAGTTCAGATTAGATAGTAATGTTTCTTTTATTTTCATGTTTTTTTTATACGTAGTGTAGGCATTGGTTGATCATGGGTACACTGAGATCTGCCTTTGAGATTAAATTTAATGGAAAAGTATTTCAATAATGATTTGGATCATTTCACGTACTCTGCTTTTATCAACTCGCTGAAGTTGTGCTCTTAATACCTGTTCTCCTTATTTTCATGCTATTTTATCCTTTTTATTTTATTCTTATATACATTTTTCTCAATGTATTACATTTTATTCTTATTTCATCTTCTAAATATCAAACTAAATTATAAAATATATGCTCTATCATGACAACAACAAAGTTTAAGGCATAAATCTGATGCTGCATTTAATTCAAACAGAACCAAAGCAGCATCAGAACTGCCTTTGATTCAATGGCTGAGGTGGGTCAGAGAAGGCATAATTTAATCTGGCTTCTGCATCTGTATACAGAATTTTGAGCTGGCTCAGAGCAGGCTTAACTCGGCCGTGTAAAGTATTGACCATTGTTAATTCATGTTAACACTTCTTTCTATGCTGGCTTAATATGCAGAGACAACAGTAAATTAACCATATGTAAAGTTATTACCCTGAAAATTTAAACACTGTGGCGCTATCAAAACATTGCTCTGTTTGTCTGAGCATTCTGACCAGTGTGACAGCAACACAATGTCTCACAAGGTTTTTATAATCTTTACAGTATGTCTGCATATATGAAGATTCATGCTGATTTATTTATTTATTTATTTATTTCTGTCTTTCTCAGCCATACTGTTTCAGAAATAGTGGCACCTTGCCTCTCATAATACTTGTTAATACTCAAGTTAAACAATTAAATTGAAGTTAACAGTAAGTATGTGTCAGGAAGATGCCTTGTGGTTTCTGAATAAAGCAAAAGCATAATATGTGATCAGATAATGTATTTCTTATTGCATCCCATTGAACAGGCTTCGCATAACTCATAAATGTCAACATCTGATGATTAATAGCACTATAAGAGAAAGATTGGATGCTGAAGGAGAGTTTACCATTCTAGAGATTAATCTTGAAGAAAAAGATTAAAGAAAGCAAGGAGGAAAATAGTTGGCTTGCCCTCAATGGCTCCACGTTGGCTTGAAATGTTTCTCCTTGAAAAGTTCTGTGAGATTACTTTTTTGGACATATTGGAGGAAGTTTAAAAGTTTAAAGCTGATGTGTGTAATTTCTGTGCCACTTGTGCCACCAAATAGAATTGCAAAAAATAAAATAAAAGATTGTTTCAAACAGGTTTCTTTAACACTCCCTCCATCTTGGAAAATAAATAGACCTACCCCAAACTCACGCAATGGTTGAGCCAACTTTGATGTGTCAGGCTGGTTGGGATACTCAAATAAACGGAGCACCACAGAGTCACAGTTCACACTGTCTTGGGTAAATGACCATACTTTGCTTATAGTTGTCTTTGCATATAAAGACCAGATTGGAGAAAATATTTTAACACAGACAAAATACAAGTAATATATAATGAAGAGAATCTTTAAGGTCACAACTGAGTCTTTGCTTGTGTGACAGTTTATAGAAACACTTGCTGTAATGTTATGGGCAAAAAGGTTTTAGTCAATTAATATGATGTGAGGATCTTAAAATATCTAAGATTAAAAAGATAATGCATCCAGTAGCCTACTAGTAATAGGGATTGAAACAATTCATAACTACAATTCATATAATTGTGTTAAAAAGTTCAAATCTTACATGTGTACAAAGGGTAACAATTAATAGAGGAATATGTAAACGTTAGATTGATTACTTAATTTTGTAGTGCCGAATGTATGGGTAAAAAGTGTTAATCTGTGATTGCCAAAGTGATCTTAATCTAATCTTGATCTTAATTATTATTGTTGCAAAAATATAACACTAAAGTTTTCAGTGAGGAAATCTGACTGTATCACTCTCGTGATTATTTCTCCCCTTTTTCAGGGGTGTAACACTTGCACATCTTACAGTACGATACTGTTGGGGTCAAAAGGAGTTCACATTTTGTTTTTATGTCTATGTTATTTCTCTAACAAACCTGCTTTTTCTGTTATACATTTTGACCCTGTTTGTTGGTCATAAGGCCCATTTGTCCTCATTTTGAAAAAAGGACATTCATTCTTTTTCTTCTGAAAAGTAAAATCAATAGTTGTAATGGATGGTAGAGTAAGTTGAGGCTTGTGTTACTGTCCAGTCATTTTGATTAATACACTACCTTTGTCTGAATCCCCTCAAGTGGAAGTTGTGGTTTTTAATCATAATCTTAAAATACCTCCAGTTTCTCACTTTGCACACACTATGACACAATGCTGTAGGGGAGAATGGGGCTAGTTATCACATGGGGAAATTGTCAAAAGGGGTATTTAAAGGAAAAGTTCACCCAAAAACGATAATTCACTTCTCAATTACTCAACCTTATGCCATCTCAATCTCCTCTTTTACTATTAATCTTGACATCAGCAGTGATGATTTTGGTGTGATATTTTTTTGAAGCGCAATTTTACGCAATTTGGAGCACACGTTGCTGCTGATGGGCCAGGATGCCGGGGCGTTATTCCCCTCAAGTGCGGAGCGCCACCCCACACGCCTAAAACCAAGGTGGGGAGTGCCTCATGGCTGCCGTGACCCTGCCCACAATCACCTGTAACTTCCCCTGTCTTCACTAATCTTCCTTAACATAGCCTTTCCACCACAAAGGCCCCAGATTCCCTTTTGTTTTGGACATTTTAAATAAATGCCTCTCTGAGGCCTGACACCACATCCATTGTGTCTATCTCTTGCTCATCCCGCCACACAGTGTTGCAGTACTCGAGATCGGTCTTGGTCTCGAGACCACTTTTTTAAGGTCTCGGTTTCATCTCAGAATCGACTGCATCTCGGTCTTGTCTCAGTCTCAGACAAAGAGGACTTTATATTTCAAGACCGGTTAAGACCACAACTGTGGGGATATCACCAAATCATCTGTGCAATTGTTAACATCATTACTGTGATTGGATGTAAAACTTCCTGCTTTAAATGCAAGCAATAACTTGACTCATTTCTAATTTGAAATTTTTGTTACTATTAACGGTTGTCACCCCTTGCTGCCCCCCTTCAAACGCACTCCAAGAAAGTGAATGCAGGATACAAGAGAAGAAACCGTAGCTGTCTGAGAGATGTCATCCTAATCTTCTGTAATACAATTTGGGTACCTAAACAAATTATTCCAAACCACTGGTCCCAAAAGTGTGCTGTGAAAGATTGTCAGATGTGCCATGGAAAATTATCAAATTCTTCAAAATAAATAATTACCATTTTTTCCTGGTATTTTAGTGAAGGCATAAAGATGGTAGAAGATTTTTAAAGTTGCAAATTTAATGGTGGCGTAATGGGCAAAGCACATAACTGTTAATAAGAAGGTCGCTGGTTCAATCCCCACAGTCACCACCATTGTGTCCTTGAGCAAGGCACTCAACTCCAGGTTGCTCCAGGGGGATTGTCCCTGCAATAAGTGCACTGTAAGTCGCTTTGGATAAAAGCATCTGCCAAATGTATACATTTAAATGTAAACATTGTTGTTCTAACAAACTCCAGTCTACTTTCAAATGCAAGTCCTCACATGCCCACAAATGATGCTTCATCATCATCACACTTGTAGTAAAAACATTCAGCCAGTGAACCATGAATGAATAGAATACAACAGGTGTATTGATTTACTCAAAGACTAAAAGCTGTTTATTTGTGCACAGCATAGAGTTACAGATGTTATGAACAGATGTGGCTTATTGTCACATTTCTCCCATGGAACATAAAAAGAATATGAAAAACTGTTACATAAGATTACTAAATTGTTTCTCCTGTTTTAAACAAGTCCAAAAACACAGCGATTCAACGTGTAGATTCTGAGGTGCTGTAATCTTCACGTAGCACGTTTGACATCTGAACTAGTGAATGGAGGCCGGGGCTGGCTGCTCTTGTGTCCTAGTGCCTAGCGGATCCAACATCTGTCAATGTGACTTATGTGTTTTTTTCTCTCTATCAACAACACGATTTTGACCCAGTATGATTTTGTGGCACGGTGGAGGGCGGGACCGGGGCGTGATTACGCACGCCCGGTCCCATATTAGGCTGATCAAGCCGTCAAGAGGGATAAAGGCCACTCGCGGATGGCGGTGTGGGAGAGAGAGATCGTTCACGGACATGTCTGTCGTCTTATGTGTTGGTCTTTTGAGCTTTCCATTAAACCTATGATTAATATGTTAAGCCGGTTTCTCGCCTCTTCCTTACCCGTGAGTGTGAACTGTTTTACATTGGTGCCGAAACCCGGGGAAGGAAGAGGGATGCGCCGTAGCGGAGTTCTCGCCACTGCCCAGCGGAGCAGCCGCGGCCATCTGCCAGGGGACGGAGGAGCCCAGCCGCCTGGACGCGGAGGAACGGCCGCCGACCGCGAGGGGATGAGGGGCTCCTGGCCGACCACCTGGAGCGATTAGGGCCGCTGCCAGGGGCGGGGGAGTCCCCTACTAGCCGGTGGAACGCGGCGGGGTTGGAGACCGCCGACCGCGTGCGGGGGGAGGGCTCACCGCTGACCGTCGTCTTATGTGTTGGTCTTTTGAGTTTTCCATTAAACCTATGATTTATATGTTAAGCCGGTTTCTCGCCTCTTCCTTACCCGTGAGTGTGAACTGTTTTACAGATTTATAGTCAGGTGCGAAAATACAGTAAATAAATATATAAAAAAATAACAAATGTATTTTGCTGTGCAGTTGCAAGAATTCATTTTCAAGAACAAATCTACAAATTGGAAATGACACAAATTTGTTGGTTTTTCATTATCCAATTAGCGCTCTTGGCATCTGTGACCTCATTATACAGCATACCTGTATAATCTTGAGGTCTCAAGATGGCGCCGAGTATGGCTGCTGCGTCGCGAGCTCCGTTAAAACACTGCAGTTTATTGTTTGTTTTGTTTACAGTTCTGTGTTTTTTTGTCTTGGATGTTGTCTGCCTTATTGTGTACGACAGACAAACGCTTTTGGACATTGGTTCGGCAATCACACACCGAAAACCGGACTTCACATTCCTCAATGCCGACCCGCGGTTTACAAACACGCCAGCGGAGCCCTTTGTTTGGGCTGCTTGGCCGCGGAAACGCAGAAGGAAAAGAGGAAAAAGAGCCGGCGTTCTCATCAGATTAAGACGTCGCGCAAATCGCCCCCCGCTACCCAGTATACTACTGGCAAATGTTCAGTCTCTGGACAACAAGCTCTGCGAGCTGAGAGCGCGGATCTCTTTCCAACGAGAGACGAGAGAATGCTGTGTTATCTGTCTTCCGGAAACCTGGTTGTCCGCGGAGATTCCAGACTCGGCCATCGAATGTTTTATGTATCAACAAATCATGGTGTGATCAGAGGAATGTACATTTTATCAGGTCTTTCTGCTCTCCTGATCTGGAATTTCTCATGCTTCTGTGTCGACCATTCTGGCTACCGAGGGAATTCACAGCGGTCATTATCACTGCTGTGTACATCCCCCCACAAGCCGACACAGACCGGGCACTTAGGGAACTGTATGGCAGTATAAGTGAGCAGGAAACCGTGCACCCTGAGGCCGCGTTCATTGTTACCGGGGACTTCAACAAAGCCAACTTCAAAACAATAGCACCAAAATACCACCAACACATCAGCTTTAACACACGAGGGGACCGGGTTTTGGATCATTGCTATTCTCCTTTCCGGGATGGCTACAAATCCCTCCCCCGCCCACCATTTGGCAAATCTGACCACTCTTCCGTTCTGATTCTGCCCGCTTACAGGCAGAAACTGAAACGGGAATCACCCGCCCTCAGAATGATCCAGTGCTGGTCGGACCAATCAGACTCTGCGCTACAGGACTGTTTTGATCACGCGGACTGGGAGATGTTCCGGTCTGCCTCCGATGACGACATCGAGGTTTACGTTGATAGCGTAACGTGTTTCATCAGGAAGTGCGTAGAGGACGTTGTTCCGACGAAAAACATACGGATCTACCCCAACCAGAAACCCTGGGTTAACGGCGATGTTCGCGCGGCACTTACTGCGCGGACCACCGCTTTTAATTCCGGGAACGCGGAGGAGCGTAAACAAGCCAGTTATGCCCTCCGTAAATCCATCAGCACAGCCAAACGCCAGTACAGGCACAAAATTGAAGGTCAGTTCAACACCACTGACTCCAGAAGTATGTGGAAGGGAATTAACATCATCACGGACTATAAACAGAATAAAAACTCCGCCATGAACACCGTTGCCTCTCTCCCGGACGAGCTTAATACATTTTATGCTCGTTTTGAGAACAACAACACCGCCCTCGCGGAGAGAGCACTCGCGGCCGATACTACAGATGATGGTTCACTCTCCGTCTCTGTTGCGGATGTAACCCGATCCTTTCGACGGGTGAACATCTGTAAAGCCGCGGGTCCAGACGGCATTCCAGGCCGCGTCATCAGAGCATGCGCGAACCAACTGGCTGGTGTTTTTACGGACATTTTCAACCTGTCCCTCTCCCTGTCTGTAGTCCCCACATGCTTCAAAACATCAACCATTGTGCCTGTACTGAAGCAAGCCAAAATCACTTGTTTAAATGACTGGCGTCCTGTTGCTCTGACCCCCATCATCAGCAAATGCTTTGAGAGGTTGATCAGAGATCACATCTGCTCTGTTCTGCCCACCTCTTTGGACCCATTGCAGTTTGCCTACCGTAACAACCGCTCCACTGATGATGCCATTGCATCTACAATACACACTGCTCTTTCCCACCTGGAAAAAAGGAACACATATGTGAGAATGCTGTTTGTAGACTACAGTTCAGCATTTAACACCATAGTGCCCTCCAAGCTTGATGTGAAACTCCGGGCTCTGGGCTTAAACAGCTCGCTGTGCAGCTGGATCCTGGATTTCCTGTCAGGCAGACGTCAGGTGGTTAGAATGGGCAGCAACATCTCCTCACCACTGACCCTCAACACTGGAGCCCCGCAGGGCTGTGTTCTCAGCCCACTCCTGTATTCCCTTTACACACATGACTGTGTGGCAACACATAGCTCCAATGCCATCATTAAGTTTGCTGACGATACGACGGTTGTAGGTCTGATCACTGACAATGATGAAACAGCCTACAGAGAGGAGGTGCACACTCTGACACGCTGGTGTCAGGAGCACAACCTCTCCCTCAACGTCAGTAAAACCAAGGAGCTTGTGGTGGACTTCAGGAAGAAAGACAGAGAACACAGCCCCATCACCATTAATGGAGCACCGGTGGAGAGAGTCAGCAGTTTCAAGTTCCTCGGTGTCCACATTACTGAGGAACTCACATGGTCCGTCCACACTGAGGCCGTTGTGAAGAAGGCTCACCAGCGCCTCTTCTTCCTGAGACGGCTGAGGAAGTTCGGAATGAACCAACACATCCTCACACTGTTCTACACTAGTACTGTTGAGAGCATCTTGACTGGCTGCATCACCGCCTGGTACGGCAATAGCAACGCCCACAACCGCAAAGACCTGCAAAGGGTGGTGCGAACGGCCAGAAACATCATCGGAGGTGAGCTTCCCTCCCTCCAGGATATATATAACAGACGGTGTGTGAAGAAAGCTCGGAGGATTATCAAAGACTCCAGCCACCCGAGTCATGGGCTGCTCTCACTGCTTCCATCAGGCAGGCGGTATCGCAGCATCAGGACCCGCACCACCCGACTACATGACAGCTTCTTCCCACAAGCAATAAGACTTTTGAACACATGATCTCTCACGATCAACAATCAGCACTGCACTTTATTAATCATCACTCTGTCAATATATTCTCCCAATTCAGTTAGTGTATATATATATATATATTTATACCCGTATCTAGTGTGTGTATTCTACATTGTATGTATTGTGTACATTTGTTATGTAAATTGTTGTGTAGGTATGTGTACATTTGTTATGTAAATTGTTGTGTAAGTTTGTTATGTAAATTGTTTTGTGTAATATGTTGTTTATTGTAAAGTGGTTTATGTCTCGTCACTGTCATTACTGCTATGTTGCTCGGAACTGCACACAAGAATTTCACCTGCTGTTGCACTCGTGTACACAGTAGTGTGACAATAAAGTGATTTGATTTGATTTGATTTTGATACCTATGTTACTGGAGTTTGCATGTTCTCCCCGTGTCTGCGTGGGTTCTCTCCGGGTGCTCCGGCTTCCTCCCACCATCCAAAGACATGCAGGCTAGGTTAATTGGTGTCTCCAAAAAATTGCCCTAGGTGTGGATGTGAGTGAGAGTGTGTGTCTGTCTATGTGTGGCCCTGCGATGGACTGGCGACCTGTCCAGGGTGTACCCCGCCTTTCGCCCAATGTTAGCTGGGATAGGATCCAGCCCCCCGCGACCCTGTACACAGGATAAGCGGTTGACGATGGATGGATGGATGGACCTATGTTACTTGCATCATATGCATAGCCGAATTCCAAACATTACGAGTTCACGCTACTAAGACAGACAGAAAACATGGACAAGTTTGTGAAAAGGAAAACTATCGACGATGGTTATGCGGGATAGTGGTGTGCCATGGGATTTTTTAACCACAAAAAGTGTGCCGTGGCAGAATTTTTTTTGTGAAACACTGATATAAACCGCAAAGAGTTCATCTTCAAAAAACTGTCCAAAAGATAACACACAGCAGTATGCAAATTCTGCAATGTAATGCTTACTGAGATGGCTGGGATCACATCAAATTTTTATCGGCACTGAGAAAGGAAGCGTAAAGAAAGGTAAGCTAAGTGTAAGTGATGCTAGCATAGCTAACTAGATAATGCTAGCAATCTGCCTCTTGTTGCATTCCATTCAATTAGGAAGGTCCAAAAACTTCCTACTGGGGAAAAGTACAATAGAACACCACTTGAAGTCGTAAACTCTGATTTTGCCGATATGCAGGTGCGTTATGTCACAAAATTTTGTCGGCACCCAGGAAGATGTACAAAATAAGTGATAAACATTCACTTTTATTAAATAATATAGATAAATTAATCAGAGTTCCTACATTACATGACATATTAAAGCGTGTTTAACAAATGTTAGCAGAGTAGCAGGTGTTCAAAGCATGGTAAATTATACTCTCTTTTTATAATCGTACACCTGTAGCACAAATGCTAGCATTGCAGACTGTTTATGAATTGGGATTCTAGGAGACATCTCTGGTGAAAGTCATATGTAGCTAATGTTTATAAAGATATGTTATATCAATGTTAGCTAATGTCAGCTCTGACAAACACTAAACGATGCGGTAATGCTCCCTCACTAGGTAGAGAGAGCTAGAGATGTGACAATAGAAAAATATGAAAAATATACATTTTAAATAGGCTGCTTTGTGTTTGGCATTCTTTGTTCAATTTTCTAGATGTAGCTATGTGATTAGCAAATTACACACATTTACACAAGGCTTGTTGTTGGTTCAAAAACAACAAAAAACTTACTATATTGTTAAAGAAAAAAATAGAGAAAAGTGAAGACTTATGTATTGAATAATTGTTAGATAAATTCTGTACTTAATGATGGTTTCTAGGGGAAGAGTCATCCAGAAAACCTGATGCTTGAACAAAAAAAGGATTGTTTTTAGTGGATGGTAAAACTTGGAAAAGGAGTGTTGAATAAAGATGGTTAAGTTGATTTCAGCTCCTTAGTGTTTGTTTGCTCATAGAAAATAAAGTAAAATTCACACATAAAATTCACCTCTGCAATGCCATTTGATTATTTTATCAACACATTTATCATGGTTCACTGATACACACACACACACACACACACACACACACACACACACACACACACACACACTGCAATAAAAGAGGTTGTTTTCTGTGGGGGTGTATTTTTATGAGAATGTGAATATCTGAGATCAATTTGATTTATGGTTTGCATGTTTCACATTTTATCGAAAGTGTGTCATGCAGTGTGGAACTCGCTCTGGTGTGGTCTTGGTCTTGACTCGTTCTCGCCCTACCTTGGTCTTGGTCTTGACTTGGTCTCCACCCCTCAAAGTCTTGGTCTTGTCTCTGTCTCAATACACTCTGTTCTTGGTCTTGACTTGGTCTCCACCCCTCAATGTCTTGGTCTTGTCTCGGTCTCGATACACTCTGGTCTTGGTCTTGACTTGGTCTCCACTCCTCAATGTCTTGGTCTTGTCTCGGTCTCGAAACACTCTGGTCTTGGTCTTGACTTGGTCTTGGTTTAGGTGGTCTTGACTACAACACTGCAGTGTTGTCAGATTTTACTGCTTATTTGAAATAAGTTCTTTGATTGTAATCTTGACAAACCATTTTGGAAATATCTGTCTTTCTCCATTCAAGTAGATATGAGCTTTACTTTCATGACGCTTGTTTACATAGAAAAAAAGCTGCCCAAACTGCCCAAGAGCATTCCAAAGATGGCAGCCGAGTGGACTGACTTGCCTTGAAAAGAGACTTTGTTGACAGAATGCGGAAATACGTTTGGATCCTTCTAGTTACTTTGTTTTTGTATACATTCTTGAAACGGTCTATAGTGAACAAGGAGTTACATTTTGGTCTATTCTCACCCCAAACCGATCATATAGCTTCAGAAGACTGATTAAACCACTCTAGATGTATGGATTACCTTTATGCTACCTTTATGTCCCTTTTTGGAGCTTGAAAGTGTTTGACTTGCATTGTATGGATTTAAACATCTCATATCTTCACCAAAATATTCTCCTTTATGTTTCACAGAAGAAAGTGAGTCTTATGAGTTTGAGACAGCATAAAGGTGAGTAAATGATGAGAGAATTATAATTTTTGGGTGAACTATTATTTAAACATGATTGTTCAGCCTCATTCACCATTCACTTTCATTGTATGAAAAACAAATGCAATGAAAGCAACTGAGTGACTGAGGCTGTCAGTCCCTACAATTCCACCTAACATATCCTTTGTTTTATGGTAGGGGTTACATTGGGGCAAGTATATGATTACAGAATTTGTATTTGTGGGTGATCTATCCTTTTACCAAACTGACAACTTTGAAAGAAGTCAACATTGTTTGGATGCGACCTTACATTAGATCTACTGATGTAATTAGTTGTCTGGCACTGAACATTGCAACACCTAAACAAAAATATAGTGTGGAGACCATAACCTGACAGATGGAAGAAAAAAAAAATAAAAAAAATAAATAAACAACACAAACAGCCATGATAAATGCAGTTATTCTGTTTTTCAATTAATTTGAAACATGGCCGGTGACCTCTCCTGCCCGAAGAGAAGTGTAGCACACAAGCAAACCCTGGAAAGTTCTCCATTATTTTAATTGGTATTTTGTTTATGCCTCTGTCTTGTGTTATGCATGGCTATCTTCCAATAGATGTCGTTTCTGGCCACTCTGTCTTTGTCTGATGAATGCTTTATTGCTAAAGACTGACTTTCCCATGCTGGTGAGTGAGATACACTGAGAGATATGATCAAGAAACACTGAAACTTGACAATACTGGCACTAAATCACTCCAAAGCCTCTCAGCAGAAGCCAGCCAAGCTGAATCCTGAAAGCAACTGTGAAGGAAGGTTTATTAGATCCGGGACTATGTAAACTGTTGACCAAAATGAGGCCACTCTGCATGGCACATAGTGACTCTTTGTGTGTTTCCAGGGAGACAGCTGGATGAATTACTCTATCGTAATTAAGCTTGACTCAGATATGCAAAGAAAGTGACCATGGTCATATTGGATTATACCCCCCATGTCTGACTTCCCCGATCAATCACTTGTAAAACAATCAGATAAAAATAAGGTTAAATCAAAAAAGGAGATCTCTTAAATATCTCAATTGTTTTAGACATTGACTAAGACATTAAGGAGATTAAGTGGAGAGTAAATGGAGCCCTTTGCTTAAGTCTCTTGCTTCTCTGGTTATTTTTCTATTTTTTTTCCAGAGAAAAAGACCACAGGAAATTCATGTATTGACTCCAGAGTTTAAGAGATCTCAACAGTGTCTCAAAATGAACTTAGAATTGCCAATATACCAAAGTCATCCAACAAAATTCAGAGATTTCAATATGAACGCAATAATTTTTTATCTAATTCTTACCAGACCAAACAATCTGAATTATGCAATTACATGTAATGATATAGCTGTATAACTGTAAGTTAGCAATCGTCTAATATGTGCATGTTTTTATTTCTCCTTTATTTTATTTTATTTATTTATCTTTATATTGAGTTTAACAAGAAACACATAGACAAAGATTATACCTTAATGAAACATATCTGAGACCTCAGGACATTATATTTCCTGAACTACGAAAGAGCAACTCCTGAGGACTGACAGTCAGTATGAAGACATTAGAATAATCTTTCTTTGGAATCAGCAATATGTCCATGTGGTATACCATTTAGTTATGAATAAAGAAAGTAAAAGGGTAAATAAATTAAAACAGCCGACAACGTACCAACACACCTTGGCAGAGGTGCGCTCCACATGCGCCGACCCCCTCCCAGGCAAATGATTTCTGGTGCTCCCTCCAGGCGGTAGCCCATATTACAAGAGAAGGTCAGGGTGTCTCCGATACCAAAGCTGTAGCCATTACGACGCCCAAACTGTGGCACTCCCGGATCCTCACATGGCTCCAGGTTATACTCTGAGAGAAACAGAATTTGAGAGATTTTACATTATTCATTGTATACAGTGTTTATTACCAAACATTCTGTGTTTTTATTTATCTATGTCAGGTGTTTCCAAGCTCTTTTGTCAGCTGAACCTCTCTGATACATATCAGTGGTTTTTCAACTGGTAGGTCATGACCCGAAAATGAAGCCAAATCTTCAACTGCCCCATTTGTTTGTATAGGATTTGATGTAATCTTCTGAAATGTTCCTATTTATCCTACATGTAATGATGGATATATATATATATATATATATATATATATCCACTAGATCTTCCGTATCATGTGCAGGGGCCAGATGTGGAGGTTCCAGAGTTCTGGGTGCGGGTGCCAGATGGTGCCCCGCCCCCGAGAAAGAAGGTCCTTCCTCAGGGGAATTGTCACGAGGAGCGTAAGATCAGAGAACCAGGCCCGGGAGGGCCAGTAAAGGGCCACCATTAAAGGGATGACCTGTTCCTCGTCCTCCCTGATCTTGCACAGCACCGGTGCAAGAAGGCTCACTGGGGGAAATGTGTGCTTGCGTACCAAGAGGAGCTCCTGTCAGGGAGTACCAGAGCGGGCAGTGGGAGTTGTCTTTGGAGTCAAAGAGATCTATCTGTGCCTTGCCGAATTGGTCCCAAATCAGCTGAACCACCTGGGGGTGGATCCTCCACTCTCCGCTGGGCAAAACCTGTCAAGACAGCTCGTCCGCCATCGTGTTGCAGTTGCCAGGGATGTGAGTGGTGCGCAGCGACCAGAGTTGTGGCTGACTCCAAAGGAGGAGATGGCAGGAGTGTTGTGACATATGACAAGAGTGCATGCCGCCTTGACAATTTATGTATGCTACCATCGCCATGCTGTCTGAACGGATCAAGACATGCTTGCCCCGGATTAGTGGGAGAAACCTCCGTAGGGCAAGAGATACAGCCAACAACTCGAGGCAGTTGATGTGCCAACGCTGCCATGGTCCTGTTCAGAGGCCAGCGGCAGCGTGCCCGTTGCACATAGCATCCCAACCCTGTTGAGAGGCGTCTGTGGACACCACGACACGTCTGGACACCTGCTGCAAAGGGACTCCAGTCTGCAAAAAGCAGAGGTCTGTCCAAGGGTTGAAAGTCTGATAGCAAGAAGGGGTGATTGTCACCACATGGGGGGTAGTTAATAGCGTGTCGGGAGGCAGAAGTGCGTCCCGAGGCTTGGGAGCTGAGAAAAGACTCAAAGCACTTACCTTGCTCCGCGCACCTGGCAGCGCACCTGGCAGGGGGCGGGTTAGAGACTGAGGAAGAGGTCCTAGAGTGGTGTCTTCAGAACTTGTCAGCACTAGCCTGCTGGGGCTGAGCAGTCATGGGGCCGGAGGCAAGGGAACTGTGTCCGGGGAGCCAGGACTGTAGAGTTTTGGGGCCGGGGTGCCGTGAGAACGGCGCACACTGGCTGGATAACTCAGGGAATGAGGAAATCGCTCTTTATTGAGAATGTGGGTGCGGCAGCCCGAAGGCAGTGTGGCAAATGAAACAAGGATTCTCCTCCTGGCCCTCCACTGGGGTACGGAGTGGTCTTGGTACTAGCTCTGGAGCGAACGTCTGACTGCCTGGGTCGCCCATCTCAGGAGTGCTTCGGAGCTTTCCTGGTCCTGGATGGGGTCCTAGAGATGGGGGGGCGTAAGCCGCCTGCGATGCACCTTGACCCAAGGAACCGATCAAGTAGCCGTGAGAGG
Organism: Moxostoma hubbsi; assembly: GCA_032164185.1. Taxonomy (NCBI): domain Eukaryota; kingdom Metazoa; phylum Chordata; class Actinopteri; order Cypriniformes; family Catostomidae; genus Moxostoma; species Moxostoma hubbsi. The sequence goes on along the minus strand of JAVLUX010000032.1, from coordinate 13,634,726 downwards.
GGGACGGAGGTTTCCAGTCCAGCCTCGCGCTCACGGTGGCCCGGGAAAGCCTAGTGGACATCTGCACGTCAGCCTCAGACTTGGCAAGCAGACCCAAAGTTGGCAGCCCAGATGAGTCATCAGCATCAGACGCCACTGTGACAATCTCCGTTGCAGCGGCGATGTCGTCATCCAATTCCGGGGGCTCAAGGGAGAATGCCTGCTGGCCGCGAGGCTTTACCCGGTGAAACAGAGCCCGTCGTCATCCCCAAATCACCTTCATCGCCAGCCGTGTCGTCCTCATTCCCATGGGAAGAAGGAATGACGCGGGGGGGTGGCGGTTGAAGTGGCTTTCTCTCGTGAGAAAAAGCTGCAACCACAATGTTGCCATGGCTATGTTCTCACACTGAGAACATGAACCATTCATAAAACACTGCCTGCATGTGATCTCAGCCCAGACACGTGAGGCAGCTTTTATGACCGTCAGAAGTGGAGAGCGAAATCAACTGCATCCAGGAACTACGCAGAGGCGGAAAGACATCTTTAAAAAGATGCGTCCTGAAAAGGACGTTCAACGCCTGCTGTATATTGCTATTTTATGAGTGGGAACTTAAACTCTTTTTGAGGAAATAAACTCTTTTTAGGAGGAGAAACACTCTTTCAGGCAATGAAAGCGCTGTCGAAGCGCCCAGGGGCGTGGACTGCACAGCGTGCAGAGAGAGAGAACGCCAGCTGGAAACGTGCCGTAGATACAACAGCAGTGCTTATCACCAGTAGAAGTGAGTGGAACAGAGGTGAACTCAGCTTGCTGTTGCATAACCGTTCAGCTCCGAAGAAAAATTCTGAATGGCACTCGCTGCCCCGCTTCCCTTTATACCCATATGTCTGGGGCGGGGCATGCAAATTCTGTCTGCCAACTTGACATTGGCCTTTTCTCAGGTTCAGAGGTATGTTTGGCATCCCAGGAAGACCCCTTGTGTCACTTCATTCGATACGCTGAGTGAGTGACAGAAGGGGAATTAAAATTTTTGTGTGAACTATTTCTTTAATTTGCAAAAATAATACATTATTTTCTTCAGTTCATGGGCATTCAATCACAATCTCAAGAACCACCTGCTTGTCCATCACAAATTTTCAGGGGTTTTTAAATATAATATTAAGACCAGTTACCAGGAGACAAACCATTTTAGGTTAACTTGGAAATGTATCTCATTAACACATCTGGAATAACAACAACAATTTAACATTGGACACAACAAATTGTGATAGAAAACTGTTTCAAAGCCAAAATTTATATCACTGTCATTGTAAAATAAAATTCTCTATAGTTTGTAAAAAATACATTTTGACACAAAACCACAATAAGTATATATTCTGTAAAAAGAGGGCTACTCTGTAAAATACCATGATTAACCAAAATAAAAGTAGCCTGAAGACTCACACAACAATAATAAAACAAACAAACAAACAAACAATCAACAAAACAATTGCAAAGAAGTGCAAAACTCAACTATGGACCGTTTACGGACTCTTTACTTCACAGAGGCTGTCCCAGGCAAACCCCTCACCTGAAAATGTGATGTTGAAACCCTCGTAGGAGATGGAGAAATCAGATATGAAGCGGAGCTGGGCCTTGAAGTTGCCATAGAGACCTGCATTGATCGTTGATGGCAGCTCTGAGCCTGTGAGGCGAGCTAGCGGCTGAACAAAACTCCCATTCTCAGTGATGAGCAGGTAGTCGTGGTGATCCTCCAGGTGGAAGGTGTTAAAGGTGAACTGAACGCCTATTGGGAAGACAAAACCAATGAACCAACCAATAATATGGTTCACATTTCTGGTCAAACTCTGAAAAGATTATCTGTTGAGACTTGAAAAAGAAACTGACAAAAAGCTGAGAATAATAAAGGAATGAAGAAACTTGTGAGGTCAACCTCATTATACATGTGTCTGAAGTCAAGTAGAACAAAGACAACTCTTGATTTTGACCTCATTTTTGCCTTGGTGTCAGAAACATTTTAGTTCCTTCCGATCCGTTGACTAAACATAATGGCCTTCAAAATTGATATGCATTAGCAGCCATGGGAAATAAAAATTCAGAGGAACTTTCATTATTCTGAACTCAAAGTTTAGATAATGATATTTCAGAGTAGTGAATGGACAAGTACCTAAATCTGTATTCATGACTGTTTGTACCTAGGGCTAGATTTAGTTAAACTATGTGATAGATACGTTTTTATCCATTTATCAATTCAAATATTAGTCTTCAGCATTCAACCAGTCAAAATGAATATATTCTAGAAAACATAATCATTCCGTTACAACAACATCTTTGTTTCCATTCATTTAACATTTCTACATTTCTACTCGATATTAAGAGTTTTCGGAGGTTCAACTAGATTTTCTTGATCAGTAATCAAAAGAATAGTTCACCTCAAAATATTTTTAATAAAGTATCTTTATTTTTACTCATTCCTGTGTTTGGGTCCTCATTCCTGCTAATTCTATGACAAAAAGTTAATTCTACAAACATTTACTCACCTCCCTTTTTCGAAATCTGTACGACTTCCATTTGGACAACATAAGGGACAGTAAATGATTGCAGAATTTTCACTTTGGGTGAACTATCCCTAAGTGGTCCAAAAAAGTGCAAAGAACGTACAGAATCACTGCTGGTTGCACTACTATGAAATTACAAACAAATTTAAGGGACAATTTAATCTTAGGTTTTTAATTTTAGTGGGATACTTTTTTTACAGTGTACATTTCATTACGTCTACGTGGAAGTCAAAGTCAGGCTGCAAGTAAATTATACAGACTGTTGACTTACCCTTGCTATGGCTGACCTCCACAGTCCAGGTGCAGTTGAGGGAACTTGGGTAGACCTCCGGGTATCCAGGGGACAGGATAGTGCCTCCTGGCCCCCGAACGTCACCCCCACAAAGAGCTAAAGGACAAATGAGGCAAGAGATACATATAGATTTATTACTCAAAGTAATGTTTACAAGGAGCATTACATATCATATATCTATCAGATGAATTTTATCTTCTTTGGATATAGGGCATACAAACTAACATGTTAACAGGGTCATGGCATGCCTTTTTTATTATTTTATTATTGTTCAATGAGGTTCAATCATAATACTAGTAAAGTTTTATTTTTTGCACAAAAACAGACACATTTGTTAAACACGCCAATTTTTTACCCTCGTTCTGACCCTCTGTTAAAAATGCTTGGTTTTGCTGCTGCTTCTCCTTTAAGACTTGACAGTAAATGCCCACTGTTATGATCGGCTCTCAGTTCTTGACTGACCTGCTCTCTCATTTACATCTCACTGCTACTACTGGGTGGGCTACAGAAGTTCTAAGGTAAAGTAGGTGTTGATACAGTGTGTTGTCGTGGAGGCGGTCAGATGCAAATGTCTACTACAGTGTGACATCACAATGTGGAGGAAGTAAAAGAAACGAGTCGTTTCAACAAATGCTCTTTTTGCAGTGAAGAGGAATTTTTGAGTTCTGAAACTTACAGTTTATTTATAGTACAATTACCTCTTATACATCAAAAGATGATTCCTCATGCCATGACCCCTTTTAAGGTGAATCAACATCTTCTGCATGCAGTATGTGGGCCAAACTCTCAAGTGGAATGTAGCCAGATTCAGGCCAAAATTATTTTGCTCTATGTGGTGGACAGACTGAAACCCTTACCAAAGCATTTGCAAATAATCTAGCAGTACCCAACCATACAGATTGTTGTACACTCTGTTGCTGTACAACTGTCAGATCCCTTAATCATTATTTCTTGATGACTCTATTTGTATCAGTTCTCATAAGCTATTTGCCTAAACAAATAGTGGTGCTTAACGGGGAAAGGATCTATTCCATACACCTCTTCTACCTGAGACAGCAGTGTAACCAGGTGCATGTCTCTAATGCATGCTGCATTTAGAAGCCATGGATGTGAGATGAAATTGTGCACAGTAAAAAGTGCCCCTGGTTGTCCAAACAGGGGAGCGCATCAGTTTCTATCAGCTGCAGCAGCCTTCACAGCAAATTGCCTCTCAGAGTCCTCTTCAGCGATGGGCTAATGGCCTTGCATTGAATCACATTGTTTCAGTTTAGCTGCCTCAGAGACGAGAAAGAGAAAGAATGTAATAAAATAGCCAAAGGACAGGCAGCCTAAGGAGCTTTGATGTGGGAAGACATAGGTAACGTCATTCAGCGTTAGGCAGAGGTTTCATTGCCACTGCAAGTCTGCTTTTTGGTGCTGTCCTCCTTTAGTAAAATAGTCTACAGTATAAGCCCTCCTCGTCACTGACTCTGAAACTCTTTTATTTGAGATGTAAATTGATCTTTTAAACAGTTTCATCAACATTGTGTCATTTTATTTTTATGGTCCATATTCCAGTTTAGCTTTAATTCTGAAAAAGACATTTACTTTACACGATCTACATGTATAGGAATATTCCTGAGTACATGTAAATAGTACTGTATGTTCAGAATAAATAGTGATATAAATCTTTTTTGTTTATTATGTCTTTATTTATTTGGAATATGCTGATTACATGTACTCAGAAATATCATGTACTCAATTTCTCTCTCTCTCTCTCTCTCTCTCTCTCTCTCTCTCTCTCTCTCTCTCTCTCTCTCATATATATATATATATATATATACACACACACACATGCAAATCACAACCGAAACAAGGCTGGTGGCCACACAGGACCATATTCCGTCCTTGTCAGTGAGATACAAGACTGTAGTATTAAAAATGTCTTAGGACATGACTTACCGTCACAGGTGGGAAGTGGATGGCTCCACCAGTGGTTCTTCTCACAGACTAATGGCTCTTCGTGGCTGAGGCGGTAGCCTGAGTCGCATCCAAATGATACGGTGGAGCCAATGGAGAAGTCTTGACCGTAACGTAGTCCGTTGACTGGAATCCCTGGATCCATACAGGAGAAGGCGTCTACTGTTACACCTAGGAATGGTGAGACAAGCAGGAAAAGATTTCTGTGATTTAGGCTGAGATTAGGCACAAAATGTTGAATCCATTTCAGTGGTTTAATTTTACATTCACTTTCATCCATGTGATGCTCCATATCAACTCAAAACTTCCAAGTGGCAAATTCTAAGGGGCTGTTCGCACAGGATGTGTTCTTGATTTTAACACATGGACAAGCATTTTGATTGTTTATATAAGCAACTGTTTATAGAAGCTATTCATTAAAGTTACGCCTTCTGTTCAGTTTCATTGCGCACCATCTAACTGTTTATAATGTAATAATTTGTGCTGTGTAAATGGCCCCTAAGACTGTGAAAAGTTGCACTTACTCTCATAAAGGATCTTGAAGCCACTGTTTGAGCGGCTGTTGTCAGTGGTGAAAAGCATGTACAGGTGGTTACCACTGCTGAATAGGAACTGGGGCACCTGGGTGCCGTTGAATGAGCTAATTAGAGGCGAGAGAAGATTGGGCCCATCATGAAGCTCCAGGAAATCACAATTCAACTCTGTCTGAAACCTGGTAGGGAAAAATGAGAGAATAATGAATGTCTGTGCAGACAACAATGCAATTTTCCAGTTTTTATGTAAGCAGATATCTTTGTGCCCAGACACTTTAGATAGTTAAAATTTTCGTCAAGCTTTTAAAAAGGGTGAATACAGGTAAATTGGGCCAGCACTTTTTAACATTGAGATGACTGTCAAAACGTAGTTCAATTTACATGAATTCACCACACATAATACATATAAACAGAAAATTATCTATTTGAATTAAATGCATACTTCTCAAACGTGATTTTAATGGAGCGTCCCGGTTCAGCCTCTATGACCCACTCACAGTTTAGTGAGTCTTTGTAGTAACCAGGCCACCCAGGAGATAAAATAACTCCACTAGGAGCTGAGAAGTGACCTCCACAGGGAGCTGTAGAAAGAGTCCAGATCAGTTGGTTAACACAACTGGAATAAGACACTATGCACTTTATTTTAAATATGTGACAAAAAGCCAGTATTACTTATGCAATCTCTCTGGTTTTCAGAACTGTTGTTTCTTGACTTTTGGCACTTTTATGTGCCAGGGATTGATTTTCTTATGAAACAGATTAAAACTTCTTTCATTCACATTAAAATTGACATGTAAACGTTTAACCAGACCTTATCATTTATTTTGGCAACTTTTCAAATGCTTTTAAATGTACAGATTTTATTGTTTTGTTCTTGTCCTAAACCCATATTTTCTTAAAACATGAAAATTATGATAATCAAAACATAGTGGAATAAACAATTTCAATATTTATTGTGTGAAAGCTAACTTTTGATTTAAAAAATTTATTATTATATGTTGAAATTAATATTAACCAAGACTAACAAATGCTGTATTGTTTATTGTCAGTTAATGTTAGCTAATGTGAACAAATGGAACCTTATTGTAAGGTGTTACAAACATGTCTAAACCAAACAGGGCTTATAGTTGAAGAAACATCCAGATACAATATGTTGCCCAAAGTCATATTGATATGTAAATGTAATACATATATTATATTACATGTCAAAATATCACTGTTTATCTAAAGTCAGGGTTGGGAGGGTTACTTTTGAAATGTATTCCACTACAGATTACAGAATACATGCTGTAAAATGTCATTTGTAATGTATTCTGTTAGATTACTCAATGTCAGCAATTTATTCTAAATACTTTGGATTACTTCTTCAGCACTGGTAGATTTTTTCACTTGTTTTGACTGTAAAACTCTGCCGGTACAGTAAGACTAAATACATGTTAAAAATACATTCTCTGAAAAACCTAAATATCTTATGCAGTGTTGTTTCTAAAAACAAGATAAATCAAACTGATCTTGTTTTAAGATTTTTTTAATATTTTTATCAAAAATATGATTTTTACCCTAATATCAAAGGTCTTACTAGAAAAAAAGAAATTATGATCTAACGTGAATTTTCTTGATAAAAAAATATGATCGTGTCTGGTAACATGTGCATGTAAAATGGCTAGAATTAGCATTTTAGCTTAGCGTAAAACTGACAATTTACACAAGGTTTATTTCTATTTCTTCTGCTCAATCTTACTTCAAACGTACTTCTCTGTCTGCTTGTATGATTGTAACACATCATAAGAAAGCGTTTCCCCGCTGTTCAAATGCACATAATTTATATGTATCCATTTTTTCCAACTGAAAGGACTAAATATTAAATGAAACAAATGTCAATAAAATGCAAAGTAATCTCTTCAGTAATCAAAATACTTTTTGAATGTAATTGTATTCTAATTACCAATTATTTAAACTATAACTGTAGTGGAATACAGAATAAATACGTAATCCATTTACACGTATTCCGTTACTCCCCAACCCTCTCTACAGGACATTTACAATCTTACACAAATTCTACAATAAGTGTAGCAAGTATAACACTGGCTGGTGGGAGACATCTTTAGACTGCCACTCTATTTGTCTGATCATATGAATAGTGTTACAACATAATTAGAAGCATGCCGAGCTGAGTATGATGGATTGACAAGGATTTTAACTACAGACGACAGGCTGCTCAACACCACATGGCCTCCAGTTCACATGCCCTTTTAACCCTGTCTCTGTGACCCACAGGTGACTGTTCAATTTAGTGTCACATAGAAAACTATAGGCTCAATTGTCCACTTATTTGGGACTCTAGTCCATTGATGGTGGCATCTAGCCCTAAAATTACCTTCACACTTTGGGATGGGGCCGCTCCACATCACCTTGCCACTGTTCAGCTCACAGGTGATGGTTTCTGCTCCCTGGGTCTTAATGAAGCCATCCTCACAGATGATGGATATAGAACTGCCCAGCTGGAAACTGTCACCAAATCGCCTGGCATTTAGGGGCACTCCAGGATCCGGACACTCATTATGGCCAAATGCTGTAAGAATGAAGGACATAAGATAGTACTCTGGAATTGGAAGCTTCATGAACAGGTTTGGGTGTTGTTGAAATGAAAACATTTTAATGAACTGAAATGCAACAAAAACTTGAAGAATCTGAAACTAAACTAAAATACAAATAAAATATACATTTCCATGATTCTAAAACGAACTAAATTTTTTGATACACAATTTATTATAAAATCTGAAACTTTTACAACTCACCTTCATTAAACATGGAAATGCTACTAGATCAAAACTGCTTAATATATTCATTCCAGTTAACGCATTAACGCAGCCCTAGAATACTAAAATAAAAACGAAATATAGCTTACTGGACAATGAAAATGGAACTGAAACTAGAAAAGACTAAATCTACATCTAACTAATGAAAACTAAACTAAACTCAAAGTAAAATAGTAAATAAAACTCAATTAAAAGCTTAAAATATACCTCCTTTTAGAATAGATTTTAGTTTTTAATTTTATTGTCATCAAAGAATTTGTGACACCACTAGGTCACTAGTCCTTATGAAGAAAACAAAAGTGACCTCTCCTATAACAATAATGTATCACTTTAACAAGTGACTAGTTCCTGAGAAAACTAGGTTCTTAGGAAGCAGAAAACTTTGAATGACACTCAGCATCTCAAGTAGTGCTCTTCATCTTCAATTTTGCCCGCATTCAAAAGTACAATTTTAAATTGTTGTACCTCAATTCTCCAAGACATGTTTCTACTCGAGACTCTGTTTATTAGTCTCCTTAGTGTTATTGACCTTACAGCTCTTTTTATCAGAACTTTATGAAGCATACACAGAGGCCCAAGGCGATTGGCCAGGAAAGCTGCTGTCCCGGCAATAGACTGAGTGTCTGATGGATGTCTAGTGACAGGAAAGGCCTACAAGAAGGACATGACGTTTGTCAGAATGCATACAGATTTAACAGTATTCCATCATAGCCTTGACAGCTCTTTACTGACAACGGTGATGTGTCAGTCTGTTAAAGGACTCAGTATTAGTGTTCAGACCTAACGATTACAGTAGCACAGTAATGTGCATGCGGACTGTCTACTTTGATGGATCATCGTGACATTTCGTATCTCCTTTAAGAAACACTATCAAGAAGTCATTGTGTAGATTAACGTCATGTATGTGCTTATGAGGGGTGGATATGTGATTTGGTGAGCAGTGAGCCTCATCTTTTTATATATGATACACGTGGAAGTTGCTGTAAACACACATTATTTATATTACACTAACTGAATTTATAATTTCACTTAAAGTGATAGGGATGCAAAAATGTAAATTCTGTTACAATTTACTCACTCTCAAACCAGTATGTTATTAGGCACAATGTTAGCCTCAGTCACCATTTACTTTCATTGCATCTCTTTGCCGTACAATGACAGTGAATGGTAACTGAAGCAAACATTCTGCCTTACATATCCTTTGATATGGATATTGGATCAACATGAGAGTGAGTATTACTAGTCACGCTAGCGTCATGTTTGATTTTTTTTATGGGAATGACAACAAGGCTGTTAGGGATAGACTTACAGTCTATTAAATGGGTTGTATGCAGTATAAAGTGTTTTTGGTTGATCCACAGACATTTTTTAAAGTAAAATATCTGTTTAAGAACATTCAATATACAAAGAACTCCTGACAGCATGAATAGTGGAAATTCAGATGTGATCTAGGAGCTTTATGCAGCTTTATACTGTTTGTGCCATTGAAGAGATGGTAAGTCCATCCCTCACATTCTCAATGTCATTCCCATTAAAGATGGCTCTAGTGTGAATAAGGTCTATATAACACTAGCAAGTTGCTAGTGTTGCTGTACTGAAGTACTGTATATATTTTGTGATATTCCTTTTAAACAACAGTTATATAAATAAGAAGCTAATATTGAGAAACTTTCATTTTAGACACAACATGACCAGTTGTGTTGTCTATTTATGCTCTGCTTAAAAAATAGTTCCAAGTAAAGCCAAAGCAATATTAATTATTGTGCTAAACAACGCACAGATTGGCAGCCTGTCTAGAACGCCACAAAACACAAACAAGCATAATGATATGAACTGTGAAGCATCTCAGTGCTTTTATAATAAATTGCAGCACAATTGGAACACCGCTGGTCCAATCAGATTGGAGGACTGGTACTAACTGTTATATGAAGTACATTAAATCCATGAAACCTTGCTGTCAGTAGGCTAAATTAAATTGTGAAATCAAATCATTCAAAGAGTCAACAAGATCTATAATCATAAAGGCTCCAAAATTCTGTAACAAAATGAGTACCTGTTAAGGAAAAGCAATAATGACTGCTGTCAGAACCTGCTCATACACAATACATGCTTAAAATTAAATTCATGCAGCTCTCATGCAGAATTCATGCTCCATGTATGCTTAATAAAAACTCAGTGAAGACATAACGCAGATTAAAACCCTTTTCAGAAGTGTTACACGCACTGGTGTAGGTAATGTTGAAACCCCGGCCGGACATGGAGTGGTCTGCCTGGAACTCTAGCCGAAGAATGTTGTTGTTGCTGGTGAGGTGGGATGGCACCTCCGCCCCTGTGAAACGGCCAAGCACAGATGAGTCCAGCATTTCTCCATCCTTCACGGTCAGGATATCATATGGAGCCTCTAGGTCAAAGTCATTGAAGGCCAGGTGGATACGGCTGCCGGGCTCTGATAGGATCAGCCACACACAGTTAAGGTTGTTCCCATAGCCCTCTGGGTAATCCGGAGAGAGGACTGTGCCCATGGGGGCAGTGAAGTTGGAAAGACAGGGAACTGAAAGAATAGAATAGAATAAAATAGAATAGAACAGCACTCGTTCGCCTAGTGTCTATTCTGTATCTGTTTCAATTATGAAAGGGACATGAATACTATGTCAGCTGTGTTGGACCGAAAAGCACATAGCAACATGTTTCTACAAAAGCATGCAATGTCATACATCAGTAATGTACAGTATAATAAAAATAAAGCATTTAGCATGTGTGTGTCTATAATATGCCATATGGAGACTCTCATTCAGCTGATGATTAGGTTGCAAGCTTTCTGAAAAATGGTGTTTATGCCAGAGATGTATTTTAGGCTATAAAAAAATCTGATTTGTTCACTCTTCCAATTAGACTTGTAGAAATTCTGGTTATGCATTTTAAAGCAACTAAAACAGCCTAAAGGTGAAGTATCAAAATATAGCAGCTGTCACTGTAGCTGAAGCAGTCTGAATAAATCCAGGCTGGCTTCTTATAGAAGCCAATTATTTCAGCTGCCTTTTACCTCATAAATCTCTGCATTCATTGGGAACAAAAGGCAAAGACTGGAAATTAATACAATCTATTCATATATAATTGCTTATGTGACATAATTTTTTTTTAATGTATTTATATATAAAAAAAATAAGATGGCACTTGAAGATGGAACTTTTATGAATAAACAGTGTTGAGGCCATTGCAGTAAAGCATAATGCTTTTTTACATTAATCTGACTAATATTTTTGGTCAGTGGTTCAAAATCTGTGGGTAGTAACCCAAAACATCATTGCAGGTCTGTTCTGATAGGTATAAAATGCTTCTTATTTCTTTTAGTTGATGTCAAAGGCCATCGACATCAGGGGCAGCTGTGGCTCAGTTGGTAGAGCGGGTCGGCCACTAATTGTAGGTTCAAATCCCAGCCCACACGACTCCACATGCCGAAATGTCCTTGGGCAAGACACTGAACCCCAAGTTGCTCCCAATGGCAGGCTAGCAACTTGCATGGCAGCTCTGCCACCATTGGTGTATGAATGTGTGTGTGAATGGGTGAATGAGTCACAGTGTAAAGCGCTTTGAATACCGTTAATGTTAAAAAGGCGCTATATAAGTGCAGACTATTTACCATGAATCCAATCAAACTTTGATATTTTGGCACACATTTATCTAAAACTTGTCAGAAACTGGCCAAATTAGGCAGATGCCAGTATAGACAGAATATATGTCATTAACAAAACTACACAAGGTAAATAAAAAAAAACAACAACTAAGAAATGACCCAGACCACATCAAATATGCAATATTTGCAATGAGGAAAAACGTTTTTTTTTTTTTTTTGGTGTTTTACAGAGTTAATTATTGACTGCTACCAAAACAAAAATATGCAATTTTCTTATCATGTTAATAATTTTGCATATTGTTGGGACTACAGCAAAATATTTCAATGTTTGATTTAAAGCACATTTTTGATTACTTTCATATAACTTTGGAACTGTGTTTGGTCACCATTTGATGTTCTATGTCATATCTTTGTCCTGAAGAATAAACAGTTGAGAGACACTGATCTACTGTAAATGATCTAAAACTGTTGTGCAAACTATTTTTAGAGTGCACAAACATAGACAGGGACAATATTTCCATAAGTATTGCTAAGTTTATAATATATATTTTGTTGACAGTACTCACAAATGCAGATTGGGATGTTGGCAGACCACTGGTTGTTGTTCTGGCAGGATATTGTTTTCTCTCCAATTAACTCAAAGCCAAATTGGCACTCAAAGCGTAGTACATCACCATTAGAAAAACCATCTCCTTCCCTCATTCCATACAGAGGGGTGCCTGGGTCCCCACAGCTTTCCTTGTCAATTTCTGTATAGAGAAAGCATTTAAATAGGATGGATCACCTAACATGTCTATTTGTCTTCTTTCACTGCTACATCTGTCTTTGGAAGGAACTCTGAGATGTGTCTGCATTGACAGAATCAGATTAGGCATCTCATTCTGGGAAATAAAAAGTTGATTCATCGACACAAGTGCAAGAGGAATCTATGGACATCTGTGCTACAAGCAAACTCATTAATACCCCTTCTGGAAAGTCCAGTTTAAGATGGTATCTGTATTTTGGAACATGGTTTTTTTATCCAGTCTGTCCAAGTTGGTCATAACCCGGTACAAGTTTGTCATTTGCTGGTTGACCAGCTACAGTACCATTTTCAATAAAAGCAGCCTGATAACTATGAGCTAGTATGACCAGTTGTTTGTTGATCCAAGATGCTTGTACCAGCTTGGACCAACTAATAACCAGCTTGAACCAGCTAGTGCCAGTTTGGACCAGATAAAACTGGCTTGGACTTGCTAGCAACCATCTCAGACCAACTAACAACCAGCTAACGACCATCTTGGATCAGTTAATAACTAGCTTGGTCCAGCTACTAACCAGCTTGCATCAGTTAATAACTAGCTTGGATCAGTTAATAACTAGCTTGGACTAGCTAACCACTATCTGGGACCAGCTAATGACCAGCTAATAACCAGCTTGGACCAGCTAATAACTAGATTGGACAAGCTAACCGCTATCTTGGACCAGCTAATGACCAGCTAATAACCAACTTGGACCAGCTAACAACCAGCTTGGGCTAGTTAATGCCCAGCTTGAACAAACAAGAAACCACCTATCATGTTTCAAAACTCAGCCACCAGTTTACGATGGACTTTCTAGCAGGCCTTTCAGAGAAAGTAAGACACTGAACTCTACTGCTTAAGTCCAAAGGTGCACTCATTTCAACAGATGTCAAACACTAAGTTCTCCCTCCACTTAGAGGAAGTTGAGCGGAACAGAATGCTAACAGAAGCCTCTGTCCTGCCTAGATAAGCTCTAGTAATTCTGTATGAGAAAGAGTCTGGACACTTTGAAGGTGGAGCCAGCCAGGCAGGACACCCAACTTCCACAATGTATACAGAAACCAAGTCTCGGGGTCACAATACCTAGATAACACCTTGCATCTGCACAGAACCAGCTCAATGGGTCGGCAGTCTGCTGGAGTGGGCAATACATCTTCCCAGACACTTTGCACGGCCACTCACAGTTGACCTGTTAACTCTTGTTACACCCTCATGCATCCTTATTCGGAACAAGGGAATGACAAAATAAAAAAAAATCTACAAAATTACATTTAACATCAAATCAAAGTTTGAGCATGTGGGAAGGGAGGATTTCTCCTGAGGTATAATGGAGGTCTTTGGCCAATGCTTGATGTATGGCCTTAATTTCCGACATGACAGTCTCTTTATGACTTCCACAATGCTTTACTTTGTTGGTCAATTGTGAGGGGTGGCTGGGGGAAGGTTAAGCCATATTTACTGCTTTGTATTTACGATGGAGTGAAAAATAGAGAGCAAATTGTCTGTAGGAGCCCGTGATGTGGGAATAATCCCAGACAACGCTATACTCGATTGTGAGGTCAGCATGTCATATGGAACCCCCAACAATTCTATTGAGGTGATTAATGTGATGGGTGCTTTGTGCTCTTGTATTCCTGAGGACCTTACTGTGGAGATCAATTGGGTTAACAAGCTATCCAATCAAATACAATAGGTTGATTCTGTATACGTAAGCACACACAAACCACATTGGGGAAGTTTAGGGTCATCTGTCTTTTCTTCCTGAAATAGCCTGGGAATTATTGAGTATCAGTGAACTTTGGCATGTAATACATAAAAAAAAACATTGTAAGTATTCTGCGCATTTACCATACAGCAGGACTCATTAAGTCAACTTTCACGTGAAAGTCTATAAATAAATTTAATCTCAAAACATTTCTTATTCATTGGAAAATGACAAGTAATTTATCAATCCCATTGTGTATCCCTTGGATATCGTTTTATTTCAGTAATGCTGACTTTATCTCTCTCAAAAAAGTCTCATTATCACAAAGTTAAGTTTTACATGGAGTTTACGTGGAGTCAACGCACATAAAGTGAAGCACTTTTAAAACAGAGGTTCACATGAGTCAAGTACACACAAGAGAACTCCCAGAGAGATAGTGTCTGTAATTCCAGGAAAAATTCTATTAAAATTATTTTTTTTTTTAACCACATCAAAGATGTTGACAAGCTATTATTATATATTATATTAAATGTAATGAAACAAATCATCTCTCTCTCTCTCTCTCTCTCTCTCTCTCTCTCTCTCTCTCTCACTGCTGCTCCTCATTGGCCTTTTCCCTCTCTTTTTAAAATTTTTAGTTTTTTTGGGGGGGTACTGCACTGTTACAGGAAGTACCCCCCCCCCCCCCCCCCCCATTTAATTATTTCTGTTTCCCTCCCCTTGTCCCCTCCCTCGTCCAGGTAGACGGGGATGACCTGCAGGCAGATGGGGCATAAGGCACGCACCTTCCCTGGGAAGGGGGGGGGGGGGGGTGTACATAATGCTGGGGACACCCCAGCCTGAGAGAACGAGGGAGGAATGTTGCAGGGTGGAGGGCGGGGCCGGGTCATGAGTCTACACACCCGGTCCCTTGTTAGGCTAATCAAGCCTCCGAGAGGGATAAGGACTGACTGTGGAGGATGGTGCGGGAGAGAGAGATCGTTTACAGACATGTCCATCATGTGTGTGTTTTGTCTTTTGTTTTAGTTTATCAATAAAATATTATTTATATTGTCAAGCCGGTTCTCGCCACCTTCTTTCCATTGATCTGCGTTACAGTATCTTTGGGATAAAGTGCATTTTTACGTTTTATTTCATTAAAATTGCTTGCCACAAGAAATAAGAACACAATACACCCTCAAAGGTAAGACATAAAAGGTATACATTTAACAACAGAAAAATACAAATGTAGTGTACTAATAAACTAAACTAATGCAATAAACTTTTTCACCAAGATTTATGTCATGGCCCACCAAAATCATTATAAAAAATAACCTTCCATTTCAAATCATCGTGTTTGTTTTATTTTGAAGTGACCCTTTTGTGTAAAATCATGGCCTGACAGGTTAATGAACAGCTGGGAACAAGCCTATGGAAGACCACTACATGTCTTCCATTCGGTGCAGGAGTTCTGTTCACCATTAAAGTGTTCCGTTTATGATCGGATTCAAAGGGCATATGATTTATATAACTTAAATCATGTATCATTTGGGACTTCAATGGATTATGAATTCCAAATATGTTTTGGAACACAATCTACATAACAGAATCTGCCTTGCATTTCATGGTAAATACACAACATTCTTATTATACTCCAAAATATATGGAACTATTCTTAAGTATGAATAAAACTATACTTTTAATGCTGAAAAATTATATTCTGTAAGATAATATACAAATAGAAATATAAACATTTGAGATTGCCAGATTGTTCATGGCCCAAACTATAGATATTATTTCCACCTCATGTATAGTATGGTCATCTCAAAACTGAAACATTCACATCTATGATTGACAGGTCCAATTAGATCCATCTAGAAACAGACAATTGAGAAACAATTGTCTGTGCCATATTTAGGATGAATTATAGCAGGTGTAGAGATGAAAAGGGGATATAATCTGAAGTATTACGCAAGTCTCTCCCAGGGATATCATATATTAATCTTTCTTTTTTTTTATCTCTGGTCTTGCATTTTGGGGGATTCAATTGCTCTCTCCTTTGCTCTCTACGTCTACCTCAGTCAGTCTCTCTCATTATGCTGAATGGCATGCTGTTCATCACCTAGACACTAATTTATTACAAAACCCTGAGGGAGAAGAGATAATCAAAGATATGGGTTTTGTAGGGATTGCTGCTTCTATCAAGTGAATGTAGCTCATGTGTTCAGGATGAAAGTTAGATGCCATGCCTTCAACAGGGACCTCTGAAGTGATTTGTGGGAACTGCTTCAGTTTTATGCACACTGACTACTAAGCACGTGTGCCAAATTGTCTTGCAGTGACAAGTCCAGGTAAATAATGCTTTGGCCTTTGATGTCGAAAGTCACTTGTAGTAGTTGTTAAAAACACTACTTGAAGTTTGATTGGATCTGGGCTAATGCCAGGCAGGTTGTTTCTACAATTTTGCTTTGGCTTTTTCATTCCTTTTCTTTCCCCAATTCTCCTTCATTTGCTCTCTCACATGCCCATTTGAACATTCTGTTTGTTTGCCTTTACAAATAATATATATAATTTTTTTTGTCTCTGTGTGTTTTCTTCATTCCTCCACAAATTCCTCTACTTAACATTACCTTGACAAAAGTACATTGCATTGTTGACCGCATTGCTCATGTGTTACTCTAAAGGTTAAGTCAACTGACTGCGGTCTAATCTTGACATCACTTTCTTCTTTGGAGTAACTCCCTTGTTTCCCAGTTCCTAGATCTTTTCACTCTTTTTTGTACTTTTTTTTTTGACCATTCACCAAGGGACAATACTTTATTCTATTGAAATGTCATTCAAGTACCTTTGTAGTTGATCTTGAAGCCTATGGATCCCACACTTTCATCTGACTGAAGATGAAGCCACATCTGATGGGTCATGCTGACGATGAGGTCAGGCACAAAGCTACCGGTCAGACTGAGAAGTAAGAGATTGGTCAGAGAAGAGCAAAGCAGAAGACAAAAACTATTTGTCAAAATTGGCCATTTTGGATGGTCCTGAATGGATATGACATGCTGACAGGCGGCTGATTAATTACCTTGAAGTCATCACTACTTAGCATTCCCTTCAAGTTATGATTGTAATATCAAAATTAAGTAAAACATTTTTTTTTACAAATTTGCTTTACACTATGTGCAGCAGTTCATGACCTCTTCTGCCCAGCCAAAACTGACTTCGGACTCTCAATTTTTTTTATAAAATAATAATAATAATAATAATAATAATATTATCTATATATTACCAGCAATGGCAAGAGAGTATATATAAATATAGAAATTCCGCACCTGCATTCCAATCTACATCTTGATGCAATCCTTCCTTATGATCACACAGATTGTTTTTACTGCTGAATGGGAGGCTAAACAAAAAGTTCAAATGTGACGAGACTGCAATATACCCAACAGACTCGTGCAGCACGTGCAAGTCATTCACACATCACGATCCAGAAGTGCTTCACTTTCGGTTAATCGCGTGAGTAAACACGCCCGCTTTGCTTCGGTCATAATAGCCTACATTTGGTGTTTCATTGGTTTCTTTTTGCTTTCAGAACAACATGTGATGTAATAAGAAATGTATGTGATGTATGGCATCAGCACAACCATTGACCAGGAAAATTAAAAATGGCACTCCATGTCAAAAAGTTTGCTGACCCCTGATTTATATTAACCAAACATTGCTCAGGGCAATTGCTGGTTGAAATGAATGTGGTTCCTGTAACAGCACTGAATGTTGATCCATTGATATGTCCTACTTTTGTAAATTAGATATAATTTTACCATTCCAGACTGTGGATAAGACACTCACACTTGCAAGATTGTTTTAGGGTCTCCCACTTCTCCTCCATCACCGATGGTTAGTGTGTCATAGCCCAGTTCCAGGTCAAACTCCTCAAAGTTAATCTGAATCACCTGTCGGCAGAAATGAGGCATAATGCTTAGTGATGTGTCAAATGAACGGAATGAAACTATATGGTTCTTACATAATTGAATTCCATCAGCTGACCGAAATTGAGAGAGAGAGAGAAGACTGCCAGTACTCTTTACTGGATTTTGCTGAGAAGAAAAAAACTTATTATACAATTTTTTAGAAACAAAGTTTCCAAATGCAGTTTGTCAAAATTGTACTCAAGTTTACTTAGAGCATTTGAGCATGATAACGTTGCCTCTATTGAACAAATATCATAAATCAAAATGAATAAAGGTCTCAAAGATTTTTTTTTACCCAACATAATTCAAGGGCTTTTTTGGTAACCCCTTATTTTACAGTGCCTGTGTTACTGTGTATTTGCATTAGTAAGTACTGTGTAATAATAATAATAATAACTACATGCACATCTGTTTGTAATTACACATGTTATTACTATAGTCCTTAAATAATGACTATGGTCATTTTAAATGAATGCAATATGTGTAATAAAGACGCAGCAAAATAAAGGATTACTGTTCCTTTTATATAATACGGCTGCACATTCAACACCACATTTAGCATTCAATGTTTTAATAGTGTTCAAGAGAGCAGTGTAATCGGATTTCAAACAATCAAGCTTATAATCCAAGTACAAATTGAACCATTTACGAAATGAATGGTTCAGTGAGAGATTTTTCGAATGTATGTCCTTCCCCTTCCTCTTCTGCCTGCCTTTTGTACTTCCATCTTTCTCTGTATCTTGAAGGAAACTATTTCATATGAAACAAATATTGAAAAAAATCCATATGTAAAAGCAACTATTTATACAAAAATGAATTATACCAATCACACACAGCACAATAACTGATTAATTCAAAAATGTGTTATTTCGAGGCTCGGCCATCTCTTGGATCAGTGGGATTTTGGAAAGGAGGATTGGGGCTTTAGAAACAGGGATTATAGGTGCATAAGAGCCACAGGCTTATGAAGAGGCCTGAACTTTATATATTGATTAACCCATTGAGAAAACCTGGGCGGATTTAGTTACCATGGCAATAGGTTCTTCACCATGGCCAGGGCTTTGCAAGTTTGGATGTATGAGAGCTACTTAGGGCTGATGACTGATGCTTAGATGGCATCTCAGCACAAATAATAAAGTTGTTTTCCATATAACTGAATACAAAATACTCCAGAGTCGCTGTCTCATTAAAGGTCACCAAGTAACAAATGCAGTGGCACAGCAGAGATGCAGAATATAACAAGATGAGACTTTAGACACACAGATGGGAATGAGACTTTATATACACATTGCTGTTTTAAGATAATCTAGGAGTAGACTGATAACTCATTTTAAAGGGATAGTTAAAGGGTTAGTTCACCCAAATTCTCTCATGATTTACTCATACCATCCAAGATGTGTATGACTTTCATCTGCTGAATACAAACTTTAGATTTTTAGAAGAATTTCTCAGCTCTGTAAGTCCATACAATGCAAGTGATGCATAAGATTTTTTTAAGCTCCAAAATCCACATAAGGGCAACATAAAATTACTCCAGAGTCTGGTGGTTAAATCCATGTCTTCAGAAGTGATATGATAGGTGTGGGTGAGAAACAGATCAATATTTAAATCTGTTTTTTATTATTATTTGTTTTACTATTAATTCTCCTCCCTACTCAGCCAATGGCCAATTCACATTTCACTTTCCCATTCTTCCTCTGTTTTTGGGTATTCACAACCTTCGTGCATATCGCCCCCTACTGGGCAGGGAGAATAATTTATGATAAAAAATGACTAATAAATTGATCTTTTTCTCACCCACACCTATCATATCATATGTGAAGATATGATTTAAACACAGCAGTCATATGAATTACTTTTATGTTCCATTTATGTGAATTTTGGAGCTTCAAAATTTTTGCACCCATTCATTTGGATTGTGAGGACCTGCATAGTTGAAATATTCTTCTAAAAATCTTAATTTCTGTTCTGCAGAAGAAAGAAAGTCATACACATCTTGGATGGCATGAGGGTGAGTATATCATGAGAGAATTTTCATTTTTGGGTGAACTAGCCCTTTAAACAGATGGTTAGCATCAATCAACATTTACTTTCATTGCAACTTAATTTTTTTTCTCCATACAATACAAGTGAATGGTGACTGAGAATAACATTCTGCCCAACATTCCTTTTAGGTTCCAAGGAAAAAAGAAAATCATACAGTTTTGGAACAACATAAAATATTTTTTTGGGTGAAATATCCTTTTATTTACAAGAGAAACCATAAACCTAATGCCAGATCAGCCTAACTTCTCTCATATCAAATAGCACACATCAAAACTGGAACTTGTATTGATGACTCCCTGCCTGCCTGCAGTTGTCATGGTGATTGGAGTCGTAAGCTAATGCTTTTGTTGAAGAGTGAATGAGGTGCTGAGTTTTGAATTGCAAAGAAATAAGATAATAGAGCAGAACTATGACATATTATGGAAAATGCTTTAGTGTGAAGAAAAAGGCCTTCTTTAACCCTTACATACAGACAGATCTTTTATCACAGTGAGCATGTGATGTGTCATTCTGAATGGCATTTGTTTTAAAAGCTAGTCCTTCATACAGACACAGAGTCAACACTCAAACTGCATTCATAAATGAAATATCTTGTGGCCCAATGCAATTCACATAAACTTAAGTATAAAACAAACAAGGTGAAAAGAAATCTGCAAGGATGTAAAACTCCCATAGAGCTGCCTGTATTGTCATTTCCACTGATTAAGTTCACAGAGATGGGATTTTTGCTTTCTCTAAGCCAGACCTCTTCAACTGTCACACAATCCTGCTGGGATTTACTGCTAGCGATGGGCTTGTGGCTGTAGTATCACCCAAGCATATCACTAATGCAGTTCAGGCACATACAAACACTGAGAGCACAATCCATCTGACCACTGTTCAAGAAATTACAATGATCCAATAGCAAAAGAGTGATATATCTTAACCTCTTAATCAGACTACAAATGCTTTAAATGTGTAATATACTATGGAATTTACATTCATTTTCAAGCAATTTAATTCTATATGTAGTGTCGCACCATTCATAGAATGATGTTTGATTGTTTGGTAGCTTGGAAATTCTGCTAATGAACTGTAAGATTTGCGGAAAGATTGTATATTGTTATTATTACCATTAATATAACTATAATAAATACTTGTATATACTTAAAGACCCCATGAAGTCAATATTGGAGTTTTGTCTCTTTTAGTTCCTGTGTGTTAGTTTTGAGGTTATCTATAGTGTACTCCTAAACATTAAGACAAAATTAACTTATAGTAGATATACTATACACATTTAAACATTTCCTCTTCTAGAAAATAGACCGTTATTGATGACTCATCTATTATAATGTGAATCTTACTGTTTAACATGCAATGAGGCACTTTAGGCCATGCGTCAGAGTGATTTTACCACTGGGTTTGCAATTTGCCAAACAACACCCTTTAAATGTGGTAAACTCACTGTAAAGAACAGTCACTTTTCCTTCATATAAATATTACAAATTTTGATCATGCTCACTTTTTTCTGTTCAGTGAATTTTCAATCGTGTCACTCAAATGAGACTATTTCAGTCTCACCAGCAGCATTATTTCAGTACTATCATGTCAGCCCTCCAGCACACAGCGAGCTGTCAAGTCAGGATCATGTCAAATGACAGTTCTGATGAACAAAAGTCACTGTCCAAATGGCGGCAATTTAAGTTAAGAAAATGCTAGAAATCAGAAACATGTACCAATTTGACTCTTACTCCCTTGGTCTGTATTAAAGAGTACATAATCTATATTGAATGAAACTTAGATGACTTTGATTAAACATTGATTATAATTTTTTAGACAATCAAATGTAGACAACAGGGGGGCTTCAAAATCCCAGATTACATTTTCAGATTTCTCTTAAAGAAGGGTGTGCTTTTTGCTCTGGCTCCCTGCAGAACAGGAAAGCGCAATTTTCCTTTCATGCCTGATGGTGGAAAAGCTATTAGTACAACCCCCAAAACAAATGTTTTTTTTTTTTTTTTGTGTGTTTTTTTTTTTAAACCCTGATTTAAGCGTGGAATGTGGAAAAAAATACATCCTGATGAAAAATGAAAAGTGAAAAATGTGGTTCTGTGTATCCCCTTATAGACATAGAAAAATAGAGAGAAAATATTACAAATAACTCTTGACCTCTCTCAAGTAGAAGATCTTTTTTATTTCCATTATTTTTTCTGTTGGATTATCTTATTTTTAAAATTGTATCTTGTTTGCTGGTCTTAGCTGGCTATTAAGTGCCTAAAATCTGACTAAAACCATTAAACAGACCAACCTGACCATTTTATGCTGGTTTATTAATTTATATATTTTTTTTTCTGGCCAGGTTTCTCTTTTGTATTAGCTTCTTTTTTTTTTTTTCTAATATAAAATGGAAAGTCCGTTTATATAGGTATTTATTATATTATTGAGTGGTGGTGGCGTAGTGGCTAGAGCACAGGGCTGCTACTCAGAAAGTCGCTGGTTCGAACCCCATGGCCACCACCATTGTGCCCTTGAGCAAGGCACTTAACTCCAGGTTGCTCCGGGGGGATTGTCCCTGTAATAAGGGCTCTGTAAGTCGCTTTGGATAAAAGCGTCTGCCAAATGCATAAATGTAAATATTATTATTATTTTAACCAAGTGAAAAACTAAATAATATTGAAGAGAAAAGAGAGCCCCAAAAAAGGCTACCTTAATTGAATGGTCACAGCAAGGATGAGTGAACATGTGTCTGCCTGTTGTGATCTGACCTTTGATGTTCACTCTGAGGTTAATGTCCAATCTGGGCATCAGTCTCAAATGAAAGACCAATGGGGCAACAGCATAGCAGTTTCTGCTTGACAAATCAGGTCGATCTCCATTCAGGATGGATAACTACACTCAGAAAAACACCCACCTACAAATGCACAAAGTGATATTTAACACTGTTGTCCCTAAGACTTCTACTTCAAGGCCAGATGACACAACAGAGGCACGGTAAATGAGGATGGAAACAGTGTATGCCTCACACAATGGCCTTGATTCTCATATGCAGAGTGAGTAAATCAAGTATATTTCTCCGCTAACAACCGAGAAGCCCAAAGCGCCGAGCTAAGCGGAGATAACAAATCCCTGGGTAAATCAGTGATGCGTTATAATTATTGTTATCGCCATTGCTGTTGTTTATCCAACAAACAAATAAACAAATAAACACACAAAAAAAGAAAACAAACTTACATTGTATCATCCAATCTCACAATCCAAAGGTCTCACAATGGATTCTAAAATGAATTAACTCTCACCAAGGTTAAAGCAGAGAGTGCAATATAAATAAATTGGCACACTAAAATCGTGTCTGCCAAATATAAGCAAAGCAATAATGTTTGGTGGCTACAAGAGACAATTAGCCATTGCTCACTTGAAAGAGGGCACAGTGAACTGGCAGCACTGGCCAGACACTACATGAATCTCGAACTGAAACGCAACTGAAATGCACTTTTCTGGTGTAAATAAATTCCTCCGCTGTAGCTAAATGACTTTTGCCAAATGCTTTTTGCATAATTTACTAAAACCCACCAATTGTACTTTTTGAAAATGCTTTACAATTACCAGAGTGCTAAAAAAATGGAACAAATATCAAATGCTTTTTATGCACAAGAAAGAGCGAGTTGACATTTTGCGATCATTTACTCACCATCACGCTTGATTGGTTCTCCCTGATTATTTCTCATTCCCTGATTGTTTCCCCAGGTGTTCCTCATTCCCTTGTAGTGTTAATTTTGTCAGACGAGACGAGACTAAATATGTTCGTCAACGACCTTTTTTTCCATGACTAAGACGAGACGATAACGAGACTGCACCAATGTCCAAAAACGCTGACTAAGACTAAATTAACATGCATTATTGTTGACGAAAAAAGACGAGACTAAAATGTTTTGCATAAAATAAAAACTAAGCTAAAATCTCTCTTCATTTTCGTATACAATCGTCTCTACTTTTTCATCACGAGATAGAATATTCAGCTGTTACGCCTTCAAAATATTCCGAATGAGTTTGCGCTGTTGCTCTAGTAACGGTTACAGGTCTCATACTCCTGTGGCTGCAACACGAAACTACATGGAGCAAGAACACAACAATCATAGACAGTGGCGAACACGCCATGAGCGCCGACGACATGCTAGGTGGAAGGAAGAGGCTCGATATTTGGTCGCATTTTAGGTACAATGATATTGACAAAAAGTCAGAATGTGTCATTATAACTGACGGGAAGCACTGCGGACAAAAAATATCGGGGAAAAACACCACCAACCTTAAGCGACATCTAAAGGCTAACCACCCACACATTCAGGGAAGTTAACTTAAATATACTTCTCATAAGCTAATGCTGATTTTAGGCATCTACGCTGTAAATTAACCAGTTAGCTATGGTGTTGTGGCACATACATTATGCAGGTTATATATATTTTATGTAACTTATTTGCTTAATAAAATACTCTTCAGAACAAGTTCATCATTTGTGAATGTGTCTCTTAAATCAGAAAACCAGACACGTTTAACAAAGTGAATTCAACATATCATTCAACAAGTGTATTTTGTCAGGTAATTATGACATTTAACCAATATCTGAGATGTGTGAAACATTATTTGACTGAAATGGTTATCTCAGAATTAATCTCAGAAATAATTTATTTAAAAAAAGACTAAAATGTTTTGAAACTTGACTAAGATATATTGAGTTTTCTTTTGACTAAAACTAGACTAAAATGACGAGACTTTTAGTTGACTAAAACTTGACTAAGATACCTTAAATTCTCTTTTGACTAAAACTAGACTAAAATGACGAGACTTTTAGTCGACTAAAACTTGACTAACAAAAAAAGATATGTGAATGACTAAATATGACTAAAACTAACAAGGACATTTGGCACACGACTAAGACTAAGACTAAATTAAAAATAGGTGACAAAATTAACACTATTCCCTTGTTTGTTCCCTTGTGTATTTAAGCCCTTGGTTTCCCTTGGTGTCAGTTCTTGCATGTATGAATATTTTTGTCTATGCACTGTGCCAGGTTCCCTGTGTTTTGCATTTCCTTTTGCGCCGAGTTAACGTGTTTGTTTTTCAGTTTAATAAAGCTGTGTTTAGATCCTTATTCCTTGCCTGCCTCGTCACAGTTAGGCACTGACAGCCACAGTTACCAATCACTTTCATTACATTTTCTTTGCACAGAATGAAAGTTAATGGTGACTAAGGCATTCTGCTAAACATCTCTTTTTGTCCACGCAAGAAAGGGTTTAAAAAATATGACGATGAGTAAATAATGACAGAATATTAATTTCGGGGTGAAAAATCCCCTTTAATTGATACATTTATGGATTTATTTTTTTAAAAGTGAGATGTTGTCTGGTCAAGGCTAAAAATAGTCGATCCAAAATGGTGCTATTTTTGTTAAATAACCTGACTTTTGCGACATGAACATCGGAGCAACTGGTGTTCGTTTCTACCATCTCCAGACACTGCTCAAATATAGGATTCATGCAACAAACAAGCTGCATGATGACCGCCTGTCCGCAAGTCACCACTTGACTTAACTTGCCTTGCTTGCTTGATTAAAGTATGCTTTAGTCAAATTCAACACTACAACAAATTCACAGCTAAATGCAACATATGTTTCATACTCTCAAAACTTAAAAAGATCTTATGTGCCACTAGAACTGGTCAATTTTACGGCCATTATGAACAAAGGGTACAGGGTAGTTTTCTTATGGTAGTGTCTACAAACTCTTTGATTTATTGAAAACAACATGGCGAAGCCAAGGTTGCAGGAAAACAAAACAAGTGTCTCTATTCGTGTTGGCGAAGTGACAGACCTTTCAAAGTGGAATGATGCGAACTGAAAAAAAAAAAGAGTAGGAACTGGGGAGGGGAAAAAAATCTCCATGGCCCATGAGCCATTCATGCTACACTCCATCCATCATACAATGGGAAAACGTCCAGATGATTTCATCACAGCCTTCTGAACATTTAAATTGTCCTGAGAAAGTTGCATTGTGAAGCACGGCTCAAAACTTGGGTGATTTTGGCCATGAAGAAGTTTTGGGAAAATTTATGAATTAATAGTCAATGTCAGTAGATGTGAACAGTTTAAAGGGCTAGTACACTCAAAAAATTTAATTCCTCTTTTACTCACACTCACGTTGTTCCAAGCTGGTCTGACTTCTTTCTTCCATGGAACACAAAACAAGATGTTAGGCAAAGCAGCCTCAGTCACCATTCACTTTCAATGTATAGTGGGAAAAAAGAGAATTGTAACTGTTTAACATTCCCCTCAACATCTCTTTTTTGTTTTCCTCTTAAGAAAGAAACTCATACAGGTTTGGAACAATATAAGGGTGAAAAAAAATATTAAAAGGATAAAGGATTTAAAGGATATTCCAGGTTCAACGCAATTTAAGCTCAATTTGTTGCATAATACTGATTACCAAATATATATATATATATATATATATATATATATATATATATATATATATATATATTTTTTTTGTTTTGTTTGTTTGTTTGTTTTTTACTCGTCCCTCCTTTTCTTGAAAAAAATTAAAATAACAAACTGGGTTCCAGTGAGACAATTACAATGGAAGTGAATGGGGCCAATCAGTAAATGTTAAAATACTTTATTATTTCAAAAGCATAGCCATGAGACGTAAAAAAATATGTGTGTTGACAAGTCTGACAAAACTGCTTACTAACATTTTCTGTGTAAAGTTATAGCCAATTTTACAACTTTGTTGCCATGCGATGCAATTTTAACATATTTATAATATATTTTGGGGGTGGCTGTGGCTCATGTGGTAGAGCGGGTTGTCCACTAATCGCAGGGTTGCCGGTTAGATTCCCGGCCCACATGACTCCACATGCAGAAGTGTCCTTGGGGAAGACACTGAACCCCAAGTTGCTCCCAATGGCAGGCTAGCGCCTTGCATGGCAGCTCTGCCATCATTGGTGTGTGAGTGTGTGTGTGAATGAGTGAATGTGTCAAAGTGTAAAGCATTTTGAAAACCGCTAAGGTTAAAAAAGCACTATATAAGTGCTTACCATTTACAGATACAGCTGAGGTGCTGTTCTAGCTGTTATTATTAAAGTAGGGGAGAGTGATATCAGTCCACTTGTTGCATGTTTATACACTGATTATATATTTCATAACTAAGGGCTGACTGACTGTCTAATAAGTTCTGCCACTAGTGAATGAACAGTATGTATTGTAAAAAGTGCTATACAAATAAAACTGATTTGAACGACAATATATTATATTTGGCACAGGTACATTTCTTGCAATGCCTGAGAGTCTAGTTTCTCCTACGGTTTTACTTCTTCATCAGAGACATCTATTTTTCATTTATGGAAACCTGCAATTCTGAGACATCGGAGTTCATTTGAAATGTTTAAATGCAAGACCTCCTTAAGCACACTAAAACTAATAAAGTTTCCCTTTCTGGACAGCTATTTGACTTGTAATAATAAGTAGTTTTGCAAGCACTACTCCACACATACTCATTTCTCACCCCCTCGACATGGTAAGCGATGCAAAATGTTGGAAATAAACTGAAGTGAGGCTATAAAAACCACAAAAGCAATAAAACAGACACTGTTCACCTTTATACACACATAATTTACAAGGCCCATCATGCAGTTTCCAATAAAAGTTTAAGTGCTTTGTTTCGGAAGAAGGGGTGGTTAGGGAGGTGATTGTAGGGGGCAAGGCCACGATAAAAGGCAAAAAAGGACAGGGGAGGAAAGTAAGAGACATCAAATAAAAGGCCAGGAGGACAGGGCAGGCAAAAGGTCAAACACCCATGAACTCTCTCCCTCTCTCTACTTCACCGGCAGCATCGCCACAGGCCGAAGACCAAGAACTGAGCAGTGCCATGCCGGAATACTAATGCCAACCTGCAGAACCACTGAAACACCAGACTGAGGTATCAATAGGGGTGGTAGAGATGTTGATGAATTAAAGGGAATTAAAAAATGGAAACCAAACCAGTGTGACTTTCTTTCTGGTCAACCCGATATCACGCCAAGGCGTGAAATAGACACGCTGGTCCACTAGCGGATGCGTGTCGGTGTCACGCTTTGCCTCCTCTAGGCGTGTGCATGACACGCGCGCGTGTAGTTGCAATACCGGCAGGGGGCAATCATTTCCTCAACGCCAACAACTCTCCGCGCACCAAAGAGTAAGCGATACCGTTGTCGTATTGTACGTTCGCACGGGCAGGATGATGGCCAATTTCGCTGCTTACTTTCACTTGTGACTATGTGACAATAAAGGGTTACTACACATACTACGTTCAGGACATATTTGTTCATTATAGTGCTGCTTTCATGAAGAAATCCTAACGTTGCTGTAGCCTTACGTTGTTATATGTGTGTGTGGGCTGTCGAGTATCTTATGCTGATGTAAATATATATATATATATATATATATATATATATATATATATATATATATATATATATATATACACTACCGTTCAAAAGTTTGGGGTCACATTGAAATGTCCTTATTTTTGAAGGAAAAGCACTGTACTTTTCAATGAAGACAACTTTAAACTAGTCTTAACTTTGAAGAAATACACTCTATACATTGCTAATGTGGTAAATGACTATTCTAGCTGCAAATGTCTGGTTTTTGGTGCAATATGTACATAGGTGTATAGAGGCCCATTTCCAGCAACTATCACTCCAGTGTTCTAATGGTACAATGTGTTTGCTCATTGGCTCAGAAGGCTAATTGATGATTAGAAAACCCTTGTGCAATCATGTTCACACATCTGAAAACAGTTTAGGTCGTTACAGAAGCTACAAAACTGACCTTCCTTTGAGCAGATTGAGTTTCTGGAGCATCACATTTGTGGGGTCAATTAAACGCTCAAAATGGCCAGAAAAAGAGAACTTTCATCTGAAACTCGACAGTCTATTCTTGTCCTTAGAAATGAAGGCTATTCCATGCGAGACATTGCTAAGAAATTGAAGATTTCCTACAACGGTGTGTACTACTCCCTTCAGAGGACAGCACAAACAGGCTCTAACCAGAGTAGAAAAAGAAGTGGGAGGCCGCGTTGCACAACTGAGCAAGAAGATAAGTACATTAGAGTCTCTAGTTTGAGAAACAGACGCCTCACAGGTCCCCAACTGGCATCTTCATTAAATAGTACCCGCAAAACACCAGTGTCAACATGTACAGTGAAGAGGCGGCTGCGGGATTCTGGGCTTCAGGGCAGAGTGGCAAAGAAAAAGCCATATCTGAGACTGGCCAATAAAAGAAAAAGATTAAGATGGGCAAAAGAACACAGACATTGGACAGAGGAAGACTGGAAAAAAGTGTTGTGGACAGATGAATCCAAGTTTGAGGTGTTTGGATCACAAAGAAGAACGTTTGTGAGACGCAGAACAAATGAAAAGATGCTGGAAGAATGCCTGACGCCATCTGTTAAGCATGGTGGAGGTAATATAATGGTCTGGGGTTGCTTTGGTGCTGGTAAGGTGGGAGATTTGTACAGGGTAAAAGGGATTCTGAATAAGGAAGGCTATCACTCCATTTTGCAACGCCATGCCATACCCAGTGGACAGCGCTTGATTGGAGCCAATTTCATCCTACAACAGGACAATGACCCTAAACACACCTCCAAATTGTGCAAGAACTATTTAGAGCAGAAGCAGGCAGCTGGTATTCTATCGGTAATGGAGTGGCCAGCGCAGTCACCAGATCTGAACCCCATTGAGCTGTTGTGGGAGCAGCTTGACCGTATGGTACGCAAGAAGTGCCCATCCAACCAATCCAACTTGTGGGAGCTGCTTCTGGAAGCGTGGGGTGCAATTTCTCCAGATTACCTCAACAAATTAACAGCTAGAATGCCAAAGGTCTGCAATGCTGTAATTGCTGCAAATGGAGGATTCTTTGACGAAAGCAAAGTTTGATGTAAAAAAAATCTTATTTCAAATACAAATCATTATTTCTAACCTTGTCAATGTCTTGACTCTATTTTCTATTCATTTCACAACGTATGGTGGTGAATAAGTGTGACTTTTCAGGAAAACACAAAATTGTTTGGGTGACCCCAAACTTTTGAACGGTAGTGTATATTTAAAAAATATATTTATATAAAAAAATATATATCCTGCTAACCGGAATTGGAGAACGCGATATATCGCTTTCTCTTTGGTGCGCGGAGAGTTGTTGGCATTGAGGAAATGATTGCCCCCTGCTGGTATTCTACCTAGACGCGCGCGTGTCATGCACACGCCTAGAGGAGGCAAAGCGTGACACCGACACGCATCCGCTAGTGGACCAGCGTGTCTATTTCACGCTTTGGCGTGATACCGGGTTGTTCTGGTGTGGAACAGCCTCATTCACCATTCACTTTTATTGCATCTTTTTTCCAGAAAATGAAAGTGAATGGTGACTGAGGTTGTCATTCTGTCTAACATCTCCTGTTGTTTTTCACAGAATATAGAAAACTAAAGAGGTTTGTGTATGCTGTTGTGAATCAGGGTGAGTAAATGCTGGTAGAATTTACATTATTGTGAATAATTGGTGAAATATCCTTAGGGATAGGGAACCTTGGCTTCAGGGTGCAAGATTTTTGATTTACAGACACACACCACATTTAAACAGAGTGGTTCCACAATCACACATATGATTGCAATTTATGATTAGTAGGCTTAAAGTGCTGCATTGTACAAACAAATGATTATTCAGCTCAGGGATGGACTGAGATTAATATAGAACATGACACCTGTACTGGCCCATCTCAGCGCACAATGGTTAATCTCCCATTATACAGTGCGTATCACATATGAAAATATGATAAACTATTGCCTGCTGTACTAGCTATTTGTTATGTATTGATGTATAAAATCTAAGAAGTCTATTTTTTATTTTATGCATTTATTTTCAATATAAATTATATTATCACCATAACTAAATGAAAATTTCAGAATTTCTTAGTATTTGGCATGATGTCCTTTGACAGTATGCACTTGAGCTGGCATGGATTTGCAAGTTTGTTCAAAACCTGATGATCCATGTTATTCCATTATGATTTGAGATTGTTGATATCTGGAATCTGGAGTTAACATGCTTAATGTCCAAATGTTGCTTATGATGTATTATGATTGGTGACCAACAAAAGTGCAAAATCTTAAATATTTATTATTCAGTTCATGTCCCAACTTTTCAGTGGACTCAGGGCCCTCTCTCTAAATTGGCTTATCACACCCAGGCCGTGCCCCTCCCCTTACGGGTCCGAGCACACTCGACAAGGAGTGTTGCGTCCTCACGGGCACTGGCCAGAGGCATCTCCCTGGCAGACATATGCAGAGCAGCAGGCTGGGCAACACCTAACACACTTGCGAGATCTTACAATCAAAGGGTAGTGTCAGTTTCGTCACGTGTTTTCTCAGGTCTGAGCCGGTAGAAATCGGTAACACGCTGACGGATTGACCGGGTGGACCACTTGCGCCTAGTGCCCTTTCCCTCGGCCGAAGTAAAATTGTGCCGCAGTTCGGCGGAGGAACTCGCCGACCCAATCCACTGCAGGTACTTAATCTACCCTGTACTGGAATAGGTGCTCCACAGGTCAGGACTCCTACGTGGACTCCCCCAGTATGTATCGTCTGCGGTACGGTCCCCTTAGGAAGTGGACCCGCATCTCCCTTAGGCAGTCCTAGCTGCCCTCCGGTCGTCATGTTGTAGCAACTCCCCCCTCCTTGAGGCTGGATCTACCACTGCGCCACTTTCCACATGTCGCCTAAAAACCCATGTGATATATACGCCACCTTTACCTCCCCCTTTCAGGCAGATGTGGCCTCCGCAGGGCCTTTTCGCCCTGAAATAATAGGAAACTGGGTAATACCCCCTTCCCTCGATGCGTGTAAGGGCCCCGGCCGTTCTTGCTCTATGTGGAGAAACATAGAGAGAAAAGAGGCCCAGCCAGGCTTGGCCCATTCCCAGGTTAACAAGCATCACCTTGTTCCCCTGCCTAGGGTAACCAGAAGGATTCCGATTACTTTTTTGGGGCATTGGGGAAGGGTACGTGCAGTCTAACACAGCTGGTCGCCTTTGCACGTAAAACACCTGCCCGCTCCTGTGTCAGCAGTACACGTACACGGCTCAGTGCATGGCGTGATTTAAATTGGACCCCTAACGTCTAGGTTATGTATGTAACCTCCATTCCCTGATGGAGGGAACGAGACGTTATGTCCTCCCGGCCACGTCGCTGAGCCGAGCCACTGTTGTGGCCGGACTATTTCCAGCTCCTCAGAAAAATCCTGAATGAACTCGACGTATTTCCAACTGTTCTTGATAAGAGAGCATGACAGTGTTACTGTATCATATTGTGTAAAAACTCTTTCTTTTAAAACTACCTGCAAGGAAAAAAAATCACCAAAAACAACAACAAAATCTTTAAAAGCACTAAATGTTTCAAAAACAGGACAGCTTGAATCATCAATAATTAAACAGACATTTTCAGCATTGACCATGTAACAGCTGAAGGTGTGCTTGTAGAATATGAAAGATATTACAACATTACTATGCTTATCACATGTACATTTTTGCAGTGCTTACCTTGTTTGGGTTGCTGGCTGTAATGATCCACACACACTGGGAGTTGCTCTCGTACTGAATGGGAAAATTTGGAGAGGTAAATGTCCCAGATGGACCTTGAAGATTTGATCCACAAGTTTTCACTATTTAGAAGGAAGGAGAAAAAAATAAAATGGCAAGATAAAATTAGGAGTCTGCTTTTCTTCAAAAGCCAAAAGCCTGTCAAAGTCTCTGCTAATTGGTTTCAGCTGTGGTCAGCAGCCATTTAAAGTTTCTACTATTGATTTGATAATTAGAAAAAAATGTCTGCAACTCTGGTTATCTCCGGGGATTGAGTTTCACTTACCACTCATAATGTTTTAGTGGTATTTGCATAGCTCAAATTGATATATAAACCCCAAGCCTCAACCAGTCATCCATGACCGTCTTAATTTGTCAACGATTAGCAATCCAATCAAATCCTCAGATGACTAACTTCATGGCGGCTAAACGAGTTAATTCCAAGTAGGTTTAGCCAAACACACTTGGGCCTGATTTGTCATCTTAATATAGAATTGTCAGTTATAATTTGCTGAGTAGACACGCTCGGCTGTTTCTCTCCCTAAGCTAGTGACAGTGACATCTTAAAATTGACGACTACGGGGTTTTACGCCTTCTCAAATCTAGCCTCTAGTATTTTTGCTGCATTTATCATGCTTGATGTCAAAGTGACAGGGCTTTGATGAAAAGACAAGGAGGCATTATCTCTAACGGCACCAGGTTGCACTAGCGGCTCCTGACATCTTGATTGCTTTTGAAAATGAATAACTCATTATCTCAGGCATGCATAGGGGGAACCGCGAGGCTCCTTTGGGCCTGAATGTGCTCTTTTTCCTCTGGAAGTCATTCGCTCATCAAGGGGCTCCTAATTAGAATAGTATCCTGTGACAAGACCTCTCCAGTCTGGCATTCGTAATAAAATTTAGCTTGAACTGATAAGGTTTTCGCATGAACCACCTATCAGCAGTCATAAACGAGAAATACCAATAAATCTATGTGCCACCAGTGAGAGTTTATGTTAAAATGTGTGTGTCTTTATTAATAATAACATATTATGAAGCTGGCCAATTTGTGAAATATTAGCTTGTGTTACAGTTGTATGATGCGACTGATCTTCATATTAATAAAACATTAGGAGAAACAGTGGTTCTCAACTGGTTTTGCTTCAGGGCCCAAATTTTACATTAGATCTCAAATGGCGACTCAACAAGTACCAAAATTGTTCATTGTATAAAACTGATTCTTGACAGTTTCATGATCTTGGCAGCCAATGAGCCAATAACACAAAATGCACAAACCATGTTCTTTGTTGCAAGTGAACCTGTGTTTATGATAGTCTCGTTATATTTTCTTTTACCATGCATTGTTTTGTGCATAGTTTTTGAGGATAAAGGCATGTCATGCAACCTGTACTACTTGCCATTGGTCTTATTTGGCTAGCTTCTATCAAATGACAGATGAATTGAAAAAAAACAATAAAAACCTTTAGAGTTTGATTGGATGCACATCCTTTGGCGTCAATATCAAAGGATATGGCAAGCCTTTTCTTTTTGTTATATATATTTTGCATTTAGCATTACTTTTTCCCTGCTCTCCATGACCCCATCAGATCCGACCTGAGAGTCATTTTGGGGTCCTGACCCACTAGTTGAGAAAAGCTGTGGCAAAATATTGTTAAGAGGTCTGGTTTACAATTGAACCAGTGGTTTACAATTATCTCTAATCTCCCATAATAACAGGTTCACCAGTGTAATCCCAATTTATTTTATGAGGAACTAAAAATGGACAGGGAAGGCACCTAAGTGGGGCCCAATAAATGGCTGTAATGAAATATATGATTAACTTAGCATACCTCTGGGATGTCATGAAAATATAGATCTAGGCAATTTTCTGCTTGATTTCAAGTGACATCATCTCAATTAGTTTATGCAGTCTGTAGCCACAAGAACAATAGAGAGCTAAATGTCAGGGCTCTGCTGAGACAAAGCCCTGCACAATTTACATGTGTGCACAAGACAGAGAGTGAGACAAAGTCTGGACACACGCAGATACATACTGCCCATTCATGAAAAGTGAGATGGTCTGGGTTCTGGTGTGTAATAGTTGGGGGGGGGACTTTTCCATTGCCCGCAATGGAATTGACAGTGTGTGGCCATGTTCTGTGAGCATGTAGACCCCCAACAAAGAAGAGAGCTGTTCAGATAGCTTCAGGCACTCTTCAACAAATATTCTATGCAGCCAGCAGTTACTTGAGAATCAAACATGATTGATTTCATCCCTGGCTGGAAGTTGGTGGTTAAACAATTTAACCCTCTTAGTGCAGGTCATACAGGAACAACATAAGGGTGAGACATTGTAAGGGTAAAAACATTGCTCTGTTTCTTTGAGAACCACATCCAGCCAGACAAAGCAACATTGGCTCAACCAACCTGTTTTCATTATTTCAATCATTTTTTTCTATATTTTTTTTCACAAAGCAAGTGGCGCCAAAATAACACACTTCACCTTTAAGATGCGAAGAGCTACAACATGATGTAGCACATGTAAACACTTCAAAAGTCAATGTCTGCTCTTATCACTGTCGCTGTGTCTCAGTGTGCTGTATTGTTCCTACACACTAGTGACAAAGAATTATGGACAAGTTGGTGATTTAAGAGTTCATAGAAGCGGTCCAGCAAGGTACATCAGTTCTTGCAGTCACGTATATTTGCGCATCCTTGTGCCTTCCCTGACAGCTCAATTACGGGCTGCTAAATGAACGGCCTTGGCTTGGCGCACTCGCCTGTAGCAAAGTAGCCAGAGAGAAATTATCTATAAAATTAAGGGACAGGGTGAGCAAACAATTCATTACTTGGCCAACGATAACCTGTCACTTTTTATCCTACCTTCACAAAATAATGACAAGAACTCCAACATGTGCAAGACTGGCATTTGTTTACAGCTGACAGTAAAGCTATTTCAAATTAACTGTGAATTGTGCCGCCCCTATCCATCTCCACTCTCTCAAGTGCCCCCTGCCAAGCAAAACGGTGAGAAAATAGAATCTTCATGTTTGATTTCCACTCTATCCTAGCTTTATACCAAGGAATACAGTTGAACAAGCCTTTCACTATGTAGAGACTTTATACAAAGTTGGTATATATTCTAACTTAAAATAGTTTATTTACCTCTTTTGGATAAATTACACTGGCCTGACTGCCAAGAGTGACTCGTATGTTATCAGATCTTTTATTCAAGAACAATGCCATCGCTTTCCAAGGGGGCTGGCATTGGGAAAAGCTTTTAGTTCAAAGCATCAAGATAATTGCCCATTGCGCTCGATAAAATACTTGGCTTTATGTATCCCTTGTATATCCAGCCATATTTGTTGTTTTACATTCCCTGACATTGAAACCGACCTCCACTAGAAAAATGGGCAGAGTCAGCACCAAGCATATAGATTAGAAGACTACAAGACACTAGGAACAGGGTGTACTAAAAACATTAGCCACCCAGAATGACCAATTACATAATTAGCCTCTGACCACAATTTCTCGCCTTAATTTTCCTACAAATGGTATGCACTTATGTAGTGCTTTTTTTTAACCTTAGCGGTTTTCAAAGCACTTTACACTGTGACTCATTCACCCATTCAAACACACCAATTATGGCAGAGCTGCCATGCAAGGCGCTAGCCCGCCATTGGGAGCAATTTGAGGTTCAATGTTTTGCCCAAGGAAACTTCGGCATGTGGAGTCATGTGGGCTGGGAATCGAACCACCAACCCTGTGATTAGTGGCCAACACGCTCCACCACCTGAGCCACAGCCACCCTTACAATCTCTAGTCCTGTCATAAAACACACAAATATCCATATAAACATACACTTAAAGCATGAAAAGCCCATCTCAGAAACATGACCACCTTTTTAAAGGTACTCTTTGTGTTAGAAAGGGTTCTCTATAGCCTTTTACTCATTTAAAAATGCAAGAATTAGTGTGAATTGGATGCAAGCACTTGACACTTATCAACCCCTAACACTACAGCATGCAAAATTAGGTTTTCTTTGTTTTTAACGAGCCATCTGGGCCTAATACATGGGCTTTGTGTGGTGCATTTTGTAGCTTGCTTTGTCTTTTTCTATCTGCTCATAAATGAGCATGTAAATGACACAGAGGAATAGAGAAATAGAGAATAGATCACCAACAACTTCCCCTGGTGGTCACTTGGGGGTGCTATGTCTAAGCCCTGCTCTTGTTTTTCTGCTTCTTTAAAAAAACTAAAAAAAAAAGAGTGAGGACTGAACCAAATTATTATTATATTATTATACCAAACATAATGGGCAGTATCTGCTCTCCAGTTTAGTAGGAAATAGCCCAAATGTACCTATTTTATTTTTTTATAGGAGGGAAACAGTGATGCCCATGTCGCCACTAAATTGTGAGCTAACTGTATCCTTGAAAGATGGACACAGTTCAGTTTCTGTTTGTTTGCCTGAGGCAGCCAATTGACACTTAAAGCCATTAAGGCTGTGTGAGGAGTCACACACTCTTAAAGAAGTCACTGCTGGCATGCAAATACAATAAAAAAGCAATACTCAAAAAAATTCTTACATCATTGGCAAACAGTTTGTAAACAGTCAATACATTATTCTTTAAGAAAAGTCTATTTGCCAAAGGGGTAAGAAAAACACTTAATTAATAATATTAATTACAAGATAACAACTGATAACTCTGATAACAAGTCTTAATGTCCTACACAATTATCCATCTTAAGTACATTTGTTTTAAGGATGTATACATATGCTTACTGGAAAACAAGACGAATTATATTTTGTAATATCATAATATTTTTGGCTATTTATGCCTACTTCCTACAGAAAGTCTCTGCTCACTCATTGAAAGATACACAAATGTGGTCAGCAGTTCTATGATAGACTCACCTCTACAGACAGGTCGATGGTCACTCCACGCTGCGAACACCTCAGCCACTCTCTGACAGGTGATGCTCTTGGAGCCCTGGAGAACGTGGTCTTCATCACAGGTGAACTGGGCTGTGGCGCCAATACTGTGGAAGAGGGAATCAGGATCCCAACACCACACAAGCAGGATGAGAAACAAATCAGATCTCACACAAATCCAAAAGCATGATCGAATAAAAACCCACATAGGCTACTTTCACAGTCAGTGTTTCAGAATGACAACCATATTTACTAACAGCTTTGACCCTCAGATTGTCAGGTATATTTAACAACAGAGAGGAGCTGATTAAAGGAATATTCCAGGTGCAATACAAGTTAAGCTCAATCGACAGTATTTGTTGCATAATGTTGATTACCACAAAAGAGTGGTAGACTCGTCCCTCTTTTTTCCTTTATTTATTATTATTATTATTTTTAATTTTTTTTAAAGCACTAATCTGGAAAAGTGAGGCACATACAATGGAGGTGAATGGGGCCAATCTGTAAATGTTAGAATATTCACTGTATAGCCACAAAACATAAACAGTATGCATGTTAGGATTTTTGAGCGATAAAATCGCTTACTTACCTTTTATGGGTATAAGTTATATCCGTTAGGTCATAATGGCAATGAATAGGTAAAATTGGATTTAACTTTACACAGAAAAGTTTAGTAAGCAATTTTATCACACAAAAATCATGTTAACACTCATACTGTTTATGTTGTGTGGCTATACTTGTGAAACAGTGAGTATTTTAACATCATTGGATGGGCCCCATTCACTTCCATTGTATGTGCCTCACTTTTCCTAATTTTTTCCTGATTTTGCATCTTCAAGGGTATAAACTATTTCAGGTAGTTCCTTTAAGCTTTAATCTTCTCAGGTATTCGGTCAAGAAATCTCAGGATATTTGTCAGTGTTTTGTTTTGCTTTCCAACTGCAAAATGCTACTTCTTTTTGCCCTTTTTCATAACTTGAGTCAGGATGACAGCTCTAATATAAGCGACTGACAGCAAAAAATAATGTGTGCGCCTAATAAAATAATAAAATAATGTACTGCCATATGTACGTCTATGACGTGACAGACAACTAGTTATCAACTGTGTTTCCATTCAAATAGCACATTTCAACCAAACCTGCTCTCAAAATTAGGTGGTGAATTTTTAAAGTTCAAGAAGGTCATTTTTGTAAGAGAAATCATTTGTAATTTTCCAAATAAGCCAAACTGTGTATGAAAATAACTGTATTTAGTACTCCAAACGGGACTGACACTTGTGTATGTAGCCATTCACAAAAAAAAAGGTTTTTAAGGAAAGTATTGCAACATTCACAAGAGAGGATAAATACATGAAAGGATATCAAAAGAGCATCTTATCTTCCTTGCTAACATGCTATAGATATGGTGGTGGTTCTCCTTTGATATTTTTAAAGTCTAATGCTTCCTCGCTCCTTAATCTCTCCATTCAATCTGGGATTTGACAAAACTTAACAAAACCGCTCAGCAAACTCTGACACTGACCATTCATGTGCTTTCATTTGAGGAAACCACAAACAGGGCTTGTGCAAGATGTTACGTGATCTTGAGCAAAAGGCCCATTTCTATGCTGCTACTGTAACTAACACCAAATGATCTCACAGATTTTGCTGGAATCTGCTGCAATCCATGTTACAAAAAAGCTTGGAATTACATCAGTGTCACAATTTGAATCTGCTGGCCCTAATTGGCGGCAAAGCTGTGCTCCATACGCATATTGTCAGCTCCCCTGTGGAGTTGGTATTAGCATGACATTGGGCTGTGTTGACGAATGATCTGGAGATGATTTATATTCTCTGGGAGTAATAAATAGAGGACAGTAAGATATTCAGGTGCAACAATATTAATGACAGGCATCAGACTAGAAGCACTGTTGCCATACACACGCTTCTTCTCTTCTCTAAAACTTAAATACTTCTACATTTAATGCTAGCTGACTTGTGAAAATGTAGTGAAGGCAATGACAAGTTAGCACAATTTTACTGGCTCAAAATTGGAAAATGGGTTTTATCAATCATATATTTTGACACTAAACTATTAAGGTTATACTCTGTTCATTGTAATTACCTTGTTGAGTCAACCTTAAAGTGATAGTTTATTTATTTATTTATTTTATTAATTTATTTGTCAAGGACCATGCACAAAAACATTAATTTCACAAGAGAAGAGATGCTTTGCACCAGATTTAGCTACTAGCTTATTTCCATCTGCAGTCCCTGGGCAGGTAAATAAAACAATATAAACATAAAACACTACAAATATATGCACATAAATACACACATATACATCAACAGTAAAATTCTAACATTGTACAAAATTAATGATGACAAGTTTGAATTCCTAAAAGCCCATTTTTAACATTTCTGGAGAACGTATACAAATCGAAACAAATTTTAAGATCATCAGGTAGTTTATTCCATTCTTTAATTGCCTTGTATGAAAAGGCAGATTGTGCAAATGCTGAAATTCTTTTAGGAATTCTGCAATCTCTCCGTGCAGTAGATCTAGAAACCCTTGTCATCTGTTCTGAACAAAGATGTACAAATCTTTTAAAAGGGGGAAGAGCAATGTTATTAACTATTTTAAAAACAAACCTTATATTTGAATAAACAATGACATTTTAAAAGCTTAATAACCTGTATTTATTTAATATACCGCAATGATGATACTGCAAAGATCTCCTACCTAATACTTTTATGGCCTGTTTATAAAGTGATATAATTGGCTTTATAGTTATCTCGTTTGCTTGCGACCAACAAGAAATACAGTATTTAATATGAGAAAATATCATTGCATTCAAATAAACCCATGATGCCTCGTAATTATGAGAATTTCTAATGTGTCTAAACGTCGCTATATTATATTTCAATGTATTAGTCATTTTTTTAACATGTTTTTTAAAAGATAGAGTTGAATCCAGAATAACCCCTAAATATTTCACTTCTTGTACATTGTTTAACTTCTGACCATCAACATAAACATACGGAAAAGCTCTTGGTTTACTCGTCTTATTAAAATATATGGTTACACTTTTTTGAGTATTCAATGTAAGATCTGAATTTCAACTTTTTGTATGATACATGAGAGCTTTGTTGCTACTTGATCAGCATTACTACCATGTGCATATATGACAGTATCATCTGCATACATCAAAATACCTACATCATCATCACATACAGATGGAAGATCATTTATATACAGGCTAAATAACAGTGGCCCCAGTACTGATCCTTGAGGGACTCCCAGATTACATGATTCAAATTGAGATAATGTATTGTTAACCTTAGTTAA
This sequence comes from Moxostoma hubbsi, assembly GCA_032164185.1. Taxonomy (NCBI): domain Eukaryota; kingdom Metazoa; phylum Chordata; class Actinopteri; order Cypriniformes; family Catostomidae; genus Moxostoma; species Moxostoma hubbsi. Next base: position 13,593,593 of record JAVLUX010000032.1, on the reverse strand, counting down.
TTAAAAATATATTTAAAAAATCATTATTTACTCACCCTCATATTGTTGCAAACCAGTATGACTTTCTATCTCCCATGGAACATAAAAGATAATGTTAGGCAGAATTTTTGCCTCCAAAGTTACAATTAACTTTCAAATGTATATAGAGAAAAAAAAGATGCAATGAAAGCGAATGGTGACTGAGACATACATTCTGCCAAATAATTTCTTTCATGTTCAACAGAAGAAAGTCATACAGGTTTGGAACAACCTGAGGGCGGTTAATGATGACAGATTTTCAATTTTGTTTAAATATCCCTTTTAATTTAACTGATTTACAGGACATTTATTAACTTTGTTGGATATTGTATGTGCAACAAATCACTAAACATTTTTAGTTGGAGAGTTTTCAGTTTTCCTTAAAGTGTGGAGAAGATAACAGTCAATAGATTCAACTAAGTGAAAGTTTCTTTATGCACTGGTCTAACTGGGGGAACAGTAATTGGAACACACATTTACTAAGGGTGATTACCTAAAGTCGTTGCCAATGCGTTTGCCATTTTCAGGTTCCCCTGGATCTGGACAGGAGTTAGAGGCCTGTTTGATTCCTCCTTCATTTACTGAAAATTCAGAGCATAGTTTGCCTTTAGACACTTAAACTATGAATAACAATCACCAACACAGTTTTTTATTCATGCAATCCTCATGCAATAAGGCTGACTGAACTGCATACTGTGTACAATGTTACAATGACTTGCTACAAGATTTGAAGAGGAAGTGGAACTTGGAACACACACACATACACAAAGTTTGAACACACACGCAATACACACAAAATGCATTTAATTGATAACTGCTCACCACAAATGTGCATCAGCGCATGCTGTCGCTTGGTAAGTGTGACTAAATCATTGTAAGTTCAGATAATGGCTAAATCCCAGATTGCATTGACAACTACTTCTGATAAATTGCGGGCATCATTTATTATCAGTGCACCTAATAGGTCACTGTAGTCAACACTATGGCAATGGCCACTACACTGGAGGGAAAAAATGCTGAATCGAAAACGTCAAGTGCTTTGTCTGGTTACACTTTATAATATCTCATTATTAAGTCCTTACCAAATATTATATGATGCTTAACATTTCAGTAGTTCATGTACATCCAAATATTAATTTCTTTGAAGAAAATTTCAAGACATTTATAACAACTTTAACAATGCAGATTTACAAATGAGAAGCTTGTGATGCATCATACAACAAAATGCAAGAGCTGATACTGCTTTGGCTAACTATTTTCGTTGATGGTGCAACAATAACTAAAACGCCTTTGGTCGAATAACATTTTATTGTTTAACAAATAAAATGTTTTCGCTATAAAGTTTTCTTATCAGAATCCAAGAACTTCTAAACAACCTGGAAAAACTACTTCAAGTTCCCAGTCTTTGGCAATAATTTGTGAACTATAAAAAAAGGAATGTTGTAGGCATGACACATGTGACAAGTATGAAGACAAATAATCTTTCGAGCTGCGTCACCTCTCATTTCCCTCGCAAACTCTCATGACTTAAAATGCAACACATTACTCACGAATGCACACACACGCATGCACGCACGCGCACACACACACACACACACACACACACACACTTTAAGGTGTGTGGAACGATAAAATTAATGCTTAATAAATACTTCAATTAACCATGCATTTATAATTTTAAGAAATTCGACCTATCTTCAACATGCACAAAAGTAAAGCTTTGTAAAATTAAAATTACTCTGGTGATGCGGGCATGGCTGACCGACGTTTGCAGAGAGTGAGCAGAGACAGAACGGTAAGGATTGACACCTTTGGGAAATCACCTCTACAGCTGTTTTGTGTTTTCTGTGAGAGTAGAGAGGGATAAAAGGGCAATCCAGACTGCCAGAGGGGAGAGAGCCCACCTCGTGCCACTGTTGTCCGAGAAAGCCCAACTCACAGCTCACCAACTTCCTGTGTCCAACCTCCTGGTATACAAAGATCTTAAGAAAGCCATGCTGCAATGGGTTGGCCGAAGCCCAGAGCAACAAAGCCAACACTTCAGCTCGCTGATGCTCGGCAAGCTCGGCCGCCCCTTCACTCGACAGCTCCGTGACACCTGCGAAAGTGGCTGCTGGCTGAAGAATGCAATGGAGTACTCAATCTGGTGTTACTGGACAGTTTATCACCCGGCTACTAAAAGGAATGGTTGAGTGGGTCCAGTGCCACCAGCTGGTGTCGCTGGATGAGGTAGTCCATCTAGCTGAGGACCAAATGGCAGCATATTTTGGGGCCCTCTTCTCTCTCTCTCTCTCTTTCTCTCTCTCTCTCTCTCTCTCTCCTCCCTCCCTCTCTCCTTATCCTCATAATCTTCCTGTTCCCCGGAAACGGGGCATACCGAGCCCAAAACTGGTTCCCCGGTCCTGTGGGCTGTTCACCATAACACTCTCCACTCTCCCCAAAGGCTGATGAATCCACAGGCTTCCCCCAATCGAGCAGGAGCATATTTCAGGCACAAAAACATAGTGTCAAGGCTGCAGTTTATTCCCATCTCACCCATCCACTAATCTTGGGAAAGAATTGGCCGTTATTTACTACCTTATTAAGGGGAATGTGTGTGGATGGGTCCTGCAAAAATGTGTATTATGTGTGGTGTGTGACTCGCTGGCTGGGGAGGTGGAGCCAGGGCTGTCTATGTCAGCTCCACATCAGGAGGACGTAAGGGAGGGGGAAGTCTCTTCTTCCCCAGTGCTTAGAGGATTCCCTGCTGGGGATTTCCCTCTGGACCAGATGTGAAACGAGACCCTTAGGCACGACTTTGGTAAAGTGAAACATTGATGGTCAGCATCTCCAGCCAGACATCGCACTTGCATATATGTATTTTTCAGTAATTATGGATCGGTTGAATCGAGTGATGCAGGATGCTCAGACAAAGGAGGATATAATCCAATTGTTAGAACTGAATAGCCATGGGGAAATGCTATTCCAGAAGAATCATTATAATCCAATGGCGGGTCACAGGGCAGGGAAAAACACTAGACCATCTAATGGCCCATTTCTATTGGGCGGACATTAACGGGGGTGTTCACAGGTGATGTGCGGCATGATGTGAATTTCAACTGGTGAATCCTGTGGCCATCCCAAAAGCTGCATTGCACTGATCGAGCATCCATTGATCAAGGTCCACTTCGAAAGAATTGGCATGGGCCTCATCGGCCATTAGAGCAGATGGCACACAGACATTGAATTGTGTTGGTTCTGGTGGACAACGCAAAGCAATATCCGGAAGCAGTGCCTCTGTGCAACATCTCAGCACGTAGTGTTGCGGAGGCACATTATAGAAAAATCACCCGAGTGGAGATTTCAAAAGAGATCTTCACTGATAAGGGCACGGCATTTATGTCACATACACTACAAGAACTGTAAGAATTATTGGGGATTAAATAATTTCGGACCAGCGTTTACCACCCCCAAACCGTTAGCTAGGTGTGAACAATTTAATCAGACACTAAAGAATATGATTCGTAAGTTCGTGCACAAAGATGCATGAAACTGGGACAAGTTGCTCGTGCCCCTATTATTTGCAGTACGAGAGGTCCCACAAACCTTTATGGAGTTCTCCCTGTTCAAATTATTGTATGGGCATCGACTGCGCAGAGTAGTTGACATCCTACGGGAAAATTGGATGGAGTAACCTTCAAACAGCAAAAGCTAAATTCAATAATTTCTTGATCTGAGAGCAAATCTCCACACACTGGGGCAATTAACACAGCAGAATTTGCTCCAGGCTCAAAAACGTCAAAGCCGGCTGTATAATAGGGGTACTCAGTTTAGGCATTCACAACGGGAGATAAAGTCCTTGTATTATTCACCTCATCGATCTCAGACCAGAGATGAATTTAAAAGCCACCATTTGAGTCACCCCAGTTACTTGCAGAGACCACCTCTCACCATCGCATGTTACTGAGTTTGCTAGGTTGCAAGGAGAATTCTCTGACGTGTTCTCACCTCTCTTCCCGGTCGTATGAATCTCAAAGTGCACCATATCAAAATGACCCCAGGGGTAGTGGTATGAAGTCTTCCCTACAGATTACCCTTACACAAATTGGGAAGAATTAATGGCCATGCTAGATATGAGGGGTAATGAAGAATCCCACAGTGACTGGGCCAACATGGTGTTACTGGTTCCGAAGAGTGACCTGCAGCATCTGAGGACTGTCCTGAAGTCGTTGAGATGGCAAACCCTAAGTGTGCAATTGGATGGGTGGAAGTATGGTATCTGGGGTTCCACTTGGGTCATGAACAGGTGCTGCCCCAAATAGATAAGACCGCAGCTATTGCAGCCTATGACCAAAAAGGAGGTGAGACAGTTCCTGGGGCTGGCTTGTTTGTGCCTAATTATTCGACTGTCACCAGCCAGCTGACTGATCTTACAAAAAAGGGAGCACCAGATCCAGTCCAGTGAATGGAGCCATGTCAAAAGGTGTTCATTCAAGTGAAAACTGCACTTTGCGGCAGGCCTTGATTTCTATCTCCCTTTTATCTTGCAGACGAATGCTTCAAACAGGGGGTTGGGAGTGGTACTGTGGAGGGGGAGAGTGTCCCATGTTGTACATTAGTCGCAAGCTCTCACTGAGAGAGACTAAGTACAGAACCATCAAGAAGGAGTGTTTGGCCATCAAGTGGGTGGTCCACACTCTCCGGTACTATCTGTTGGGATACACTTTGACCCTCTGTTTGGACCACACCCCCTCCGCAGGCTCCATCGCATGAAGGATACCAATGCGCAGATCACCCATTGGTATCTAGCTCTCCAGCCTTTTAAGTTTGAGGTGGTCGTGCAGATGGCTGTTGCGGATTTGTAAGTGACAGACTGGATGGATCCCCAGCCTGAGTTAGGTGATTGGGGTTGTGGTGATGGGTGTATGGCCGAGTGATGTTTGCAAATACCGAGGCCGAGAGAGAGACAGAAAGGTAAGGATTGACACCTGTGGGAAATCACCTCTAACAGCTGTTTTGTGTTTGTATTGAGAGAGGAGAGTAATACAAGCCCAATCCAGACTGCCAGGGAGAGAGAAGGCAATGTACGCAGCAGTCTTGTGTGTGTGTGTGTGTGTGCTATTGTTGTGCTGAAAAGCACAAACATTTGTGTAGAACACTGAAAAGCATTGTCAATAAATTATTTATGTCAACTGTTTACCTGGCCTCCGCTTCCTCCTTCAAAAGAGACCTAAAGAACATTGTCACAGACTCCCAATGAATTGCAGACACTCACTTTGCAAACTTTTTTGAATGCAATCTTGCTTATTAAAGAAGCTGCAATGGCTCTTCCGTGCAAATAAATATTAGCACTCGTAAAGGGGTAATATCACAAATGGGCTTATTGTTTTTACTTTTTTCCCTCTGTGGTTTTGTTACAAGTCTTTTTGTTACAAAACATTTTTAAATAGTTAAGTTTTATGACAATTTTCAATAAAGGGTCTTGTTTCACTGGGGAAGATGTTTTAAGTTCAGAAAGTCACAGTATGTTTTCATGGTACAATGAAATCATCTCAATATAGGAAAAACCAAGAAAAATATATTTACTCCTGATTTGACATTGTGGCAGCTTAAATGTTGATTTAATTGAAGAGGACTTCACAGACATAAAAAGGCAAATAAATAAAGAGCCTTACTAGAACGCATCACAGCCCCCAGTCTCGTCCTTTCCATAGACACCTTTAAATATGTTACGCCAGAATTACAGTGGTTCTTAGTAGTGGTACATATTATCACAGAACTACTTTCTTAATTAGCTGTGTTTATATTTGATAAACTGTGTCCCCAAAAACTTTTGATTCCTAAGACAATCTAATGAGGAACACTGGCTTCCTCTAATTGCTATGTGAAGTAATTCAGACTTGTAAACACCTGGTGTGTGGCAGCTCTGTGCATCTTACAGCTTTTTAATTGAAGCTTACAATGTTCCTCCCTGTCTCTTCAGGAATGACTTGTGACTGAATGATGAAGAGGTGGAATTGTGGTTAAGACACAAAGAGCACAGAAAGTGGTAATAACAGACATAATAACAAGAGTGTTGTCTCACAAATGGAGAAGACAACACAGACGGGTTGCACTGCACGGTTTTACATGATTTATGAGTTTGCTAGTTTTAAACATGACTTCTGAGGGATTATTAGGAAACAACAAAAATGAGGAAAAAACAATATCCTGCAATTTCTGGAACTTTTCCTTAATTGACTCATTAAGCAATTTGGAGATTAACCCCATTTCAAGCAACTATTCACACTGAAGCTGTTAGAACTTCTGTTTAGAATATTGATTATATATATATATATATATATATATATATCTATATATATATATATATATATATATATATCTATATATATATATATATATATATATTAACAGCTTTTACTTGCTTTAAAAGCAAGTAAAAATTTACTTTGGCTAGTAAATAAACAGTTATGTGCCATTTGGCTCATAATTAAATTTGATTACTTCAGTGGCCAATATAAATGTAATAAGCAATGGATATTAATACAATACAAATGTTTAAACGTCCGTTGTGACCTTTGCGTCTTCTAACAACTTTTTCCTCAGTGAAAAATTTGACATCATTCTGTCATCAAGATTATCTTGGATGCCCAAAGATTAAATTTTTCTCCAGAAATTCATGGAGTGAGAAATATGTGGACTGTTTCTCACATTTAGCCACCAAAATGAAAATATTAATAAAAACAATGTGTATTCTTTAAGTTTTTGTTGCAGTTCAGTTTCAGAAGGTTGCAACACAATGACCTGCACTATCTCACATATATGCAAGAAAAAACAGAAAAACATTTCATTGTCACGGTTACAAAAATACTGTATACATTTCTAATAAAAAATAATGCGGATACAGGTTCAACTTTATGACCGGTGTGGCAAAATCCTAATTTTGGACATTGTATACATAGCACAAAGGCATGTTTTACAAAACTATAAGACTGAAAAATGTTCCATCAATGCCTTCAAATTATTTCAGGTTTCTTAAAAATATCAAAACATGGGGCCTATAAAACCTTTCTTCCTTGCTCATAAAATGTATATTTACCTCAGTAAAAAGAACACAGCTAGTCTTGCCAGAGTTTAAATTCAATGGAAAACTCTAGGATGTGATGAATGTGGACTCAACAACAAATAACAAAAACAACACATGAAGAAATGAACATGGTGTGAGTAAATATAGAATAAAAAAAACAGCTTCTTCTGTGAAAATGGCCACACAGAACCAAATTGTCCCAGAAGGAGCAGATTTCTTCTGGTTTCTTTAATGTTCTGTAGATACAGTACATACATGCAAACAAGATTACATGAGGAAACATACATTAACATCATTAAGTGTGGGAGTACTGAGAACATCTTATACTGAGCATTGTTATCTCTGCATATATGTTCGAGGTGTATTTACAGACATGCGTGGGCTTGAGGTTACATATCTTACACTTGTGAAGGTAATGACATATTGTGGGACATTGAGCCACGGAAGTGCAATGGATTTTGATTAGTTCAATATATAAACTGACACAAAATGTACACAAATTACGTTTCAAAATGATATAGTTCCTTTTTTTTCCAGTGTAGCTCAGCTCTTATATAACCTAAAGAGAGGATAATTATAAATCAAAGCTTTGCTGAGTTGACAAAACACGCAATGTGAGACACTAATGCTCAATGCAGGATATGGCATGTCAAAGTAACCTATACTGCTGATAAATGTGCATGAAATCTTTGGTATTTATATATACAGGTGCTGGTCATATAATTAGAATATCATCAAAAAGTTTATTTATTTCAGTAATTCCATTCAAAAAGTGAAACTTGGATATTATATTCATTCATTACACACAGGCTGATATATTTTAAAGGTTTATTTCATTTAATTGTGATGATTAAAACTGACAACTAATGAAAATCCCAAATTCAGTATCTCTGAAAATTAGAATATTACTTAAGACCAATACAAAAACAGGATTTTTAGAAATGTTGGCCAACTGAAAAGTATGAACATGAAAAGTATGAGCATGTACAGCACTCAATACTTAGTTGGGGCTCCTTTTGCCTGAATTACTGCAGCAATGCGGCGTGGCATGGAGTCGATCAGTCTGTGGCACTGCTCAGGTGTTATGAGAGCCCAGGTTGCTCTGATAGTGGCCTTCAGCTCTTCTGCATTGTTGGGTCTGGCGTATCGCATCTTCCTCTTCACAATACCCCATAGATTTTCTATAGACTTAAGGTCAGGTGAGTTTGCTGGCCAATTAAGAACAGGGATACCATGGTCCTTAAACCAGGTACTGGTAGCTTTGGCACTGTGTGCAGGTGCCAAGTCCTGTTGGAAAATAAAATCTGCATCTCCATAAAATTGGTCAGCAGCAGGAAGCATGACATGCTCTAAAACTTCCTGGTAGACGGCTGCGTTGACCTTGGACCTCAGAAAACACAGTGGACCAACACCAGCAGATGACATGGCACCCCAAACCATCACTGACTGTGGAAACTTTACACTGGACTTCAAGCAACGTGGATTCTGTGCCTCTCCTCTCTTCCTCCAGACTCTGGGACCTTGATTTCCAAAGGAAATGCAAAATGTACTTTCATCAGAGAACATAACTTTGGACCGCTCAGCAGCAGTCCAGTCCTTTTTGTCTTTAACCCAGGCGAGATGTGTCTGACGCTGTGTCTTGTTCAAGAGTGGCTTGACACAAGGAATGCGACAGCTGAAACCCATGTCTTGCATACGTCTGTGCGTGGTGGTTCTTGAAGCACTGACTCCAGCTGCAGTCCACTCTTTGTGAATCTCCCCCACATTTTTGAATGGGTTTTGTTTCACAATCCTCTCCAGGGTGCGGTTATCCCTATTGCTTGTACATTTTTTTCTACCACATCTTTCCTTCCCTTCGCCTCTCCATTAATGTGCTTGGACACAGAGCTCTGTGAACAGCCAGCCTCTTTAGCAATGATCTTTTGTGTCTTGCCCTCCTTGTGAAAGATGTCAATGGTCCTCTTTTGGACAGCTGTCAAGTCAGCAGTCTTCCCCATGATTGTGTAGCATACAGAACTAGACTGAGAGACCATTTAAAGGCCTTTGAAGGTGTTTTGAGTTAATTAGCTGATTAGAGTGTGGCTCCAGGTGTCTTCAATATTGAACCTTTTCACAATATTCAAATTTTCTGAGATACTGATTTTGGGTTTTTTATTTGTTGTCAGTTATAATCATCAAAATTAAAAGGAATGAACATTTGAAATATATCAGTCTGTGTGGAATGAATGTATACATTATACAAGTTTCACTTTTTGAATGGAATTACTGAAATAAATCAACTTTTTGATGATATTCTAATTATATGACCAGCACCTGTATATGCAATAAATACATTTAACAGATACTTTGAGTCATTTAGCTTTTTGAAAATATCCCTAGAAAGGGGGATTTTAAGATTTATCTAAATTCTGGGGATATTTTTCAGTAATTTTGTCCTCATAAGTATGTCCATTTTAGCAGCAGCTGAAAGTGTTGTTGTGCTTCAGTTTGAATACCACATTTCACTGTTTAATGAACAATTTAGTGCCACAGAGCGGATATTTTCTTTTGAGGGACTGACTGATATCTTGACAGGACGACTTCTGGAGAAAGCTTGTTCAAATTCTGTCCTGCTTTTGGAAAACAGCCAATCCTGAAAAAAAGACACTTAAAGGTGATTAAAATGCCCATGGTGACAAACTCTCAAGTCTGATTAAGAAAACACTCTCTCCTCCCTCACAAAACGCTTCATGATTTTCTCAGTTTTCTTTTATTTTCAATGTCAATTTGTCATGATTTCTGCAGGGCCATTTATTCTACTGATTGAATTTGTGGCCAGTTAATTCATCTAACTTCAGTGAGATAATCTGTTTAAATGTCTTCATTTTCGCTATAAAGGAAACTTTAATGAACTCTTTGGGAACAAAAAAGGGCCAGAGGTTAATAGCAATAATAATGCAAGCTATTTGTAATCTTGTTATATTGTATTGTTTAGTTGACCTTTGTTATAAAGCCTCTCAGTCAGCAAATAAAATGGGAGCGAGGAGTAAACTGTATATTATTATAGATTCTAGTCTTGGATGCTTAGTCAATACAACATTCCAGCTGTTCACCAAATCTCTGCACCACACCAATATTGGATCTGTGTAGTATAATTTTAGTACCATAGCATTGTTTTGTTATTTCAGGGACTATTTGTTCTAATGGAAGTGGCACTTAGAATTTTCTAATTAAAATATTATTTGAACAAAAATACCATGTTAAATAAAAATTTTTTATTTCTATTGTTTTATATAATAACTACTTTATTACAGCATTAAGGCCTTCAAAGCAGTGCTATACTGTGCGTATAGTCACTCTGTTGTGTATTATTACAGTACAGTGATATAGCACAGCCTCTCAAACCTTCTGTTAGGTGCTTCTTTCAGTTGCGATAAAGCTGTTGCTAAGAAACAAAACCCCTTACATTTTAAGCTTAAAATGTGTGTGTGTGTGTGTGTGGGGGGGGGGGGGGGGGGGGGGGGCTTGGGGGGGTCAACTGTTGTGGTCAGAGGAGTGTCTTATTGACGTTTAACTTGCTGTTTTCTTGTAATGGACTCTGAGCTGAAGCACCATGTTGAAGTTTTCACCATCCAGCTGCCGGAGAGAATTTAGGCCTCTGTGCTAGAAGTTTGGGGTTATTTTAGTGCACTTTCTCAGGTCCTCCTTTAGAATTATCGCTCTTCCATGTTTAGAAAAGTTGCCTTTTTTTCTCACATTCAAGGCCAGTGGAGTATGAAACCCATGGGGCTTTTAAAGCTCAATCAACACTCAGAGAGCCAGAATCTTCAGAAAGACATGTTATTCACATTCCCTCGAACTTACCCTCTGCCTCTCTCTCTCTCTCTCTCTCTCTCTCTCTCTCTCTCTCTCTCTCGCTCTCTCTCTCTTTCTCTCTCTCTCTCTCTCTCTCTCTCTCTCTCTCTCTCTCTCTCTTTCTCTCTCTTTTTCTGCATCCCTCTAATTCACACAGACAAATGCATACACACATACACTCTTGACGAGACACTCTTTTGACACTGTATCTCACACATTTAACTGCAAGAACATTCATAGATTATCAAGCTAAAAACTCTTTACTCTGTGATAGGAACTGACTAGTTAATCAAAAATCTTCTTTGCTGGCATAAAATTCACAATCTTCAACAAGATAAAGTGCATTCTACATAATTTCATAAACAAGGAGGGTTAATTCTGATCAAATACTCATTTGCATATCACATAGACATGTCTAACAGTAATGTATTTATTCACAAAATGATGTATTTGCCTTGAGCAAAACTGTCTTCTTGTATTTGGCCAATGCACAAACACATTACAAATAAAACATAGCTATAGTGAATAAAACTGCACACAATGCTCAGTGCTTAAGCTCTTCCTTGCACTTAGCCATTCTTGTATGCCATCATGCAACCAGGAAATATGGGGTGTTCAGGTGAACATATAAACATGCAAGTAATTGACCAAGCAATTAAACATGCATTCACATGCACTCACTCCCTCAATGATAAATGACATTTGCATCCATGGTGTCATGCTAAATTACTGACTTGTCAAACACATGTTCCCATATAGCCAGTAGGATAACATAACATGAAATCGGCTGATTTCACTTTGAAACAGATTTATAGCCTATCTGTCACAAATACACAAAATATATAAAATACTAACATTGTAAAATAAAAGCAATTACATGGACCTTCATATTCATTATTATTAAATATTAATAGAGATACATTTTAGAACAACAAAAACAAAATACAGTATTATTTAAATTTGAAAGCTAGGAATTTGAAAGATATGTAAGACTGGAAAAAGTGACTATGAGGCTACGATACAGTTAAACAGAGCTGTTTATCATTTTGAAAGGTAAATTTAACATCTTGTGATAGAACAGGACAAAATAGAGTATATTTTTGTATGTTGGTCTGAGCCAACTCAAAATTCAAATGATAGCAAGTATTCTATGGAGATTCTACATTTTAAATTCAAATTCTATTAAAAAATCTCAGACTTACATAGAAGACTAGGTCCACTCAATAGAAGGACTCAAATAAAAAAATAAATACTTAAATACATAAAATTAATTGATGGTCTAATGTTGAAACAGCTCATTATAATACAAATTACATATTTACTTGAAGACCTGACAAACTAGACAACAGCAGACCAGGCACCCATTTCACATCATTTAGTTTATATTTTCTTATTTACTGTATAGTCTGAATTTATAAAAGTGTGTGCTATAAGTGGTCATATACAATATATTTATGATGCAATCTTTGTTTCTACTGACACCTTAACAAAACAAAAAAATTACAAAATTACATTCAATGGAATTGTATTTACATAATCATAGTTATAATCACAAACTTAAAATTAAGCAACATGCAACTACTGAGAAAGCGCAAATGGGAAATGATTGTTCAGCAGACTGTGAAACCATTGGTCTTAATTATGATGTTGTGGAATATGAGCATATATATAATAGAAGCATATTTTATTCATAAAGGAGAATTCGATATATGTATGCCTCAGGCTCATTGATTCCATCACTGTCAGTAGATTCTTCCATCAGCCATGAAATAATATGGGTTCTTTTCACCAGCACATATTTAAAACTCTTCTGAAAGCATCAAAGGGAGTCTGACACTAGCTATTTTATTGGGTTTCTTCTGTTTCCACTTGACATGCAAGCAGCACAGCTGAAGTACAGGGTTCAATTTGAGGTCATTTTAATAGGGATCTATGAATGACATTGTGCCAGGAGCACATTAAGCCATTATACCCGCTCTTTATAAAACATAACAAAAGACCCTCACCTTGCAGGTGTCTCTCTGACTGTGTCTGACAATAAGCTATAAATATACAGTACTGTATGTGTGTGGTTATCTATACTGTAACAATGCCTTTGAAATATATTCAAAATGAAATTGAACCGAAGGCAATTTTCATGTATGTGTGCTCTTTGCCTGTCTAAAAAATTCTGAGGAAAATTTAAGGCCTTCAGAAAGTGCTAAACTGTTTAGTCACTCTCTGCATTTCTGTTATTATATGTGTTTTTAAAGGGCCACACTGCAAATACCCTGGATATCTGTGAATGTAAAAAGCTAATTTCACACATAGAATTTCTGTGTTGCTTTCAGTGCATTAGTCACAAAATATGCAAGCTAGTAGAAAATCATATAACAGGTGATATTTGACTGCTGCATTCTAGCTTGATAGCTTTTATAATGGGTACATTCCGCCCTAGATAAGGTCTGGGTGGGGCAAACATTGCTAACTGCGTTGTGTTATTGGCAGACCGAGACTGCTGGTTTGGAAATGGCAAGGGTTTCTGGTCATGCAAGCAATATCAGCAGATAACAATCTCTAAATAAAGCAATGAATCTAAATCGAAAACATGGCACACACTGACAGCACACATACATTTAAAGTAAAATAAGAAGAGCACAAAGCAAACCAAAAATAAAAGAGTCGATTAAAACAAACATGACATTGGAGAAGATCATTGCAGGTTTTCAAATAGTTTGTCAGTGGGATTCATGCAGTTGTTGTTTATCTCAGTCTAAAGTGATTGTAGGCAATTTCCCATGTTTTGATGGACTGCCTTTAAGAAAAGAGTACTAATTTGATGTGACTTTCGTTCACCATTACGCAGGGTAAATGTATAAGATTTTATTTGTTTAGGGGACCTGAGGAACTAATTAAATCAATAGGATGGGCTCCATCCAAGCACAACTGTTTTTGCAATTGAATATGCATCGATTTAACTAAGCAGCAGTCATTGACATAAAATGTCATAGAAATTTTAAAAATATAGCAGAGAAATTTAAGTGAAAAAAACCCAAACAATGTCACTGTCTTGTTTAATCAATCACATAATTATTCCTAAGTAGACTTTGCTCATACATTTATAATATCTGTTACATAACTAGTTAGTGCAATAATCTTGTTTTGTACTTAAACAAATGAATAATTTATATAACTAAACTCTTAGGCTAAAAGCTTAAGCTCCGTTTATAGAAACAAATCTTTTTTACTATTATTATGATTATCTATTTTTTTTTTTTTTTTTCAAATCAAGGCAGAATGGAATTGTTTACTGTTATAAAAAGAGTGAAATGTATGACCCAGAAACAAAGCATGATCCCATAAGCCACTTCCTCATTATGGTATACTGCCATTAAAGGTGCACTCAGTATTTTTCTCATTAAAAAAGTGTAACTCCTAAAGACATGAATTGTAATTTTGCAATATATATAGGAAATCATTACTCCAGTCATATCAGTAACCTTATAAAGCTGTGTTATTCTAAACGGAGAGGGTCCGAACATGGGGGCTGTCATGCTAGAATCACAAGACTAGCTGTTTACTACTTGCTTAATCTTAGTAACCATCCTGTTATTTGAAACTTTCACTCAATGATTAAATCATGGCTGCCTGTGAACACAAAATACTTACAATGGCATCAGAAACAGAAAACTATTGATTTAAAATTATGCTTCATCCAAGCCGCTAGGTGTCACAAAGACAATATTTACTGAGTGCAAATTTAATGTTTTAAGAAAAAAAGTCTCCGTTGGGGGCACTTTTAATTAACATTTAATTGCATGGAAAACTCTGTATGTGAGATATTTGTGGGAACTGAAGCTTATCCATTATACTGCCAATACATAAGCACCAAATTGTCTTGCAATGATCTTACAGTCACTGTTTACTGTAATTGACACCAAATGAGTAACACAGATTTACCATAAAATAGTAACAAAGGGTAGACTCACAGATAGAAAACTTGTTGCTGTTGTCTTTGCCAGGGAATAATTTTACTCCTCTAGATTTGAAATCTACAGACCTTTTCACTAGTTAAAGGGAAACAAATGAAACAAAAAAACATGAAATCAGGTGAAACAGGTTTTAAATAAATTTGTCAGCATTGAAAAAGAAACCATCATCAAGCACATGAGAGAGAAGGGCAAAAAATTATATTAGTGTCGACAATTCCCAATGTGCTCTGCAAACAGAAAACATGGGCATGTGTTGAATAAAGAGCAAGGGTATAAAATGAAAACATGAGAAAAAGGAAGATTAATAAAGGATTGGCGAGACAGGACTTCTGCTCAGTTGTCAACCCTGACAAGAATTGAGAAGATTTGAGGTTGTACTGCATGTCCACTCCATTCGATGTAAACCAGACATTGACTTAGAAATATTTTGGGACAAAAATATCTACCAAGGTATTCCTAAAGAGAAAAAGGGCCAATTGACTGAAGGACATCCATGCAGTCTTTTGTGCAAATCAATTAAATAGACAAATCAAAGGCATGCTATAGGTGATAGGTCAAACAGAAGTCTTGTTGGAAATGTAAACCATAATAATAATAATAATAATAAAACTAGCACACTCTGAATATTGGAAAATGCTTTCTTTGCATTAATGCCTATTTTCCCCTTTGCAAATGGTGCATGTAATTAAACCGAAAAAGTAATAAATGCTTAATGAATGCAAAGCAAAAGGAAATAATTACTGTGGTCATCACTACAGTTATGCGAAGACTGTCTTGAAAATTAACTGATGTAACAATGATTAGAACTTGGTAAGAGTCAGGTTAATGGGATGATTATTGGAGACTCCATAATTGTGTTATATAAATGTAAAAAGTGTGAAATTAACGTACTTTGATTTTCTGTAACTTAATAAGTACAGTGCTGTGAAAAGTATTTGTGCTTTCCTGACTACTATTTTTGTGTATGTTTTATGCAAAAAAGTTTTAGATCTTCAAAAGAGATATAACATAAAACAAAGGTGAGCTGAGTAAACACAAAATACAGTTCCCCGTCTGTCGCTCACTTCGACGTCGTGTCGAAGAAGCGACACTAGGGGTCTCTCTTGAGCGCCGAAAGATACCTCTGATCTATGAAAAAAGGCCAATGAGAGTTGGCGAACAGTATTTGCATACTCCGCCTCCGGATACGGATATAAAAGCGAGAGAAATACGCTCGTTCATTCAGTAATTTTCTTCGGAGCCGATGGTCGTGTGAATGCTGTCTGCTGTGCTACACACAACTGATCTTGCTTCTGATCCTCTCACGCTCTGCTGCTGTTGGATTTACGGCGCACTTCAGCGGCTGTTTTCTCTTCTCTGCCGGCGTGCAGTTTGCCCCTGGGTGCTTCGACAGCGCAGAGTTGAAAGAGTTCCCTTTCCAAAGAGTTATATTTCTTCATAAAGAGTTTATTTCTCTAAAAGAGCAATACACAGTGGTGTTGAACGCCCTTTTCAGGGCGCGTCTTTATAAAGATGCCATTCAACCCCTGTGTAGTTCCTGGATGCGGTAGAGTGCTCTCCGCTTCTGACGGCCACAGGCGCTGTCTCGTGTGTCTGGGCGCCGATCACACCGAGGCAGCGTTTGTGGATGGTTCATGTTCTCATTGCGAGAACATGACCATGGTAACGTTGCGGTCGCGGCTCGCTTTCAATAGAAAGCACGCCACTCCAGCCGCCCCCCGTATCGCTCCTTCTTCCCACGGGATTGAGGACGATGCGGTTGGCGCTGGAGGCTATTTGGGGAGGGCAGCGGGTGCGCTTCTGCCGGGCACGTCCCCGCGGACCATCCGCCCCCGACACGCTCGTTTACCTCCGTCCAGCCTTGAGGTAACGGCGACTCGCCTCCGGGCCGGTCTGCCTATCCTCTGGAGCCTGAAGCCGATGAGCTCGCCGCTCCGTCGGAGAGCGCGGCATCTGACGCTGACTCCTCCCCTGGACTGCCGTCTTCGGGCCAGCAGGCCCAGGCTGAGGCGGACGCGCAGATGTCCGACATGCTTGCCCGGGCCGCTGTCGGGGTGGGGTTGGACTGGAAACCTCCACCCTCCCCACACCCGTCACGGTTGGATGACTGGTTCCTGGGGTCTGGGCGCCGCTCACAGCCACGCCCACCCCCCGGTCCCGTTTTTCCCGGAGGTGCATGACGAGCTGACGTCTTCATGGAGAGCGCCGCTCTCCAGTCGTCAAAAGCCCTGCTCGTCCACTCTCGCTACCCTCGACGGCGGAGAGGCCCACGGGTACACGGCGATCCCCCAGGTGGATAGGGCAGTTGCGCTCCATCTTTGTCCCGGTAACCCTACCACCTGGCGTGGACGCCCTGTACCCCCTTCCAAGGCCTGTAGGACTTCATCCTCCTTGAACAACAAAGCCTACAGCGCCGCGGGACAGGCCGCCTCCGCCTTGCACGCCATGGCCATCCTGCAAGTCCACCAGGCCAAGGCGCTCAGAGATCTGCACGAGGGTAGCCCTGACCCCGATGTGCTGCAGGAACTGCGCTCAGCGACCGACCTCGCCCTCAGAGCTACGAAGGTCACCGCGCAGGCACTCGGGCAGGCGATGGCCACCCTTGTGGTCCAGGAATGTCATCTTTGGCTCAACCTGGTCGAGATGCGTGAGGCCGACAAAGTCCGCTTCCTCGACGCCCCTGTCTCCCAGCTTGGTCTCTTCGGCGACACCGTCGAGGACTTCGCCCAGCAGTTCTCCGCGGTGAGAAGACAGACGGAGGCTATTTCTCACATCCTGCCTCGCCGCAAACCTGCTGCCAAGGCCACTGCCCCGTCTGCTCGGCGAGGGCGTCCCCCTGCGGCTAAGAAACCTGCTCCGCCTCAACCCGGGCCTAGCTCTCGGCCCCTGCGTCGAGCACACCGCAGGAAGCAGACGCCCCCCGTCTCCCGGACTCCCCTGAGGACCCGGAAGGCTCCTAGGCGGTCCTGAGACGGACGACCCAGCGACACAGACGTTAGCTCCGGAGGTGGTAAGACCACTCCGTCCCCCGGTGGAGGGCCGGGAGGAGAATCTTTTGTTTTCAAACAATTTAATTTGCCGCTCCCCCTTAGACGGGGTTGCGGTACCCACATTCTCAATAAAAGAGCTATTTCCTATGTCTCTGGTCACCTGGCCCGCAAATGCCGTTCTCACGGCCCTTTGCCCTTAGATCTCAACAGTCCTGGCTTCCTGGACACGGACCACCCGTCTTCAGCCCCACGACTGTCCCACGGCCGGCCGGTTCCGATGAGTCTAGAGTACGCCTACCCAGGACCTCCTCCTCAGTCGCTAACCCGCCCCCAGCCAGGTGTGCAGAGCAAGGTAAGTGCTTTGAGTCTTTTCTCAGCACCTCAGCCACGGGTCGCCCCGTCGCCGCCCAACGCTGCCCTACCTGCTCCGCCCCGCTGCGAAGCCCCACCGGGTACGTCCAAATTAACCGTCCCTTTGGTGCCCCTAGCGCAGAGGTTGGACGCGTGGCTTTCACTTCCCAACCCGTCTCGCTGGCTGGCCCGGACCATCCGACTCGGTTACGCAATTCAGTTTGCCAGGCCCCCGCCCCCCTTCATGGGCGTCCGCTTTTCCGCAGTACACGGCAAACACGCCCACTCCCTGCGCGCGGAAATCGCGACTCTTCTGACCAAAGACGCGACAGAGCCTGTCCCTCCAACCGAGATGAAGAAGGGTTTCTACAGCCCCTACTTCATCGTACCCAAGAAAAGCGGTGGCTTACGACCAATCTTGGACCTTCGAGTTCTCAACCGAGCGTTGCACAAACTCCTGTTCAAGATGCTCACACAGAAACACATTTTAACCTGCGTCCGGCATCTAGATTGGTTCGCAGCGATAGACCTGAAGGACGCGTACTTCCACGTCTCCATCCTGCCCCGACACCGCCCCTACCTGCGGTTTGCGTTCGAGGGCCAGGCGTACCAGTACAAAGTCCTCCCCTTCGGCCTGTCTCTGTCCCCTCGCGTCTTCACGAAAGTCGCAGAGGCAGCTCTTGCTCCGCTCCGAGAAGCCGGCATCCGCATACTCAACTACCTCGACGACTGAGACCGCTCCAACACTGGCTCCAGACCCGAGTCCCGAGACGAGCATGGCGCCACGGCACGCACCGGGTAACAATCACCCCCGCCTGCCAACAAACATTCAACCCCTGGACAGACCTCTGTTTCTTACGGGCTGGAGTACCCCTACAGCAGGTGTCCAGACACGTCCTGTGCACGACCGACGCCTCCAGATTGGGTTGGGGCGCCGTTTGCAACGGGCACGCAGCCTCAGGCCGTTGGAAAAGGGCCCAGCTGTGTTGGCAGATCAACTGCCTCGAGTTGTTGACCGTCCTTCTAGCCCTGCGGCAGTTTCTCCCGTTAATTTGCGACAAACATGTCCTGGTCAGGTCGGACAGCACCACTGCGGTCGCGTACATAAATCGCCAAGGCGGCGTACGCTCCCGTCACATGTCGCAACTCGCCCGTCGTCTCCTCCTTTGGAGCCAGCACCGACTCAGGTCACTGCGTGCCACTCACATCCCCAGCAACCTCAATGTGATGGCGGACGCGCTGTCACGACAACGCTTGCCTGGCGGAGAGTGGAGGCTTCACCCCCATTCGGTTCAGCTGATTTGGGAACGGTTCGGCAAGGCCCAGGTAGACCTGTTTGCCTCCCGAGAGACCTCCCACTGCCCGCTCTGGTACGCCCGCTCAGAGGCTCCCCTAGGGGCAGATGCACTGGCACACAGCTGGCCGGTGGGGCTGCGCAAGTACGCATTTCCCCCAATGAACCTTCTTGCACAGGTGCTGTGCAAGGTCAGGGAGGACGAGGAGCAAATCACTCTCGTGGCTCCTTACTGGCCCACCCGGGCCTGGTTCTCGGACCTCGTGCTCCTCGCAACAGCCCCTCCCTGGCGAATTCCCCTGAGGAAGGACCTTCTTTCTCAGGGACGGGGCACGCTCTGGCATCCGCACCCAGACCTCTGGAACCTCCACGTCTGGTCCCTGGACGGGATGCGGAAGATCTAGCTGGTCTACCACCCACGGTCGTAGCCACGATCAACCAAGCCAGAGCCCCTTCTACCAGGCAACTCTACGCCCTGAAGTGGCGTCTGTTCATCAATTGGTGTTCTTCCCGGGCAGAAGACCCACAGAGGTGCGCAGTTAGGTCGGTGCTCCTGTTCCTACAGGAGAGGTTGGAGGGGAGGCTGTCCCCGTCCACCTTGAAGGTGTATGTTGCCGCTATCGCAGCTCACCACGACCCAGTAGACGGCAAGTCTCTGGGCAAGCACGACTTAATCGTCAGGTTCCTAAGAGGCGCCCGGAGGTTAAACCCCTCCCGGCCAAACCTGTTCCCCTCCTGGGATCTCTCGGTGGTCCTCGCCGGTCTTCAGAGATCCCCTTTCGAGCCGCTAGAATCAGCTGGACTCAGGGCCCTCTCTCTAAAGACGGCCCTGCTGATCGCGCTCGCCTCCATCAAGAGGGTCGGGGACCTGCAAGCGTTCTCTACTAACGACACTTGCCTGGAGTTCGGTCCAGCAGACACTCATGTGATCCTAAGACCTCGACTGGGCTATGTGCCCAAGGTTCCTACCACGCCCTTTAGAGATCAGGTAGTGAACCTACAAGCGCTGCCCCGGGAGGAGGCAGACCCAGCCCTCTCACTATTGTGTCCGGTACATGCCTTGCGTGCCTACCTGGAACGCACCCAGAGCTTTAGGCGCTCTGAGCAGCTCTTTGTCTGCTTTGGAGGACAGCAGAAAGGGAACGCTGTCTCCAAACAGAGGTTGTCTCACTGGGTGGTGGAGGCCATTCAATTGGCCTACCACACCCAGGCTGTGCCACCCCCCTTACGGGTTCGGGCCCACTCCACTAGGAGTGTGGCATCCTCATGGGCACTGGCGAGGGGCACCTCCCTAGCAGACATTTGCAGAGCTGCGGGCTGGGCAGCACCTAACACCTTTACGAGATTCTACAAGCTCAGGGTTGAGTCAGTCTCGTCCCGTGTTCTCTCAGGTCCGAGCCCGTAGAACTCGGTACACGTCGACGATCTGACCGGGTGAACCACTTGTTCCAGCGCCATTTCCCTCTGCCAAGGCAAAACAGTGCGCTTTTGTCCCAGAAGACCTAGGTCCCTGGTTGATTCCTCCCTAGCCCTTCGGGCCCACAGCAGTTCAGTGGAGGAACGTGCTGGTCCAGTCCACTACGGGTACCTCTGGCTACCCCTACTGGAATAGGTGCTCCACAGATCAGGCCTCCTACGGGACTCCTCCTGTGTGTATTTCCGCGGTACGGTCACCTTACGAGCTGACCCGCGTCTCCCTTAGGCAGTCCTTCGCTGCCCTCCGGTCGCCGTGTTGTAGCAACTCCCCCCTCCTCGAGGTTGGATCTACCACCGCGCCATTTCCTCCCACATGCCCAAAGTGGCCATGTGATGTATTTTGCCACCTTTACCTCCCCTGCTGGGCGGGTGTGGCCTCCGCAGGGTCTTTTCCCCCTAAAAGAATAGGAATTCGGGAATAAGACCCCCTTCCCTCGATGCGGTAAGGGCCCCGGCTGCTCTTGCTCTATGCCGAGAAAACATAGAGAGAAAAGAGGCCCAGCCAGGCTTGGCCCGTTCCCTAGTTGGGAGCGTCACCTTGTTCCCCCCTAGGGTAACCAAAAGGATGCTGACGCTTTTTCGGGGCATTGGGGAAGAGTACGTGCAGCCTGAACACAGTTGGTCGCTTGTGCACGTGCAAATACCTGCCCGCTTCTGTGTCAGCAGTACACGTACACGGCTCAGCGCATGGCGAGTTTTGAAGTGGACCCCTAGTGTCGCTTCTTCAACACGACGTCGAAGTCAGCGACAGACGGGGAACGTCTCGGTTACGTATGTAACCTCCGTTCCCTGATGGAGGGAACGAGACGTCGTGTCTTCCCGGCCACGTCGCTGAGCCAAGCCGCTGAGGTGCCCGGTACACTCCCGGCATCTCAGAAAAATCCTGAATGAACGAGCGTATTTCTCTCGCCTTTATATCCGTATCCGGAGGTGGAGTATGCAAATACTGTTCGCCAACTCTCATTGGCCTTTTTTCATAGATCAGAGGTATCTTTCGGCGCTCAAGAGAGACCCCTAGTGTCGCTTCTTCGACACGACGTCTCGTTCCCTCCATCAGGGAACGGAGGTTACATACGTAACCGAGACGTTTTCAAATATATAGATTTTTTATTGAAGCAAAAATTTATCCAACACCATTATCAACCATTTGAAAAACCATTTGCTCCCTTATACCTAACAGCTGCTTGTGCCACCTTTACCAGCAACAACTGCAAGCAAACACTTCCGATAAGTGGAGATCAGTCTTTCACAACGTTGTGGTGGAATTTTGGCCCACTCTTCTTCACAGAACTGCTTTAGTTCAGCCACACTGGAGGGTTTTTGAGTATGAACTACACATTTAAGGTCCTGCCACATTATCTCAATCGGGTTCAAGTCAGGACTTTGACTAGGCCACTCCAAAACTTACATTTTGCTTCTTTTGAGCCATTCAGAGGTAGATTTACTCATGTGCTTTGGATCATTGTCTTGCTGCATAATCCAGTTGCACTTGAGCTTCAAATCATTGTCTATGAAAAAAGGCCAATGAGAAGTTGGTGGACAGAATTTGCATGCCCCCCCCCCGGAGATACGGGTATACAGGCAGGGAAATGCATCTGTTTCATTCAGAAATTTTCTTCGGAGCCAATGGTCGTGCATGCAGCGAGCTGCGAGTCACACACACCTGTTCCTCTTACCTCTGGTCGATCTGCTGTTGGATCTATGGCGCACATCAGCGGCTTTCTCCTTCTCTGCATGGCAGTGCAGTTTGCCCCTGGGTGCTTCGACAGCACAAACTTAAAAGAGTTTAAAAGAGTGATTTTCTTTATAAGAGTATTTTCATCTAAAAGAGCAATACACAGTGGCGTTGAACGTCCTTTTCAGGATGCGTCTTTATAAAGATGCCCTTCTGCCCCTGTGTAGTTCCTGGATGTGGTAAAGTGCT
Organism: Moxostoma hubbsi; assembly: GCA_032164185.1. Taxonomy (NCBI): domain Eukaryota; kingdom Metazoa; phylum Chordata; class Actinopteri; order Cypriniformes; family Catostomidae; genus Moxostoma; species Moxostoma hubbsi. The sequence goes on along the minus strand of JAVLUX010000032.1, from coordinate 13,570,669 downwards.
CTCTGCTTCAGACGGCCACACACGCTGTCTCGTGTGTCTGGGCTGCGATCACACCAAGGCAGCGTTTGTGGATGGTTCATGTTCTCACTGCGAGAACATGACCATGGCAACGTTGCGGTCGCGGCTTTCCTTCAACCGAAGGAACGCCACTCTAGCCGCCCCCCGCGCAACTCCTTCTTCCCACAGGTTTGAGGACGACATGGCTGGCAATGGAGGCGATCTGGGGGTGGCAGCGGGCTCGGTTTCGCCGGGTACGTCCTCACGAACCTCCCGCCCCCCGGCACGCTCGTTGACTTCTGTCTGGGCTCGAGGCAACAGCGGCTCGCCTCACAGCCAGCCTGCCTATACTCTAGAGCCCCTGAGTTGGATGAGCTCACCACTGCATTGGAGAGTGGTCCGGCATCTGACGCGGATGACTCGTCCGGGCTGCCGCCTTCGAGCCAGCACGCCCAGGCTGAGGCTTATGCCCAGATGTCTGACATGCTTGCCCGGGCCGCCGCCATCATGGGGCTGGACTGGAACCCTCCATCCTCCCCACAGCTGTCACAGCTGGATGACTGGTTCCTGGTGTCTGCGCACCGCTCAAAGCCCGGCCCTCCCCCGGTCCCTTTTTTCCCGGAGGTGCATGATGAGCTGACGAATGCATGGAGAGCACCCCTCTCTGCTCGTCACAAAGCCCCTCGCTCATCCGCTCTCACTACCCTCAACGGCGGAGCGGCCCATGGGTACACGGCGATTCCCAAGGTGGATAGGGCAGTTGCGTTCCACTTATGCCCTAAGAATGACACCACCTGGCGGGGTTGCCCTGTGCTCCCCTCCAAGGCCTGTAGAACAATGTAGAACATTGACTGCCAAAGCCTACAGCACCACCGGACAGGCTACTTCCACCCTGCATGCCATGGCCCTCCTGCAAGACCACCAGGCCAAGGCACTTAAAGATCTACACGAGGGTAGTCCTGATCCCGACGTGCTGCAGGAACTGCGCTCAGCAACCGACCTTGCCCTCAGGGCCACGAAGGCCACAGCGTAGTCACTCGGGCAGGCAATGGCCACTCTCGTGGTTCAGGAACGTCATCTGTGGCTGAACTTGGTCGAGATGCGAGAGATGGACAAGACACGCTTCTTCGACGCGCCGGTCTCCCAGTTCGGCCTCTTCAGCGACACCATTGAGGACTTTGCCCAACAGTTCTCAATGGTGAAGAAGCAGACAGAGGCCATTTCACATATCCTGCCCTGCCGCTACTCTTCCGCCACGGGCCAAGCCACATCTGCTCACCGAGGGCGTCCTCCTGTGGCTAAGAAACATGCTACTCCACCCCAACCTGGGCACAGCTCTCAGCCCCCGAGTCGAGCACCCCACAGGAAGCACACGCCCCCCTGACTCACGGACCACTTCGAGGACCCGGAAGTCTCCCAGGCGCTCCTGAGATGATCGACCCAGAGACCGAGACGTTCGCTTCGGAGCTGGTAAGAAGACCACTCCGTCCCTCGGTGGAGGGCCGGGAGGAGAATCCTTGTTTGAGTTTATTTAATTTGCCGCACACCTCAGAAAGCAGGGCTGCGGTACACACATTCTCAATAAAATAGCTATTTCCTTTGTCTCTGGGTCACCTGGCCCGCAAATGCAGTTCTCACGGCACTCTGCCGCCACATATCAACAGACCTCTGGATGCAGACCCCCCGCCTACAGTCAAGCCACGGCCGGTTCTGATGAGTCTAGAGGACGCCATTGCTGGACCTCCTACTCAGTCACTAACCCGCCCCCTGCCGGGTGTGCAGAGCAAGGTAAGTGCTTTGAGTCTTTTCTCAGCACCAGAGCCTCGGGATGCACTTTCGCCTCCCGATGCCGTACTACCTGCTCCGCACCGCAGCGAAGCCCCGCCGGGTACGTCAAAAATAAACGTCCTTTTAGTGCCCCTAGCACGGAGCTTGGATGCGTGGCTTTCACTTCCCAACCCGTCTCGCTGGCTGGCCAGGACCATCTGACTTGGTTACACAATTCAGTTTGCCAGGCCCCCGCCCCCTTCATGGGTGACCGCTTTTCCACAGTACACGGCAAACATGCCAAGTCCCTGCGTGCGGAGATCACAACCCTTTTGCTCAAAGACACGATAGAGCCTGTCCCTCAAACCAAGATGAAGAAAGGTCTCTACAGCCCTTACTTCATCGTACCCAAGAAAGGCGGCGGCTTATGACCGATCTTGGACTTGCGAGATTTCAACCGGGCCTTACACAAACTCCCGTTGTGTTCAGCATCTAGATTGGTTCGCAGCGGTAGACCTGAAGGATGCGTACTTCCACGTCTCAATTCTGCCTCGACATCGACCCTTCCTATGGTTTGCAATCGACGGCCAGGCGTATCAGAACAAGGTCCTCCCCTTCGGCATGTCCCAGTCCCCTCGCGTCTTTACGAAGGTCACAGAGGCAGCTCTTGCCCCGCTCTGAGAAGTCGGCATTCACATACTCAACTACCTAAATGATTGGCTCATCCTGCACCACTCCAGAGAGTTACTATGCGCCCAAAGGGACCAGGTGCTCAGGCACCTCAGCCGTTTAGATCAGGTCAATTGGGAAAAGAGCAAGCTCACCCCGGTTCAGAGCATCTCTTTTCTAGGCATGGTGTTAGACTCAGTCTCAATATCAGCGCGCCTGACCAACGAGCATGCGCAGTCAGTGCTGAAATGTCTCGCCACCTTCGGGCCAGGCACAACGGTTCCAGAAACTCCTGGGGCATATGGCATTCTCCACGGTGGTCGTGCCGCTGAGGTTGATGCATATAAGACCGCTTCATCACTGGCTACAGACTCAAGTCCCGAGATGAGCATGGCGCCACAGCATGCACCGTGTGATGGTCACCCACGTCTGCCGCCAAAAATTCAAACCCTGGACAGACCTCTGCTTTCTGTGGGCAGGAGTCCCCTTGGAGCAGGTGTCCCAATGCGTCCTGGTCACGACCGACCCCTCCAGATTTGGTTGGGGCACTGTGTGCAACGGGCACGCAGTTGCGGTCCGTTGGAAAGGGGCCCTGCTGCGCTGGCACATCAACTGCCTGGAGTTGCTGACTGTTTTCTTTGTCCTGCAGAGGTTTCTCCTGCTAGTTCAGGGCAAACACGCCTTGATCAAATCAGACAGCACCACCGCAGTGGCGTACATAAATCGCTCAAGTCACTGCGTGCAACTCACATCCCCGGCAACCTCAATGTGGTAGCGGATGCGCTATCATGACAACGCTTGCCCAGTGGGGAGTGGAGGGTTCACCCCCAGTCGGTCCAGCTGATTTGGGAACGGTTCGGCAAGGCTCGGGTAGACCTGTCTGCCTCCCGAGAAACCACCCACTGCCCGCTCTGGTATGCCCAACAGAGGCTCCCCTCGGCGCAGATGCACTGGCACACAGCTGGACCATGGTGCTGCGCAAATACGGATTTCCCCCAGTGAGCCTTCTTGCACAGGTGCTATGCAAGGTCAGGGACGATGAGGAACAAGTCACTCTAATGGCTCCCAACAGGCCCAACTCGGGCTTGGTTCTCGTACCTTGTACTACTTGCGACAGCCCCTCCCTGGAAAATTCCCCTGTGGAAAGACCTTCTTTCTCAGGGACGGGGCACACTATGGCATCTGCATCCAGACCTCTGGAACCTCCACGTCTGGCCCCTGGACAGGATGTGGAAGATCTAGCTGATCTACCACCTGCTGTCATAAACACGATCAACCAAGCTAGAGCCCCTTCTACCAGGCAACTTTACGCCCTGAAGTGGCGTTTGTTCGTGAATTGGTGTTCTTCCCGGGCTGAAGACCCACAGAGGTGCACAGTCAAGTCAGTGCTCTCCTTCCTGCAGGAGAGGTTGGAGGGGACACTGTCCTCTTCCACCTTGAAGGTGTATGTAGCTGCTATCGTGGCCCACCACGACGCAGTAGACGGCAAGTCTTTGGGTAAGCACGACTTGATTATCAGGTGCCTAAGAGGTGCCCGGAGTTAAATCCCTCCCGGCCAAAAAAGAGGAAAAGTGGCCCGGCTAAGCTCGGCTCATTCCCAGATTGACAAGCGTTGCCTTGTTCCACTGTCTAGGGTAACTATAAGGGTTCCGACGACTTATGGGTCATTGGGATAGGGTACGTGCAGTCTGATACAGCTGGTCGTTTTGGCACGTCAAGTACCTGCCCGCTTCTGTGTCAGCAGTACACATACACGGCTCAGTGCATGGCGTGATTTATATTGGACCCCTAGTGTCGCTTCTTCGACACAACGTCAAAGTGAGCGACAGACGGGGAACATATAGGTTACGTATGTAACCTCCATTCCCTGATGGAGGGAACGAGACGATGTGTCCTCCCGGTCACGTCACTGAGCCGAGCCACTGTTGTGGCTGGACCATTTCCGGCTCCTCAGAAAAATCCTGAATGAAACAGATGCATTTCACTGCCTTTATACCCGTATGTCTGGGGGCGGGACATGCAAAGTTGTTCTGTCCGACAACTTCTCATTGGACTTTTTTCATAGATCAGAGGTATATTTGGTACTCAAGAGAGACCCCTAGTGTCTCTTCTTCAACACAAAGTCTCGTTCCATCCATCAGGGAACGGAGGTTACATACGTAACCTAGATGTTCTTTGGAGTCCCAGAGCTTTTGAAATAGCTTTGTAACCCATCCCAGACTGATGTCATGTGATTTCAATCCCCCTTTTATCCCCCCATAATTTCTGGAATTTATTTTGTCTTTGGCATAGTGTGCCACTGCATGAGACCTTTTAGCCAACCTCATGCTGCTGAAAAAGTTCTATTTAGGTGTTGATTTGATTAAACAGGGCTGGCAGTAATCAGGCCTGGGTTTGTCTAGTCAAGATGAACCCCATTATGAATGCCTGCCACAGTCTGATTTGTCCCGCCACAGTTTCATAATGAACCGAAAATATTTTGACACTTCTCATAATAACATAATATTTATCTAATGATGTATTTTGAGCTGTTGCTTTGGCAAAGCATCTTTCACTTCCAGTCAGTCAGCCCTGTTACTCTAGTCGTTTTGACCATTTGTGAACCGTGTGAATCTCTGTCTCGTTAATGCTTTGTGGGTTTGCCGTGTCATCACTGTTCATATCTATACAACCAAAGTGTTTATAATTAAATTACTACTACAGCACAAAATTGTATACAAGAGCACAAAGCTCTCCATAGGTCTAGCCTCGTTATTTTGATCTCAAAGTGCACCAGATTGATACATTTATCTTTAAAATGCACACATTTTATACTTTTTCAAAGCACTGTATTCTGTACTGTAAATATATTGCAATTTGTATATATTGAGCTATCTGCATTAGCCTTTAAATCAAAATTGTAAAAATTGATGATGATTTGTGATGACACCCTTTTGTGATATTACATAATGCCTGGTGAAAAAAAAAATATGCCAAGTATACTTGAAGCCAGACTAATTATAAGTACGCTTCAAGTGTGTTAATGATTAGTTAACTTGAAGTGTGCTATTTTGGAACAACTAATTTTGTACTAAGTATATTTTAGTTGTAAGTAAATTGTAGTAAAGCATAACTTTAAGTGTATTTAGTGTACTTTTGTGTGCTAAATTGGAACAACTTCAAGTATACTTAGTATACTTTAAGTATATGCCTGTGTAGGGTAATTACATTACATTACAACTGTTATTACTTAGCTTTACTTTGTACAATATACTTTAAACATTACATCATCTTACACAAGACAGTATTTTAAATGTGTTACCTGCATACTGAAGGCTAAATTTATTGGGGGACTTTTTTACCCAATGCTGAATGCATTTGTCTTCAAGGCCATTACAATAAATAACATATAACTTCAATAACAGACAGTGTTTTATTTAACTCTCGCATGGTTTCATAATTGTAAAACATAATAAAATGTACCAACTGTAGCTCCATCCAATGACAGACATGAGGCACAAGGTCATGGTTAAAAGACCCCTTATGAGGAGCTAAATCTTCCTTTATTTTTCTCCTCGTCTTCATTCTTTTAGGATTGTCTTCACGTTTATTACTTTGTGTAGCTGTCGCTGGTTTATTTGCTGTCGTCTTTTTTGGCACTTCGCTTAACAGGTGTTTTCTTAATTAGTTACAGGTGGAACACTATCGCCGCAATGAATAGTTCCGCCTCCAAACTACGATTACTATAGGTATCAAAAAATAGCAGGAAAAACAGTTATAATTTAAACTGCCGATGGGTGGCAGTTACACCAACCATGCTTTTCAATTAAAAGCCACACACAAACTACGCATTGTTGTTTTTTCTTGCTGAAATGCTCATTGGTGCACTTGCGCCTGATGGCCACTCGCCTAAGATATATTTTTAAGTAAAGTGCAAATAAATACACTTTTAAAAAATAAACAGAATGTTCACTTCAAGTATATTTTTCTAAAATATATTTTTTATATAATATGCTAAAGTACAATTATTTTAAAGTGTGTTAAAAGTTGTATTGTGAAAATTGGTAAAAGCATGATGCTAATATACTTTAAATATATTTAAAGATAGTACAGTGTTGGTTAGTATATTTGCAATATACAATTGAAAAAAGAGAATATATTTCAAATACAAATAAAGTATACCTTTTTTTTCACTAGGGGTAATATCACAGTAATAAAAATGGTTTATCTCATGATAGGACTGAAAATGTTATACTAAAATGGATGGGACAAGAAAAAGGAACATAAAGGGGTTTACAACTCCGTGCAAACCTGCACTGAAATGTTTGTTTATGTATTTATTTCTTCTTCTTCTTCTTCTTCTTATTATTATTTTAATTCTTTTTAACCTGAACCAGATCCATGTGCATATTCAAAAGTGTCTCTTTAAAAAAAAAAACTAATTTTAGCTTGTTGAGAAGGGGCCTAAATTTGAAGTTTAGACAACCTATGCAATATGTTTGGCCACCCTTGCATATTGTTATACTGAACACAACATTTGTAACTACATTTTAAGTCAATATGCCTGCGAACAATACCACAAGAAGCAGCAATCTCACCAAAATCCAATGCAAGCATCATGCACCATCATGCCACATTCAGTTCAGGACTTGAAATTGAGAAACACTAGTTCATTCAGTACTTTCTAAAGAATCCCGAGAATCCTGTTTCACAATGGTGATTAATAAACTTATTGCACTCCTATTCAGAATATAAAGTAAAAAATAATAAATAAAAAAATGCTATAATTTAGTAATGGAACATCTTTCTCTATACATGGCATCCATTAACCCCCCACTGGATCGGCCTATTACCATTAATAAATAAAAAACAAATGTTAAACTGATTTAGGAGTAGCACTAGAAGACCTAAAATGAACCTTTTTAACATTCATTTAAATATGATGTTGACATAGACACGCCCATATCGAAAGCTTGGTTAATTATGCTGTGGATGGAAATGTACTCTGGCACCTGTTTTTACTTAAAACGTTTATGCTGAATAAATCCTTTGCTAAAAAATAAGGTGTTCAGAAAGTGACAGCACATTGCAACTGACGATAAGACTGCTGACCAAAGTAAATGATATGACATTAAACCTCAACATAAGATTCAGGAACTATTTAGGCACTAGAATATCATATAATGCTAATTGCTGCAAAGATTTATTTTCTAGCATAAGAAAACAAATATAACGTTAAACTTCAGTCTTAATTGCATTACTTTTAAGCAATTATCTTTTTTTTTCTTGCAAATAGCAATGAAAGAGTGTGCTTTGATGTTCTATCATTCTAATCTTAAGTAGAAGCATTGACATAAAACCATAATTGATGTGATTAATCAGAAGTGTTAGCAAACTCTCTGTTTAATGGCATAAATGGCTACATACCACAATGATGGTGACAAATTGTGTTTTGAAAAAAACATATGCCATTTTTCATAGGTTATTATCCCAAATGATGTTTCAGCATGCCGCTCAATCAGTTATGTCAGCTTTGCTATCTCACATAATTTGCTTATCTTATTCTAAGTATGTATCTCAAATGTCACAAAATGTCCTAAGTCATCAATAATGCTAATATCAGACTATAAAAGCACTAGACAACACATAAAAACCACAAACAAATTAATTTCAGTTACACCCATACTACATCAGCAATCTATTTCTCCATTCTATATGCAGCCTCAAAGAATAATATCACTCATTTCATATTTAGAGCCGCTAAAATGTATAAAATGTATACTATACAGAACTTTTTACCAAAAAGACTAATAAATAATAAATAATGTTATTGTCTTTTTTGCAGACAGGTGAAAACATTCTTTTTTACAGCATCTAGAATAGCTGGAGTTCAGTAAAGAACCTATGAGTGCTGTACACAATCTCAAGAACTTCTGTTTTGTAAACGTTAAAACGAATTCAGTGTCAAAATGCCAGTTATATTTCCAAACTTCCAAATACATCCGCCAACTTCAGAATGTTAGAATTGTGTGTGTGTGTGTGTGTGGTAGTGTGCACCAGCTTAAAAACTGTGTATTGGCACATGCACAAAAAAAAAAGAAAAAAGAAAAAAGAAAAAACTTGTGGTGAGGTAGATATAGCATAAAATATTAAATACTTTCTACATTGAATAAGTTATTTTAAGCATGAACTTTAAACAATAATTTTTTTTACATTTGTACTCATTTGTAAAAATGAATGCTCTGGCTTGTAAATATTATTTATAATTGTTAGTTATCTTTTCAATGCGTCATCATATATCAGTTCTAAAGTAGAAAACCTTGTCATAATTATTCGCTAATTTGAGTAAATTTCACAGGTAAAAAAAATCTGTAACATTTATTTTTAAAATCCCAGCATGCACTGGGCTTGAATAATTAATGAATTGATTTACATTATTTTATTGTTGATTTTATTGTTAAAAAAGTATTACATCTATTTTTTACTTATAATTAATAATTGTAATTAAACTAATTACCCATTCCTAATTAAAATAAATACATAATAATAAATCTGTAGATTGTTCCCATCATTGTGTTTTGTGCACCAAGTGATGAGGTCTGTATGCTTAGCTCTGCATTTCATTTGTTCCAATCGCCAACAATGCAAGATGATATTAGACTATAGACTGTATAGCATGCAGTATGCTTCACTTTGGAAGGCTTCTGTGAGTCATATCATATGTGATTATACTGTACATATGTTTAAAGAAATGTTATTATAAAATGTAAGTATTACTAATTTTATTAAGTACCATGTACATAAGAATTGTAAGTAAAAGTTACTTGATGAACTGACATTTTTAAGTTCAATTTGTTCAGTCACTTTAATCAATATTATGCTATGAAGTGAAATAGATTTTACATGATTAAATTTTTTTTTAGTGCACACAAGTGCACTAGATATGTGCTACTTTAGATTTTTGTTTCAGTTACTTTCGTATCTTGATGAAGTTTACTATATAAGCAAAAAAGAAAAGAAAAAAAGGGAGCTTTCCTTAATTAATGTCTATTAGCTGTCAAGCCTTACATGTTCTTTAAATAATTTTCAGCACTGAAATGGCATTTTACATATATAATTAGTCATTTAAAATTTTCTTAAGCCTTCACATGTGTGGCAAAGACATTTCAACACCTATTCAGTCTAAGAACGCTTTTCAAACATTAATTCATTTAAAAACTGAGCAGCTGTCAGCAGCTCACCAAGGTCATCATATTCATGGCTTCTTGGAACTGACTGCTCCACTGAGCTGTATAGGATGATGGAAACAAATCAAATCTTCAAGTCCCCAATGCAAGAAGTTCATCAATTAAAAAAAAAATGCTTTTTATGGGCTCTGTGACTTGAAGGTTTTGTTAACTAAGACCAATTTTTTTTTAGGAAATAAGCCTTGCACCTGTTTGTTCGATTAACGTAAAATAATTATGGCAAGATGCCATATTTGTAATCAAAACTCTATAATCTATACCTGACAGTTAAATAGCCAGAGGATCATAAATTCTACTTTAGGGTAGAAAACATAACAGTTTTTAATGACACACTGCAAACAACGACAACAACAACAAAACAACAACAACAAAAAAACATCTTAAATAATAGTTCACCCAAAAATAATTATTTCATAAATTACTAACCCTATTGCCTTATGCTCTACTTATACATATGTGACGCAAAAGCTTCAAATCATGATCACCAAGGAAACTGAAGATGGGAATATTTATAGTGTACAGTGAAATAAATATAATTTGTACCAAATGTATAACTTCAGAAGGCATGGATTAAATAACTTGAGTCAAATGAATTACCTTTATGCTGATTTATGTCATTTTTGGAGCTTGAAAGTGTTGGACCCCATTTACTTGCATTGTATGGACAAACTGATATTGTAAATCCTTCAGCAAAACCTATGTTTGTGTTCCGCAAATGAAAGTCATACATTTGAGACATGAGTACATGATGAGAGAATTTTCATTTTGTGGGTAAACTATTCCTTTATTAAATATTTTTGACTTTTCTCTTGTTTCCAGTAAAAAAATAAATAAAATAAAAATCTACGTGTTGTCAAAAATACCAGTTTTTCGGAACCAAGTCGATACTTAAATAAAATAGATGTAACGATACCAGTGTTCCTGCAGTATCGGTAGATCCGAGCACCGAAACTATCTGGTACAAGCACACAGTATAACTGGCACATGATAGCTTTAAAATGCACACATGCTTATTTTGAACACATGCTCTGTTACTCATTTTACACTGAATGAACAATTACTCAAATTAAAATGTCCAAGTGTGAATTTATTAAACCGCAGAAGGCTGCAATCTTAGTGTGGATGAGCCGTGTCCTGTATAAATCCCACCGCTCATCCACTGGAAACTCCACAGACATTGAGAATCATTCATGTTTTATCAGATGACAGATCAGAGCACTAATCCACTGCACTGTATAGCGCGTATTACATGTAGACTATATATTTATATAATTAAATCACAGCATAAAAAATAAAAAAAATAATAATAAACTGGTGTTCTCAATAGCACATTATAATATTAGCATATTTTTGCTGTGGTACAACATTTTGGTGCCGTGACAACACTAATATCTAAGCATCCTAAAATTACAACAAAATAAATTTACATGAGAAGAAAACTGCAATATATATATATATATATATATATATATATATATATATATATATATATATATATATATATATATATATAAAAAAAAAATTGTTCTGAGAATATATCTGAATAAAAAAAAACAAATAAATAAATCTTACCCAACTGGTAAATTAGATTTTTCATGTTAAAAAACAAATCACACTACATTGTGCAGATTTATGATTAAAACAAGAAACAATTTGTCAATGGGGTAAAAAAAAAAACAACAAAAAAACAAAATTTAAGAAAAATTCTCTAAAAACTTTTTAACATCTAATTCTTTTTGCTTCTAAAGTAAATTTATGTTGTTTTAAGGATGGTTATAATCGTATTACTGGAAAACAAGAAAGAAAGAAATACATTTATGCAGAGTAGTGTTTTCAAATTAAAAAAATATATTGCACCTTCATCTTAAAGTCTGTTCAGTTTCAATTAAATTTTTGATGTACATTGGGTCTCCTTGGCATCTTTGATGGGATCTCAGACATGTCCTTGCATTGCCACCTTATCTCTCTGCCGAGTCCCTTTGCAACCTATCCCCATGTCCATCTAGTCAAGGATAGATTACAGTAATTGTTTTCTGCCCTGGATGTCAGATTATTAGCTGGACCAAAGTCAAGCATGGATCCTGTGCACCATTTGTTATCAGAAGGGAAATAGTGATGCTATCATATTTTCCTGCCATAAAACTAACCTTCACCTTCTCACATCTCAGTTAAACCAGCTATACCGGAAATAGGGCCACACCCATTCTGATAAGTATTTCTAAAGTAAATTCTACTTAAAGGAATAGTTCAACAAGATGAAATGTCATAATTTGCTCACCCTGATGTCGTTTCAAACCCATAAGACTTTCTTCAATCAATGAAGTGCATAAGTACAAATTTTGGAGACTATGCTAGTCACTCTATTCAGTGCAGTTACAATTAATGAGGACTTGAGCTTTGAAGCTTCAAAAAGGATCCATTCCAGTCCCCATCCATTTTAATTGCATGGAAAAGAGTGATTAGCACAGTCTTCAAAATTTGTTTTCTGCTCCATGGAAGAAAGTAATAGGTTTTTTGATTGGAATGATGACAAAATTCTCATTTTGGGTAATCCATTCCTTAAAATGCATTTTACATTTTGTTGTAGATGATTTTGAAAAGTACTAAATAGGGCTGTCAATTTAAACTGTAAATGTTAAAGAATGTCGTTGCTAAAACATTTAGTCAATTAATCATGCCCCCAGACCATAATAAGAAATTTTCCCACCATCGCAGCAATAGAGCTTGAAGTACCACCTTCATGTTGTCAGCAGGGGGCAGAAAGTGAAACTCCAGCTGTATAGGCAACACTTAGCTTTACAGAGAACAAACCACTCTCAGGCTTACTTGACACTAGCAACAGCACATCATCAGAATGTGCATCACCCCAAACAAACCCCCCCCCCCCCCCTCACTTTAGACATCACTCTCTGTGTTTACATGAATACATCAGCGTAATTTTGAAATTTATTTGACCGTTCAGGTGCGCATTAGCACAAGCAATTTCGGAACACACACACATATGCCACCTGTCAATCAAGCAGGGTGAAACGTCTAGGTTACGTATGTAACCTCTGTTCCCTGATGGAGGGAACGAGACGTCGTGTCGAAGAAGCGACACTAGGGGTCTCTCTTGAGCGCCGAAAGATACCTCTGATCTATGAAAAAAGGCCAATGAGAGTTGGCGAACAGTATTTGCATACTCCGCCTCCGGATACGGATATAAAGGCGAGAGAAATACGCTCGTTCATTCAGGATTTTTCTGAGGAGCCGGGAGTGTGCCGGGCACCTCAGCGGCTCGGCTCAGCGACATGGCCGGGAAGACACGACGTCTCGTTCCCTCCATCAGGGAACGGAGGTTACATACGTAACCTAGACGTTCCCCGTCTGTCGCTCACTTCGACGTCGTGTCGAAGAAGCGACACTAGGGGTCCACTTCAAAACTCGCCATGCGCTGAGCCGTGTACGTGTACTGCTTACACAGAAGCGGGCAGGTATTTCTACGTGCACAGCGACCAACTGTGTTCAGACTGCACGTACTCTTCCCCAATGCCCCGAAAGAGTCGTCAGAATCCTTTTGGTCACCCTAGGGGGGAACAAGGTGACGCTCCCAACTAGGGAACGGGCCAAGCCTGGCTGGGCCTCTTTTCTCTCTATGTTTTCTCGGCATAGAGCAAGAGCAGCCGGGGCCCTTACCGCATCGAGGGAAGGGGGTCTTACCCGAATTCCCATTCTTTCAGGGGGAAAAGACCCTGCGGAGGCCACACCCGCCCAGCAGGGGAGGTAAAGGTGGCAAAATACATCACATGGCCACTTTGGGCATGTGGGAAGAAATGGCGCGGTGGTAAATCCAACCTCGAGGAGGGGGGAGTTGCTACAACACGGCGACCGGAGGGCAGCGAAGGACTGCCTAAGGGAGACGCGGGTCAGCTCGCAAGGTGACCGTACCGCGGAAATACACACAGGAGGAGTCCCGTAGGAGGCCTGATCTGTGGAGCACCTATTCCAGTAGGGGTAGCCAGAGGTACCCGTAGTGGACTGGGCCGGCAAGTTCCTCCGCTGAACTGTTGCGTGCCCGAGAGGGCTAGGGAGGAATCAAACAGGGACCTAAGCCCTCTGGGAAAGAAGCGCACTGTTCTGCCTCAACAAGTGATTCACCCAGTCAGATCGTCGGCGTGTACCGAGTTCTACGGGCTCGGACCTGAGAGAACACGGGACGAGTCTGACTCAACCCTGAGATTGTAAAACCTCGTAAAGGTGTTAGGTGTTGCCCAGCCCGCAGGTCTACAGATGTCTGCTAGCGAGGTGCCTCTAGCCAGTGCCCATGAGGATGCCACACTCCTGGTAGAGTGGGCTCGAACCCGCAAAGGGGGTGGCACGGCCTGGGTGTGATAGGCCAACTGAATGGCCTCCACCACCCAGTGAGACAGCCTCTGTTTGGAGACAGCGTTCCCTTTCTGCTGTCCTCCAAAGCAGACAAAGAGCTGCTCAGAGCGCCTAAAGCTCTGGGTGCGTTCCAGGTAGGCACGCAAGGCACGTACCGGACACAACAGTGAGAGGGCTGGGTCTGCCTCCTCCCGGGGCAGCGCTTGTAGGTTCACTACCTGATCTCTGAAGGGCGTGGTAGGAACCTTGGGCACATAGCCCGGTCGAGGTCTTAGGATCACATGAGTGTCTGCCGGACCGAACTCCAGGCAAGTGTCGTTGGGAGAGAACGCTTGCAGGTCCCCGACCCTCTTGATGGAGGCGAGCGCGATCAGCAGGGCCGTCTTTAAAGAGAGAGCCCTGAGTCCAGCTGATCCTAGTGGCTCGAAAGGGGATCTCTGAAGACCGGCGAGGACCACCGAGAGATCCCAGGAGGGGAACAGGTTTGGCCGGGAGGGATTTAGGAACCTGACGATTTAGTCGTGCTTACCCAGGGACTTTCCGTCTACTTGGTCGTGGTGAGCTGCGATAGCGGCAACATACACCTTCAAGGTGGACGGGGACAGCCTCCCCTCCAACCTCTCCTGTGGGAACAGGAGCACAGACCTAACTGTGCACCTCTGTGGGTCTTCTGCCCGGGAAGAACACCAATTCACGAACAGATGTCATTTCAGGGCGTAGAGTTGCCTGGTAGAAGGGGCTCTGGCTTGATTGATCGTGGCTACGACCGTGGGTGGTAGCCCAGCTAGATCTTCCGCGTCCCGTCCAGGGGCCAGACGTGGAGGTTCCAGAGGTCTGGGTGCGGATGCCAGAGCGAACATGAACCGTCCACAAACGCTGCCTCGGTGTGATCGGCGCCCAGACACACGAGACAGCGCCTGTAGCCGTCAGAAGCGGAGAGCACTCTACCGCATCCAGGAACTACACAGGGTTTGAATGGCATATTTATAAAGACGCGCCCTGAAAAGGGCGTTCAACACCACTGTGTATTGCTCTTTTAGAGAAATAAACTCTTTACGAGAAAATTGCTCTTTATAAACTCTTTTAGACACTGTGCTGTCGAAGCGCTCAGGGGCAAACTGCACGCCGGCAGAGAAGAGAAAAGCCGCTGAAGGTGCGCCGTAAATCCAACAGCAGCAGCGCGTCAGAGGATCAGAAGCAGGGTAAGTTGTGTGTAGCACAGCAGACAGCATTCACACGACCATCGGCTCCGAAGAAAATTACTGAATGAACGAGCGTATTTCTCTCGCCTTTATATCCGTATCCGGAGGCGGAGTATGCAAATACTGTTCGCCAACTCTCATTGGCCTTTTTTCATAGATCAGAGGTATCTTTCGGCGCTCAAGAGAGACCCCTAGTGTCGCTTCTTCGACACAACGTCGAAGTGAGCGACAGACGGGGAACTGTTACTAGATGGCTTGTGTATTATAAAATGACGTGTTCTTGATTACATTCAACAGCAGAATACGGATATTAACTTTTCTAAAAAGTGACCCAGCCCTAGGCTATCACAAACATAGCTGGTTATTTTTTTTGTTATTGACATTTTAGTCTGTCTGCTTGTCCGGTCGAGCAAGTAAAACTGTCTTTCACTTGCCCATTAAAAAAATCCACTTGTCCCGGACAAGCTTTAATATTGAGCCCTGTGAGCCATCAAAGAAATTATGCAAAAATGGTTACCCGTGTTGAACTTGCTCCTCAGATGCTTAAAATAGTTACGGTGTCAGAGCCGCTGGTAATAATGTTAACGTTAGATAATTGGTTCCAGTGTGTGTGTGTGTGTGAGCATGCACGCAGGGGTCTGTCTGACTGGGAGTGAGAGATGCTTTGCCAAAGCAACGGCGCATAACACAACTAGAGAGATCTTTATGTTATTAGGAGAAGTGTTAAAATATTTTTGGTTATTATGAAACACTGGACTTCTGTACAGTGATATGGAAATAAACAATATATTGCCTTCTAAAGCTAATTTTTGTGTTGTCTTATTACTAATTACTTATATGATTTACTAATCTGCCACAATAACAATGCACTTTTAAAAATTGGAATTATTATATATATATATATATATATATATATATATATATATATATATATATATATATATATATATATATAATATTTCTAAATATTTTAATATACCTATTTAGAATAATTTAATCATTATTTAATTATTATTATTGGAGGGCCCTTCTCAGCAAATATTTATAAATGCCATTAATTGTGATTTGTTTGATTAATCAGCATTAAACTTTTAATTTCAGTGCCCTAATATTAAAATTTCTAAGCACTACTTAATGTACCAAGGCAGCTTATATCATTAAACAACCCTCTCTAATCAAACAGTAGATATAAAAGATGAACAGATGGGAAGTGATAATACTTTAGGTATACTACAACTTCTTTAGGTATACTACAACTACCTGTACATCTGAAAGCCTTTCTGAGTGAATTCTGACATAACTACTGGACAAATTTCCTCAGCTATGCCCAAGTGTGGCACTCTTGTCTATAAGTAATGGCAACACTGAGATCCATTAGGTTTACAGATATATTTCTCTCCTAGAACTGTTTACCCTTTAAAGACTTATATACCCCTAAGGATGCAACCGCTTACCAAATCTCAGCATTATCAATGAGTAGTGGATTGCATTTTCTTTAATGGTGTGTGTTCTGTGAGGGGATATCTAATATCCACTGTGGTTGCCATGGGAACACAAGCTGCAGCAGAGTTCTTATTGAACTCTAAAAGCAGAAAACTAATTCATAATAAAAGTTTACATTTACATTTATTCATTTGGCAGACACTTTTATCCAAAGCGACTTACAAAAGAGGAAAAACATAAGCGAATCATCTTCAGGAGACAGTGGTACGAAAAGTGCCATACTACAAAGTTTCACAATCATCAGAATAGTTTACCTTTCACAGTTCTTCACAGCTCTCTCGAGTCATTCAAGAGAGATGTAAACTATCAATGATCTACATGGGGAAATAAATGTTTCTTAAATTGTAGTTTGATGAGACACTGTCGTACAAGAGTAACATTTGATTATAAATCTCTTTCTGTTCAATCTCTACCAATTAATTAAATAAATAAATAACAATTTATATAGTATATGTAGTATAGCTATGTAGCCCTAATAAACACAGCCTACAAGTAAAGCTGATCCATCAAGCTTTAATAATGGCGTATTGTGACCCTTGGCTAAATAAACAATTAATCAATCAACAACAAAGGTATGGTTTTATCTTCACTCTTTAGGCTACTATCATTCAGAACATGTGATCTCCTGCAGTTCTCCTAAATGATTCTGTTTGGAGAGCCTCTTCATTCTTATTTAGTCTTGTTAAACATGTATATTAGACAAGACTGCAATGTTCTAATTGCCAGAATACTGTAATATAAATATAAAATAAATAAAAGTCAAGTCAAGTTTATTTCTAAAGCACATTTAAAACAACAGAGGTTGACGCAAAGTGTGGTACAGCAAATAATAATAATAATAATAATAATAATAATAATAATAATAAAAATAATAATAAAATATACAATGCATATACATAGAATCTAAAAAAAAAGAAAATAACAATAATAATTGGCTTAGAAAATCTACATCGTGCAATTTGAAAAGCTAAGGAATAAAAGTAGGCCTTTAGGCTAGATTTGAAATTAGCAATAGAGGGTGAAGACTTGATGTGAATCGTTTTTGTAGTAAAATAACACTTACAACCAGCTCAGTGCATATTAGAGCAAAACTTATTAGCATAAATACATAGTGGAAAAGGGTAAATTCCAAACTAGATTTGAGTTCCTAGAGGCAGAAAAAGTATTAGTATTAGTACCTTTTAAAGTTTTAGGTAATTTTAGGTTTTAGGCTTTAGTTCAGAGTAAATTGACCAATTGCAATGCAATATGCAAACAAATCCAAGAAAGAACACTAATCGGACTTCCGTGTGCAAATATTATTGTATGATATTATTTGTCAACACTGTCTATTAGATGTTAGATACTAGACGTTCTATCATCGTAAACCAACAGGAGATTTTCAAACCTTCAAACGTTGTTCCCGGTTTAATACAAGTTATATCCTGTCTACTCCAGATGTGAGCAATGTCGCATCGCAACGCCTTGAGGCTGTCTACACTGGATGCGTCAAAGCAAAGCAAGCTTCACTTAAATGGAAATTAAGATTTTTTTTACATTTCTTTCATTTTACATTTCTTAAAAAGTAGCCTATACATTTTAGAGCTAGAGATGTTCTGTCAAGGACTGATGGTTTTAACACCTGGGACATTTGCCCTAGCAGCCACTAGAGGTCACTAGGAGGACTAAGACTTTTAGTTTGAAGTTTTGCTTTAGGTTTTGGTTCAGTTGTGTCTCTGTTCTCTGTGTTTCCAGTGATTAATCCCAGCTGTGTCCTGTTACCCTTGTTATTAATATATATTAATATTATTGTGTATATAATGCCCTCATGTTCATTTGTCTTTGTCAGTTCTTTTCCTTTGTGGATGTAACAGTTTGTTCTGGTGCCATGTTTTGAATCATTTATGTTTAGGTTTATTAAAAAGCCTGCTCATAGATCCTCCTTCTCTCGCCTCTTTCCAGCAAACGTTACAATGGTGGTGTTATACAGAAGCAAGAAAAATCTGCAATTGAGACATTAATAGGTTGTCATTACAAGCAGTATTAGCAAACTTTGATTTTAAAGATTTATTCAGCTTATTCTAGCAAAGCTACAGTGCAATGATGAAGTATTTGCCCCTTCCTAATTTCTTCTATTTTGTGTGTTTTTCATACTAAATTGTTTTAGATTTTCAAACGAGGTATAACATAAAACAAAGGCAACCTGAGTAACCCAAAATACAGTATAGTTTTCAATTATTTATATATATATACATACTGGGTTGGGAAGTGACGGAATACATGTAACAGGATCAGATGGAAAACATATGTGCATATAAATGATGCGATCCAAAGTGCATTTGAACAGCGGTTAAACACTTTTTATGATGTGTTACATTAATACGAGCAGACAGAGAAGCATGTTTGGAGCAGCATAAATAGAAATAAACTTTGTGTAAATTTTCAGCTTTACGCTAAGCTAAATATTTCTAGCCATTTTACATGCACATGTTACCAGGGACGGTCATATTTAGTTTTTATCAAGGAAATTCACGTTAGATCACATTTTTTTTTTTTTTTTCTAGAAAGACCTTTGATGTTAGGGCAAAAATCATATTCTTGATAATACATTTTGTGTTGTTTTCCTGTAAAAATATCTTAAAATTCTTAAAACAAGATTCGTTTGATTTATCTTGTTTAGAAACAACACTGCATAAGATATTTAGTTTTTTCAGACATGTATTTTGTTTCACTGTACTAGCAGAGTTTCTATAGTCAAAACAAGTGAAAAACTCTACAAGTGCTGAAGAAGTAATCCAAAGTATTTAGAATACATTACTGACCTTCAGTAATCGGAATACACTACAAGTTACATTTTACAGCATGTATTATGTAATCTGTAGTGCAATACATTTCAGAAGTAACCCTCCCAACCCTGTATATGAATACATATACATACATATTGAAGCAAAAAAGTTATCCAACACCTATATCACCCATGTGAAAAAAATACTGCCCCCTTAAACTTAATGGCTGGTTGTGCCACCTTTAGCAGCAACAACTGCAAGCAAACACTTCCGATAACTGGAGATCAGTCTTTCACAATGCTGTGGTGGAATTTTGGCCCACTCTTCTTAGCAGAACTGCTTAAATTCAGCCACATTTGAGGGTTTTCGAGCATGACCTGCCAGTTTAATGTCCTGGCACATTATCTTTTTAGAGGACTTTCACTAGGCCACTCCAAAACTTTCAGTTTGCTTCTTTGAGCCATTCAGGGGTGGGCTTACTCATATGCTTTTGGATCATTGTTTTGCTGCATAATCCAGTTGTGATTGATCTTCAACTCATGGACAGTTGACCAGATATTCTCCTTTAGGATTTCTTGTTAGAAAGCAGAATTCATGTTTCCCTCAATCAATCAAAGTTCTACTTTTGACTCATCAGATCAAAGAATATTCTCCCAAAATGTTTGAGGATAATCAAGGTGTGTTTTGACAAAATTCAGATGAGCCTTAATGTTCTTCTGGGTTAGCAGTGGTTTTCGCCTTGCCACTCTTCCATGGATGGCATTTTTGGCCAGTGGCTTTCTGATAGTGGAGTCATGAACAGTGACCTTTATTGATGCAAGGGAGGCCTGCAGTTCTTTAGAAGTTGTCTTTGCCTTTTTTGTGACTTCCTGAATGAGTCGTCGCTGTGCTCTTTGAGGACTTTTGGAAGGTCGGCCACTTCTGGGAAGGTTCACTACTGTGCTAAGTTTTCTCCATTTGGAGATAATGGCTCTTACTGTGGTTCTTTGGAGTCCCAGAGCCTTTGAAATAGCTTTGTAACCCATCCCAGACTGATGTCATGTGATTTCAATCCCCCTTTTCCTCATCATTTCTGGAATTTATTTCAATCTTGACATAGTGTGCTACTGGGTGAGAACTTTTAGCTATCTTTATGCTGCTGAAAAAAATATATTTAGGTGTGGATTTGATTGAACAGGGCCTCAGCCGTTGTTTTATGTTAGATTTTGTTTGAATTTTTGAAGATACACAGAAAACCCCCCCCAGAAGAAATCAGGATGGGGCAAATAATTTTTCACATTACATAGCAATCTAAAAAGCACAGCACAATGTTACACTTGTTTGACATTTAGAGGACATTTAATCTACACAATATGAGCACAGCAAGCAATAGCAGGGAGCACTGTCTCTATTTTAGATTGTGTGCTGGAGTTTCAACTGTGCAACACTGTAACACAAATGGTATTAAGATTCAAGGAAAGTCTTGAGGAATTGTGCTTGACAGATACATAGTGGAGTCCAGCCAAATAATTACTCCCGCAGGCAAATTCTGATTCCACTGCGAACATGCATCCACAATCTTTCTCCCAGTTATAGCGGCCAGTGACCATTAAAGGAGAACTTTATTAAATGTGGCATACACAGAGGGAATGCAAAGGCATGGCGGAGGACCTGTTGCCATGTACAGATTTCGAGTTAAATTTCTGACTGACCTACTATGAGAAGTGAGTGAGAAATGTTGCAAAAAGCTTGCTGTGTTATCAGAAGCAACAAGCTTGAGTTTGATAGAAGAACAACATTTGCAAATTTGCAAATCTTATGACATTAAGAAAGCTGGCTCCTTGGCCCTATGCCAGCATCTTTGTCCAAGTTTACATGACTTATCTTGGATTATTCTTCATTACCATTTTCACCTCCAAGTGACTTAGGTTTGAGGGAGAGGTTTGCTTCTTGAATTTGACACCACGGCAATCTGTAGATGCAATCTACTTTGTTTATTTAGTCGCCTTGAGGTTTGAATCATGTCTTATCATTTGAATCATGTCTTATCCTTAACACAATACAGCATTTTATTCTTGATTTTTAGAGTTGAATGAGGGGGTAACAAGCACAGCTACAAGACAAATTGACTAGCAATATGCACATTGAAAGCTGTTGCTGTTGGGTACCAGGTTTGAACTTCCCAACACATACTGTAATTTGTTGTGACTTTGTAGATTTCCCTGTCATGTTTGATTTAATTATATAGCTAACATTATGGTTACAAATATTGTGAGCTCAACTGGGGAAAACAAGAGTCCTATAATGCCATTCACTCACAGTCCCTTAAACATGGTTAAGGTATGTTCAACATGACAGGAAAGAGGTCACTAAGTTGCTGTTCTATTGGTTATTAGTTGTCAGTTCTACTGTGTCCAGATGCATTAGGAGACGGCTCACATAAACTACATATTTTATGCTTTATATGTATATTAATTGTTAATTTTACTACAAAGAGCACATTGTAAATGCCTGCTTCTTTTCATGAATATAAGTGAAATGCAGGGACTAGGTTCATTCTGAGCTTAAACTATTCGTTTTTTTTCTCCAGTTCTGGTGTTCCGCTGCCTCCTTTCCAAATGTTAACTGGTTAGAATGAAATGAAAGAATGTTTAATAACACTCTTTTTAAAATTACAGTACTCCATGCTAAGGATTGGTGATAACCCAGTTTCAGTGTTTCCAGATATCTCAAGAAAAAAGGGACCTTTTCAGGAAATACAAGCTCAAAATAAGGGACTTGCCTCAACCAAAATGAGTGAAAATAAACAATTCATTTTATTTTTCCATGTGGGGGAATTATCAGCATAGAAAACATAACAAGCAATGTATACAAAAGCCTATATAAAATAACGCCATTTCAATAAATGTATTCTTAATGCTAAATGTATCCCAAAAATATTTTAAATATTTCAAAAATACATTTGGCCATCTAAAATCTACAACTAGACGAAATCTCTTTCTCCTGCATGCATGCACACACTGCTTGGGTGTGTTTGTACTAAACTTCCATCTTATGCGGGTCAAATTATTTTATTTAAACATTTATAATTAATGGAAAGTTATTGGAAATAACTTAGGATTATCTGGATTAACCATGCATGTATCCTAAGTAATTATATACTATATAGTTTTCTAAAAGGTTTTCAGCATGTCACAGAAGGCTATATCCGCAGTGTGCATTAAAGGTTCATTCAGAAATGTTTTCCTCATTAAAAATTATTTACCTCTAAAGAAATTAATTGTAATTTTGAAACATGTGTAAAATCATCCCCACTCAAAAGAGACGAGAACTAGTCATATCAGTAACCTTATAAAAGCTGTTATTACATGGGATGGGGCGCCCTAATGGGGGCTGCCATTTTAGAATCACATGACCAGCTGAATACTACTCAATTAAACTCAGTAACCATTTTGTTATTGGAGACTTTCATTCTTGGATTAAATTAATCCATTTAATCCACAATCAGCCATTAATCCAAATTAATGGCTGATTGTGAATAGTAATTTTTACAATAGCATCATGTGGCAGGGCGGAGTGCGGGGCAGGGCCGTGATTCTGCACACCCAGCCCCTAATTAGGCTGATTAAGCCAGAGTGGGATAAAGGTGACCGGAGACGGCAGTGCGACAGAGATAAGAGAGTTACGGCAGATGCCTGACACCTGTGTGTATTTGTCTTTTTGCTTAAGTTTATTATTAAATTATTATTTATATTGTTAAGCCGGTTCTCGCCACCTCCTTTCCATTGAACTGTGTTACACTGGTGCCGGAACCCAGGAAGGAGGAGGGATGCGCCATAGTAGAGTCCTCACCACTACCAACCACCCCAAAGGAGCAGCCGCGGCCATCCACCAAGGGATGGAGGAGCCTGGCCGCCTGAGAGTGGAGGAATAGCCGCCGAATGCGAGGGGAGGCGGGGCTCCTAGCCGACCACCTGGAGCAGTCAGAGCCGCTGCCAGGGGTGGAGGAGGCTCCTACCAGCCGCTAAAATGTGGCAGGGTTAGAAAACCACCGACTGCGAGCGGGGAGAGGATACTGGCCGAACGCCTGGAGCGGGAGGACCGTTGCAAGGGGCGGGGGAGTCCCCTTCTGTCCACCGAAAATGCAGCAGGGCATTCCGTCCGACAGGGGCTGGATGACTGCCTTCAATCCGCCTGGGGATGCACGGCTGTCATACACTACAGGGTGGAGGAGTGACCGAGGACCAGGCTACAGCAAATCGGATCGAATAATTTTTTTTATCTATCTCTCTCCTCTCTCTCCCGCTGCCATTCTCTCTCTTTATAAATATTATTGTGTTTTTGGTTGGTATTATCACTGTTAAAGTGTGTAAGTACCGCTTTTTTTTTTTTTTGTTATTATTGTTGTTTATCCCCTCCCAGATCCAGGAAGTCGGGGATGACCTGCCGTCAGACGGGGCCGGAAAGGCAATTGTTTTCAGTGCCTGGTGACGTAATCTTATTATTGAGAGTTGATTAAACAGTAAAACACTGACTATTCCCCTGTTTTGTAAAGTGCCATTGGATACTTACATTTGGGAATGTCTGGATTGGATTAGCCTACATCATTTGCCAATTATGCAGTGAATATATAGTTCATTCCCTTAATAAAGAGTTTTGTAATTTTTTTCAATTTTCATTTTTTATTTATTATTAAAATTATTATTATTATTACATTTAATCATTTTTTGGCTTGGAATAATATATTGCAAAATAATTAATTTTAAAACTGGTTGATTTGTATTAAGGCCTAAAAAATAAAATATATATATGAATGAATGCAGCTTGGTGCTAACCATTTCACTGAAGCATACCATAATGTGAAGCTAGTTCTTGCACTGATGCCGGACATTAGTTTATTTTTTTTAATTTATATTTTGGTTTATGTCTATCATGTTCCAAATAAAAATGAAAATAAATAATAATAATAATAAAATCACACACAAAAATCAAGTGCCTTTCATTTGTTAAGTATTTAATTCACTAGATTTTCCCAAAATAGGCATTACCTCATGATAATTTTATATATAAACCATCAACCAGTGGTTGATTTTCCAGACAAAATTACTAATATCATATAAATACCATGATATTCTAACCGTGATATAAAATGAATTAAATGATCAAATATTGTTTTGGTCATACACCCACCACTAATTTTCATGCCAAGGTTTTGTTAAAGCTGAATTTTAGATGGTAACTTGATCACTCTGACTCATTCTGTTTTGCAGTCACAAAGCTCACAAAAATAAAGTGTTTCCTTCAAAAATAGAAAATATTATTATGGTAATACGATTTTACAGAGTGCTATTAGTTTTATGGTATCAGATTGATGACACAATCTAACCATGTTTTATCTATAACTGGTTCAGGACCAAATAATCATCAGAACATTTCCACCCTACACTCTTGGCCTTTTCAAACACCCACATGGGCTGTCTATTGAAGCCAAACAACCCTGCCAGTAACAGCTTTATTTTCTGCAGATGAGCGTTTCTATCAACTGGCACCCCGAAGCAGCAACAGCTGGTTAATGTGAAAAAGAGCGGAGCAGGCCAATATTGAATGCACTTCCATTTTGATGGCATCTCTTTGAGATGAATCAGAGGGCTAAATTGGATTTTGCTGGGCAGTGTCCTGAAGCGCTGTGCAGATGTTGCTTTTACCCATTCACTTGTCCTGATGGTGCAGTGTGTACCTAGTTTTTCAAAGTCAGAAATCATTCCAGTCCAATTCAACACACAGAGCTTCTAATCAGTTCCCTTTCGTAGGAACTTGAGCTCCATAATCACACTGGGACACGCCCTGAGTGTCACGTGGTCTGAAGCCCTTATACAATCACAGCAATTTTTTGGCTGTACAAATTTTGACTGTATAAATGTATACATCTCTCTCCTGTTTGCCCTTTGGCAAGTATTGGAATTAGTTTGCCGCTGTAAGTGCCTTGAATGTCCGACAACCAGAATATGGTTCAGTTTTCCCCTGCAGCTTGCTTGGGAGTGAACAGAAAAAACAAAACAAAAAAACAATGCTTCTCGATTTAAGCCTCTGTCTCCATGACCAAGGGTCTCGAGATATGCATAACAGAATTCAATGTTAAGCAAGCACACACATACACTCCACAAGTTGTCCCCCATAAGAATGCTGGGGCCGTCAATGGGGTTGTTCTGACTGACGTTACTGTTTGGGAAGCCCCATTTTGATATGGGAAATTCACTCACTCTTAGAAAAATGAGCAATAGAGGAGATTCCCCCTTCTCAGAAGGAAGGAAGCTTTTTACATTATTTTCTGGTCCTGAAAAAAGATGGCGGCTTTCATCCCATTCTGCATTTTGATACGTTTGAATTTCGTTCTAATGAAATGTCAATTCAGAATGATCACACAGAAACAAATAATGTCACAAGTGCAGCAGGGGGACTGGTTTGTGACAATAGATTTGAAGGACATTTATTTCCATATTCAAATGGACCCACCTTTTGATGTCAGGCATTCCATTGGGACAGGAATGTGTCGTGGGTAGATCTCCTGTCCAGACAGGACTTGCCCAGGGAGTGGACATTACATCCTCAGATTATGGAATAAACCTGGAGAAGGTTCGGCAGAGCAGAAATGGACCTGTTCGCTTCGAGCAAGAAGTTTGGTTTTCCCTCTTGATTCCATTCTGAATGCTAGAGCTCCATCAACTGGGAAGCTTTATACATTCAAGTGACATATTTTTGCTTCTTGGTGTACAGCACAAGGTGAAAGTCCAGATCACTGCCTTGTTGGTACAGTGATGTATTTTTTTTTGCAAGAGCGTTTTGGGGCTGGGGTTGCCCCGGCAACGCTTAAAATCTATGTTGCCACTATACCAGCTGAGCATGCACTTATTAATGGAGTCTCATTATATGTGCGGGGTACACAGGTTTAGACCTTTTAATCCCATCCGCATTCCTTTAAGGGATTTATCTGTTGTTTTAGAGGTGCTCTCTGGTTCTACATCTGAGCCCTTGGCAACAGTTTCTGATAAGTTTCTGACTCTTAAAATGGCCCTGCTAGTAGCATTGGCATTGTTTTAAAGGGTTGGTGATTTACATGCCCTGTCGATCAATCCCTTATGTATGGATTTTGCGCCAGGGTGTTCAAGAGAGGTGTTAAGACCACATTTGGGCTATTTGCCCAAGGTCGTTTCTACATCATTTAGCTGACAGACTATGGTTCATTTTCAGGCTTTCTATCCTCCCCCATTTTAGTCGAAGGAGCACAAAAGATTGCATTTGCTTTGCCCTGTTTGAGCACTGTGAGTTTATGTTGACCATACTATTCAGTGGCATAAGTCAAAGCAGTTGTGTGCTTTGTTGGCCGCAAAAGGGGTATTTTGGTGTCCAAGCAAATGTCTCATTGGCTTATTGATGCAATTTCAAGTGCTTACGAAGCGTGTGGTTTACCTTCGGCTTCAGGTATTCGAGTCCATTCTACAAAGAGCATGTCATCCTCATGTGCTTTGGCTAGAGATGCATCCTTGGAGGACATTTGTATGGCGGCAGGTCATCTCCGCATACATTTGTTAGATTTTATCATCTGAATGTGGGTTTGACTCCTGCTTCCCAGTTTCTCTCTGTTGGAACAGGAGTAAACTCATAATTCCCTCTGTTCAGATGCTTTAGCTTGCTTGTGCACCGTTATATGCTTGCCACAGGGGCGTAGACAGCTACTGTATGCATGGCGTGACTATATATAGTTGCCAATACGATTATGTAGCTCGAGTTCAAATGAAAGGGAACGTCTTGGTCACGTGAAGCGTAACCCTGGTTCCCTGAGTGGGAACGAGATGCTGCGTAAGCTGGCCATACTCTCTAGCATCTGCATAGGCTCGTGCCTTCCTGCAGACTCGATGGCATGAAAACTAGTGCCTTTTGGAGTTTGTGACATAGCTCCAAAGGGGCGTCGCTTAAGCACAATGAGACAATAAATTGGCATGACTGTATAAGGGCTTCAGACCATGTGACACTCAGGGCATGTTCAAATGCGATTATGGAGCGTCTCTACACTTCCTGTAACCGAGATGTTTTCCTCTAATCTCAGATCTTGCAAACAAGTCCAACCCTATATTTGAACTTCTCACATTTTTATTTATCTGTGATGTCTGCATGACTATTTAGAGAAACGTATATGGAAGCATACTTGATCTTACAAAAGCCTCTGAAGTTCCTCACATCACGTCACTCTGACCTGAATGACCAAAGCACAAGATCTATAAAGCCACTTGCAAACATTTTCTATGACATGTGAACTTAAGTTGTACAAACAGCATCAGATTCCAAATCATATCCTACATATCCTGGCATTCCTATTTTTTTTATTTTAACTAATGTCTTTCTTTCTTAAATGGAACCCAAAAGTAGAAGTTAAGCAGAATTTTAGAAACTGACAGAAGTCTCACTTTTATTGTATAGAAAAATAGAACGTCTACATTCTTCAAAAACATAAAAAAAGCTTTATACAACAATTTTATCAAAATGTTAAGGTAAAGTATACACATGTAAGGGTGGCAAACAATTTAATATTTCACTCCAGATCTCTATAGGGCAGATATAGAACACCTATAGAACAACAGAAGTTGAGATACTAAAAATAGGGTTTATGGTAAATGTAAGTGTTTCACAAACACAGTTCGCAGCCAAGCACATGATAAAATTATGGTTATGGATGGCCTGTCAAAGCATAAAACTTAAAAACAGCTTGCTTTTCATTGTCCTTTCTTTCTCTCTACCCCCACCATTTTATTACATTTCAGTTTCCTTTTGTATGAGAGAAACAAAAAGATTCTTCCTATGATTATTCCTGCTACTTACAAAAAGACAAACAGTGATTTGTTGTTGAAATATGAGTTAGTTTGGAGAAACAGCACAAATCAAAACAATTCAACAAAAAGGAAAGAGGCAATCAAGCATTGGCAACAAAAAAACAACAACTGAAAGTTATTGTAAAAATAGCTGGGTGTGCTATACAAAGAAAAAGAAAAAAAAAATACTTTTGAAAAATATTTCTCATGCTTGCAATAATTAGAAATCTGGAAAAAATTGTCTTTGCTATCAAAACTTGCTTAACCTGAAATCTCAAAGAGGAAATTACATTCTTGTTTGTTTTTCCAACTTTAATGCAAAAATATATAAATACTCATTAATCAATTGTAAAATTAATTATCCAGATAGAACAAACTAAAACACGTTATCTACAGGGTTCAAAGGAACAGAATTAGCCATGAAAACCATGTGTTTGAAATAACAAAGTGAGCAGCTTACCTTGATAATGGGCACTAAAACCTTTATATCGATGGTTGCTGTCAGTTACAAAGTGTAACCTCAGCCAGTTCTTGTTGCTAACAATAGGAGATGGGACATTCATTCCAGATAACCTGTAAAAACAAGAAGGGAGGTTATATAAACTTGTTACAGGATGCTGCCTATTAGCAAAAACAAGCAATAATGTCCCATTTGCTGATGAGCTGTGCCTTTTGGGCCAAGAAAACAGCAAACATTTATACCACATGACAAATATTTACAGGGCAGTGAAAACATGTTGTGTAGATGCACAATGTCAGGAACAATGATTGAAAACACGGTCAAAAAAGTTGAAATGATCTGTCTGTTAAGGCCATGAAAGAAGACTTTTGGTTTGCCAAGATTTTATCTTTTGTCACCAATCTAATTCTATGACATTTTGAGGCATGACACTGGACACACAACAGAGTAAATGTACCTTAACACTTGGTTCACTATTAGTGAAATGCAAGATAGAGCAGCAAGTTCCCTGGACACTTTTGGGGGGAAATCCACATTCATACACACTGGAAGTACTGACAAGCAAAGAACTTTGATGTGTCTATGTGTGCAGTGTGTCATGAATCTGTGTGGTGCTGCAACAGAGGACAAAGGTCATTCGAACCCACCACCACCCCCCCACCCGTCAAAATGCTCCATCTTCATACTACATCTGTCTTACTTTATTAATGACTAACTGGAGATGTCATTAAAGGACACGACCACATGAATCACACTTTAATGGCCTTCACAGGCTGGAGCGGTGCCATATCATTACTGTTATCTTTCTTCCCCTCTCTCCCTCTCACTCACTCTTTCACCCTAACACAGGGACACATACACATAGGGCAGACCAGGGATATTTGTTGCATGTTTTATTAAAGTGAATATTTTATATAAGTGAAGTCCATTTTTTATAGGCACATACCTTAAAGTAATAGTGGTGCTAGTTGTCAAACTACTTGGGGCAAGTTTGGGGTAAATGGAACCTAACTTCCTATTGGAATATTTTCAGCAGAATTTAAGGGACTTTTTAATATTAGGATGAAATGGGCAGATTAATTTATATTAAGTTTTATCACTTGAGCATGTTACCACGGAGACATAGCAAGCGTGGAGGCTTCACGCTATTCTCCGCGGCATCCACGCACAACTCACTACGCACCCCACCGAGAGCGAACCACATTATAGTGACTACGAGGGGCTTACCCCATGTGACTCTAACCTCCCTAGTAACTGGGCCAATTTGGTTGCTTAGGAGACCTGACTGGAGACACTCAGCACGCCCTGGTTTCAAACTCGCGACTCCAAGGGTGGTAGTCAGCGTCTTTACTCGCTGAGCTACCCAGGTCCCCACTGTTAATTTAAACAAAAAAATTAATGTTATATTAGTTCAATTTTCCACCCCTAGTACATTCATAACATTTAAAACACGCTTGATGACTTGCCCCAATAAAAAAAAACTTGCCCTGAAAACACTAGAAAAATCTACTTTCATCATATAGTTGCCACTTGGTTTAATGTATGACATTGTGGTTGTATCGTGTTCACTTGACAGCTACAGCAAAAATTTTATAATATTGGGATTTCAGTTGGTTGACTGAATTCACAAAAAATATTCTAATTTAAGAGGGTTTTGAACCAGGTTTCTGAAACCACTCCTTGTAAAATCACATATTTGTGCTTTTGGACTCTTGACTCAAAACCATATATTTACTGAGAAATAAACCCTTGAGAAAACCTCCTAGTGTGACATTTCTCTCAGCTTTGCTTTGTCAATGTTCCCGTGGCCTACAAATACAAAATGTAAACATTATAAACCTCACATCTTATGGCATGCCATATTTATGTTTACATTACAGACATATTTTGCTTGGCTTCACAAAACAAAGCATATCATGTACAGGAATTTAAAGAGCTTTGTAAGCCTCCCAAAGGGACAACTGACTTCCCGGGCTCTGAGTAATGTATGTTTAAAAAATTTATACAATTTTACATCAAACTTGCATGAATATGTTTGTCCAAGTCTTGTTATGCTGTGGCATTGTCACAAAACAACAAGACTTGTGCATGTAAACCATTCCATCTCCATAATTCTACATGCCTTGGCAAATTTAAAACATCTGAAATGGAGTTTAACAGAGTTAAACCTCTGTTCCTATAAAGAACCTAAATGACTTATGATGTTAGGGTCAAAACCATTTAAGTACTGCTGTTTCATGAGCATAATCTAATTTAAGAAATTAAGTATGGGAAATGCCCCTCTTAAATTTAAAGGGATACTGTAACACAAAAAGTAAAAATAAATAAATAAATATACATAAAAAGTTTAGTTTTATCCCATTTTGCATGATGTTACAAAGGGGTGGGAATCAGCAGGGATTTGGCGATACAATATTATATCCATATCTGGGCCACAGTATGATGGATATGATAATATTGCAATACTTTCTTTCGTGTTTTTACAAAACTGTGAAATATTCCTCCTTTATTAACCATTTTCTTATTCATCTTCTTTGAATTTCAGTGCTTTGGTAATGAGTACTGAACATACTGCTTAACTTCATCATAGTGACATAGAAGCAACATTATAGGTATGTCAGTGTCAGTGAAAAATGATTCCAGTTTGTTTAACATCTACTTGAAAACCATCTACCATGCTGAATGTGCAAAGTTACTTAAATATAAAACAAGCTATAGAGCTCACATTGTCTTATTACGCCTTCTAACGCACTTTTGAGTGGTGGATCTCTTCCCAATATTCTGTAGAAGCATCCCTTTTCACTAGTTGCAAAAGATTTTTGGACCCCCTGTTTACACTGATGGGGAATGATCTGCAATTATATAGCGCCTTTTTAACCTTAACGGTATTCAAAGCGCTTTACACTGTGACTCATTCACCCATTCACACACACATTTATATACCAATGGTGGCAGAGCTGCCATGCAAGGTGCTAGCCTGCCATTGGGAGCAACCTGGGGTTCAGTGTCTTGCCCAAGGCCACTTTGGCATGTGGAGTGAAGTGGGCTGGGATTCGAACCACCAACCCTACGATTTGTGGCTGACCCGCTCTACCAGTCCCTTTGGGACATATTTTGATATTTCAAAAAGTACAGGCAACAAAGAAAAATAACGCACCTCCCTGATGCTTGTCTGCTATAGGGTTTAGATGATCCAGGAACACACAACATTATCACTCACGTAAATTCATGGCTGACTCGAGCATGTCAGTGATTTCCCCCTCACCTCTGAAGAGAAATATGGGCCATTCTTTAATTGTAAACTGAATTTCAGTGCACCAGTGGCTTTAATTTAGCTTAGTATTGATGTGATTGTTCTGTGTGGGAGTAGCTCTCTTGAATAGCACGTTTCCACATTTGCAATTGCATGACAGTTTTATTAAATAAGTGTGTTTTGCAGTAACATAATTTCTCCAGAGAAGGAGTGGCTGGCAGGGTTTGAATCAACCCTTAACTCCAGAACTCTGATTCCTCACCCACACTATCTATTCTACCCCTGAATAAATAACCATGCACACCAATAAACTCTTTCACATGGATAGATGTAATTTAATCAACATAGCTCACTGTAAGTTGTCTGCTCAATGGTGTGCACGGGGTGTGTGCATGTTTGTGTATAGATGTGTGTGGATGTTTGTTAGACTACATCAGAAGGCAAGGTCAGCAAAAGGATTAGGTGGTTATCAAACACATGGATGAGCAAGGAGCTTTAGAAAATCCCACCATGTCCATGAATTTAATCCAAATGGAGCTTATAAACTGTACATAAAAAGCACAAGCTGATATGGTGTTGGTGCTTCAAGCACTGGAATCTAATACTGCTCAACAATGTGTACAAATATCATGCTATGATACAGAAAAATCTATTCTCGCAAAATGCAACGCATATAAATATTCATAAGAAAAGTAAAACTAGTTCAAACAATTCCAATTTTGTCCCAGTTGCCGCTGATCTCTTGAAGCATCAGCTATTGATTACTATACGATTCAGAAATACAGTATCATTACAAAGGCAGTTCCAGCCCTAAAAACCAAACAAGACATAAAAATGGTAGAAGCAGTAAGAGTAGTATACGTAGTATGCCCTTTGGAAATCTGACATTTTCTGCAGTGCTCTTCATGTAGAGTTCAAACTTTAAAGTGGTGGTTGACACTAGTATTGAGTGGTGCACTGACACTCTGATGCGAATCTTGAGGATGTGGCTTCACGATTGCTGTAGCAAGTGGATATCTACAGCCTGTCTGCAGATTAATATTGTGGTGGATGAGGGTTTAAGATATCTAAAGGGCATGGCAAGGAATACTCAATCTTTGGGGAGTAGTTCTTTCAATTAGTTAAACTCCTACTTAAACTTGGGAAATTTTTGTTATATATATACGATTTTTGCCCTAATATCAAAGGTATTTGATCAAAAGGTTTTAACGATCATGAGAACTGCACTGGGCGCAAATGTAACTTTGTTATGTCAATGGCCTTCAGCTTCCGAATTAAAAGGCCTATGCAAAAAATAGGCCTATGATGACTAACACCCTGTCTATACCAGACACAAGCATCACGTCGCATCAAAAGCAAAAAGGTCCTATTGTAAGTCAACACTGGAAATGTCTGTTGTGGTGGCACGTCGACAGTAAATAGATGCTCCGTTCCATTTTGCACTGCACACACAGGCACTACTCTGGCCAACAATACATATAAAGGGTTTAGAATGTTTGCTTTGAGGTGTCTAGTTTAGAGAGCCTTATGTGGATAGAGGATGTGGATGGAGGACCATTGAATCAAGACACTGTCATGGCCAGCCCAAACCCCAGACCTAAACTTTAGTGCATTTGTTTGCTAAAGCTAAAGTTGTTAGTGAAAAAAATCATTTTTGTTAATTTGACCAGTTGTTATTTTGACAAAAAATGCTCTAAATGACAATATTTTTATTTGGAATTTGGGAGAAAATTTGTCAGTACTTTTTATTTTTAATTTTACTCAAACACATACCTATAAATAATAAAACCAGAGAAACTGATAATCTTGCAGTGGTCTCTTAATTTTTCCAGAGCTTTATACATCAAAGGCATCAGAAAATACAAATAAATTGTATTGCATGGAAAAAAACTTCTAAGAAGTTGTTGAAAGTTGAGAACAAAAGGTTGGGTTGGGAGAGGCTGCATCTAAAATACCCTTACAAAGATCTTCCTGTCCCTCTGTAGACAGAAAGCCTTCAAGGTCTCTGAGATGCCAGTGCCAGTCAATGTATAGTGACACTAAGAATGACTAATGCAGAATCATTATCATTCAACTAAGGCAACATCTTCATCATCAAGCACACAGAAATGACCTTTACAGATCTAACATTTACATTAATAACTTTAAACATGCCAAAGACACCCGGAAGGAAAGATAATGTAGAGCCAAACCAAATCAAACAAAAATTACACACTGGTTTACAATTCAGACAAGATTATATGCCAGCTTTAATACAGAGTGAATGTGGCAAATTTCAGATGCTTCTTCTGTGGCTGTGATGAATGTGAATGGCCCATTGAAATCAATAAAATGAAATGCATCAGAAGACACCATAGAGCATGCTCAGACTCCAGACATTGGAATGTGCCTTCAAAACACACTGTCTACCTTAACAGTAAATAAATAAATAAATAAACACTTCAGTAAAGGGAATTGAGACAAAAGAGAGAGAGAGCCTTCTCCATGAGGTAAAGGAAAATAAGAGCCTATCATCATTGACCATAATGGACTTGGCAAGCTTTTAAGCATTTGCCATTCGAGTCTCATCCCTTTTTCAGATCAATAGCTCTCAGTGGTTCTGTGCAAAATTAGGAGAGGATTCATTATTAGCAAATGACAGCCGTTAGCATGTTCCTTAATCAAGGAATCTGTCTTAATTGCCTGGCTTCTAATTAAGACAGGTGGCACTGCTAACATAGAAGCATTTTGGCACACACACACACGCATGCACGCACGCACGCACACACGCACACACACACACACACAGTTTTTATACAAAGCTATTTTGGTAACACTTTCCATGAAGCACATTTTATAATGCATTGTTAAGTAATTATAATGCATTAGTAATGTTTCATACCTTATAATATGTTATTCTTCTCATACATAATTGTAACCATAATTATAATAAATTATACTACTTACATATTCATAGTTATCCCTTAGAGTATAATGCATTATAACACCAGCAACATCCAATTTTATCAGCAGGTGATAATGTATTATCTATATTTGTTATATATATATACATAATAGGTATGCTTTAAGTAAAGAGACAAAAGCAATGTCTTCTTATAAACATCCTTATTATATTTTTATGTGGTTATAAGACTTTACAACTCATACTGGAAATTATATACATTACACATGCACAAAATACAAATAACACCTGAAGGGGTGGATTTACCCCTGTCTCTTCAGCCTATTGATGAGTTGAATACATTTACTAGCAATTGTTAAAATCAAAAGGTAATCAAAGTGTTGTAGTCATGTGCATGTATTCTGGTTATGTTGCTGTTTAATTATGAATGTTACAGGTCATTTGTGTATTTGACCTCTGAGGTGTGACTGAGGGTCTGACCCATGTCAGGAATGCAGTTACCAGTGCTTGCTTATTTAGCCCGGCTCCAAGAGAACAGATATACTGTACATGATATGGCCTGTATCCCAACCTTGAGAGGAATGTTGTTTTCTGTCTAATTATATCAAGGATTGTTTGTAGTTTTGAGAATCATGTGACTAAGTCACAGAAACTGGATTCCAGTGTATGTAAAGTGAAGTCTCACCTCTGACACATTTCTGTTTATTAACTTGAATTAGTGTTTTAAAAATAGAATCTTTGAATTACTGTTGAATTGCATTCACATAGTTGAACTGAACAACATACGCCCTGTTTTTAGAGCAGAGCTATGCCATAAGCCATAAGCAGAAAGTCAGCGGGCATGATCATGAAATTTTGGTATTTTCGTGCAAGCATGCGCTAAACTTATGCACAAGTGGGTTAGGTAAATTTGCACGTTTAACATGCAAATGGGCTGGATTAAGTGCAATTTAATTCTGAGATTTCCTCCGGTTATTATTATATAGATACAGTCCATTATTATATTGCGGACAGTCCATTTACACTCCAACTTCTTATGAATGATTTGGTTTATGCAACACCGATATAAACCAAATCATTCATAAGAAGTTGGAGTGTAAATGGACTGTATGCAATGAATTAGAAGAATTTAAAATTAAGTTATTTTGTGCATTAAATGCGTCCTTGATGGGAATATTTCAATGAGAGTGACACACTCCTTTTATACTCATGGAAAATGTGATTCTCATCTGAATTTGGATGTAGGCCCCATTCAATTACAGAGAATGTAAGCATTTGTATTAACAGCAATTGTATTGGCACACACTTCACGTTTGTAATAAATTAAATTAATTTAATTAAACAAGATAAAAATAAACCAAAAACATTTCTAAATTGAAATTACACTTCAAACAAAACTAAAATATAATCAAAATAATAAAGTATATACAATTGTAAATTTAAACATAATAATAATTCAAAAATAAATCATGACCTATAGATAGATTAACACAAATCTCATAAATTTAATTTCATATACAGTAAGACTCATATAAAACTCTGATTGGCAGGGACATAATTTGATGTTCCACTTTATTTTCGGAGTTTGGAAATTAACTTTATTATCACCTGCTGGTGGAATCTCCAAACTGCAAATGCAGGAACTGAGTTTAACCTTTGTGCTAAGACATGGTTCAAACGTGTGCACATACACCCACAACAGTGCAAACACTCCCACACATGCCCACTTCCACTGGCACAACAATTGCGATTAGAATTACCGCTCTTACGAAAATTGAATAAGATGTTAATAGACATGGGGGTAGAATATGCGGGGGATGCGGGGGACATGTCTCCTCCTCACTTTCAATAAAACCCAAGTAAACTCTCTCTCTATTGATTGAAACTTCAACTTTGACTCCTGGTCATCATTGTTCATACTGGTCTCTTTACTGGGTAAAACTCCTATTCCTCACACATCCATTCATTGTACATTTTGAGATATTATGAAACAGACTTGTAAAGCTACAAGTTTAAAATATATCAGAAACTCTCTCTTGAGAAAGAAATGTGTATGTTGATGACACATGCTGCCAATCTTGGGGGGTAAAAACACCTAAAAACATAATCAAACTGATTCTATAATGGACTCTTTTCAATAAACTTTAAACTTTAGCCTTATTTTATAAATAACTTCCATTTTATAAGTTTTACTTGTAATGTATTGTAAGTTAAAAGTTTACATTATGGCTGTTTATAAGAAGATATTGCTTTTGTACCATTACTTGCAAAGACAAGTCATATGATCATATCATAAAGCCTTTTGACTGTTGACACTATGTTGCTTTTGCATGACAGCACTTATATGATTGTCTTTATTAGCTTCTGCTGCATTCAAATTAGATGTTGCTTGTGTTATAATGCATTATACTCTTAAGTAAAACTAAGAATATGGGACGTTTTATAATATATTATAACTGTAGTTATACAGTAATTATGTATGAGAAGTTATAACTTATTATATGGTATATTTTGAAACATCATGAATGTGGTATAATGCATGTATAATGCCGTTACAATGCATTATAAATATGGGCTACCACTATTTTCTGTACCCAAACCATAACCAACCCCAAAATTAAATCCCCACAGAAGCCTTTTTGCATTTTTATAAAATCATTATTTAGTATGTTTAAGCCATTAAAATTAATGTGTCAATTCATTCACATTCACATTTCTTTTTTTATTATAATTTTTTTCTCTCTCCCCTATTCTCCCCAATTTGGCATGCCCAATTCCCACTACTTAGTAGGTCCCCATGGTGGCACGGTTACTCACCTCAATCGGGGTGGAGGAGGACAAGTCTCAGTTGCCTCTGCTTCTGAGACAGTCAGTCCACGCAACTTATCACATGGTTTGCTGTGCATGACACCGTGGAGACTCACAGCACGTTGAGGCCTCATTCAAACTCGCGACTCCAGGGGTGGTAGTCAGCATCAGTACTTGCTGAGCTACCCGAGCCCCACACATTCACATTTCTAATTGGAGACATACCATAGACTTGTTGTTAGTTTTAATATAACTTGTTTTGTAATAACTATACCTGTAGACTAACATTACCACTAAAGGAATTATTTTTCAATTTAAAGGTGAAGTGTGTCGTTTCTGAGCCACTATTCTTACAAAAAACAAAACAAAAATGAGAGAAAGTGTGTGGGAGACCGATGCAGAGAGAGAGAAAAGAGAGAAAGAGAGAAATGAAAGCAGACTCTACAGCATGGGTCTCACACTGGCGGTCGCCTCATCAATCACATGCAGCCGCAGCTCAGACGAATGAGAGGCCGCTGGGAAGCCGCTCGCATCTCTCCATCAAACTGATGTTTTGAAAGTAAGTAATCAGTGTTCTCCATAGGCCCTCCTCCTGTGGCAGAGCACCCCTCCCTCTTCTCCTTCATTGTGCACTCTCTCTTTGTTCTCCACTACATGGAGTCAAGGCCACTCCACCCTGTGGCATCGTTGGAGCCATATTTTATCCATCTAAGCACTGTCGGAGGGGTGGGACACTGTCCGAACTACAAGTGCTTTTGTGCACAATCATGTTCAGCAGACAGAGGGGAAAAAATAACAGAGCAAGTACACAGAAAAAGTCAGAACTTCGGCTTTATTAATTATTTCTCTGGTTGAGGTGCTGAAGCTCTACAACAAATAGAAAAATTACTGATGCTTTTATAACTTAAATACACTGTATAATACAATGGGGTCCACAAATCTGAGACACTGGCACAATTGTACATTCTTTTCTGATTTTATTCAAAATATTTTATCGCAAAATACATCATCAGCATAACAATTTTAGTTTTAATCTTAGTATGTGGTATAATGACAAAAAGCACTACGGTATATAGCCGGCATGGATTCCGTAAGTTTGTGCAAAACCTGATGATCCATGTTAGCCCATGATACACTTTGTCAACATTGCTACAGTATCTCAGTACAGTGTCAATAATTCAGTTACTCTGAAGAATTTTCTATAAGTCCATGGAGTTTATGTAAACCAGCGACTACCACACATCCAGACATCCAGCATTCTAGTCACATTTCCACATCAATATCATGTTTGGCCCAGGACCAAAACCTCCATTTTGACAATCAGATTGGAAGGGAGGAAGGCGACGTGGCAAACTGAAGAACAAATTAACCTCTTGCGCCAGCTAATGACCTCGCAATGCTTTTACTGAGAAGCATATTTCACCACTGGCTTGCCATCCAACAACCCCAATAGCCATTTCAATAAAGCTTGTATTTACAGTGAGCATTGTATGATGGCAAATGTCATTTTAGTTCAGTAAGCTGATTCTTCTTTTATAGCACATGATTCACTGAGGTTTTTGCTTTTGTTTAGTACATTTTATTTGCTATTTTGGGTATCAAACTCGACTACAGAGAGTACAGAGCAATCTTCTGATACCCATGTGAATGTGATCTTGTGCAACTAGACTGAAATGTTGGTTAGAAAAGAGCATGTATAAGAGAAAAGAGTGTATTGAAATGGTAATTTGGAATGTGATGAAAAATATCCTTAAAGGAACAGTTCACTCACAAAATAAAATTCTGTCATAATTTAGTCACCCTACATCAAATCCTATGTACCACACAAACTGATTGTTGACTTTTTTAACCATCAATCAATCTATTGATCACTTACCATTATACACAGGGATTCATTTATTTATTCGTTCATTGATACCCACCCCCAGGTACAACAGGTACAGCACCTAAAATAAATATTTTCCCTAATACATTCATATAATGTAAATTACATGTAGATTGATGTTGATTAAATATAAATTCATGGACATGTAATGCGTGAACTACCCACACCCTATTCAAATGCAATGCAATCATTTTATGAAACTTGAAGACTGTTAAATTGTGTTCAACTTATTAAATCTTAAATGCATACCTCGGATCTTTAGTGAACTGGGACCTCATTCCACCTACTTTACCCTCATCCATTTTATGGAGTTATGCTTCTTTAGCATTGGGATATCAGGGTCAAGCCAATTATCGGAACCATGAGCAGCATAGCATTTTTAGAAATATCATTATAATTCTTGACCACAAGGTGGCACTGTCCCGAAAATTTTGAGTCCCTTCAGAGCATGTGCCAAAGACACACTGAGTTTCATAATGATAAAACAAGTCATTGGTAAAATACAGCATTTAATGACTAAATTTGAAATGGCCGACATAGGAATTTTTCATATTGTTGGACTCGCAATACCCCACTGAGTCCAGTTTGATGATTTTAAGACAAACTGGTCAGAGGTTATAAGCAAAAATTTGCATTTTTAATATCTCATGTGCACTAGGTTGCACTGTTCCGAAACTCAGCAGACACCCTCGAGCCATGGTGCCTATGACAAATAAGTTTGGTATGAATACACTAAAGCGTTATGGAGATATACCCTCAAATCCATTTTGGCGTGCTCTTCATCACATTTGACGCCATTCGAAAATGGTATGGTTTATCATGATTCTATGAATTTTTTTTTGTCATGAGTGCCTCTAGATTATGCAGGCCAATTTTCGTGCAAATCGGACAAAATATATTTTTTTTTGCCAACGTCGAAAATTGCCGACATAGGAATTTTTCATATGGTTGGATTCGTTATACCCCACTGAATCTAATGAGAACAATTTGATGATTTTATGACAAACTGTTCAAAAGTTATAAGCAAAAATTAGCTTTTTCATATCTCATGACCAGTAGGGGGCAGTGTGCCAAAACGATGCAGGTAACTTCAGGGTCTAATGATGATGACATGTACCAAGTTTCGTCCAAATCCCTCAAAGAGTTGCAGAGATACAGCCTCAAGTTCAATTTTATGTGTTCTTCGTCAAATTTGTTGAAGCGCCTTTAGAAAATGGTATGGCTTATCAAAATTCTGTGAATAAGCGCATCATATGAACAGTATGATTTGACTATTGACATACTACTGAAATTCTGTTGAAATAACTTGTACATATATTTAGACTCAATATGTCCCCCAGAAAATACATATTTTAAATGTACTTGTATCTTTTGTGTTAAGTGTAAATCAGTATTCATTTGACAGCCAGTTGAGTGTCACAAAATGTCAACGTGAAAGTAATGAATTCCTTTCTATCATTTGTTGCATCATGTCTTTGATATATTAAAAATAAAACACAGAAACAAAACAGAATATATTATATTTTATTATTTTCTAAATGTCTTAAAAGTGCTTTGAAATTTTTCAATATGTGGGCATTTGGGTTGCTAAAGACCCGAGGTATGTCATAATGTTTGGCAAAAAACCCTTGCATTTAAAGGCAAAAAGTCTGCCATAGCAAGCAGACGTCAATTCAATGTCTATTTTTAGATGTAAAGGTCGAGATCAGTCGTCAATCGATTTTCAATGTTGAATCAACAATCATTCACTATTTGATCAGAACATCGTTAGGTCGAAAATAGAACATATATTCAAAGTCAAAATTAAGTTGATTCATCAACATGGTCCACTGACCGATTTGGTCAAATCATAACGTTTGTTCTGTTGAAACTTCTTAGAGAAATCAGAATTTTGCTCATGTACATTTTATTGAATCTACAAAGGGCCAACCATCAGCGGATGCGTCGCTAGAAAATGGTAATCTCAAATAAATTTTTATTCACAATTTTACTCAATGTTTGTGAGTCTATCATTGAATATCACTTTAAATTTTAATTGGTTTATCCTTCTGTGTTTTAAAAATATTCCTGTTTGGCAATTTTGTAATTAAATCTCTATTTACACACTGGCAGTCTTCCGTGAGGCAGCTGGTATTTCAGGGTAAAATTAGATAATTCATCATTCTGGACTCATTTCAGTTGTTGTAGATTGTCATGTGACAATTGTTTCCGAGCCCCCCTTGTTTTGACTACAAAGCCTAAATGGACATTCTCAAAATTAAATGGATGTAGTTCATCCCCACATTGTATAACAGGCATAATTGTGGTCTCTTTTGAAAGGAGACACTTGGAAGTTTGTTGTTAAAAAGTCAGAATTAATTAAAGTCATGAAAAAAATTGTTAGAAAAGCTCAAATTTATTGTAAAATGATCAGCATTTTTTCTCATAAATATTTATATGACATAATACATGACACTGATCTTGTAAATGCATAGAAGCATAATGGAGCTAAGCCGTAAGTCTGATAATGTTCTATTTCAAATTTGAGGATGATAACTTTAAAATGCTTAGTTATATGAATCATTTTCCAATACCATGTCATGTGGTGTAGACCCACCAAATAAAGTGATTTACTATCGCCCTGTCCCTGTTTGTCTGATGGGGGGTGGGGTTGTCTGTTACTAAGAGAAGCAATATATCTACAGCAGTCTGCAGTTGCGTGTAAGTGTGTTTATTTCATTGTTTTCACTTTGTTCTAGAGTAGTATTCCTTGCCAAACTTGTGCTGTTTGTTGTGTGTTGAACTCGCGTCACTTAAATGTGTGTGGGTGTGTGTGTGCTACATTGTTTTGACGTCCCTGGGTATTCACTGCTAGATTTAGAGTTGTTTGTTTGTGTGTAAATCTATTGTTGTGTTGAGTGTGTCTATACACAGTGCTACACTTGTTTTAGAGTATTATTTATTGCTAAAGTTTAGCATTGTGTATTGAATTCACGTTTGTTCCTGCGCTTGTCACCTCGTGCAACCCTTAGTTTCGGTTGCCCACGTGACTAGCTTTGTTGTGCTAAGCAGCATTAAGGTGCGTCAAGCTTTTTCCACTTAATGACCCATTAGCAGCATGTATATATTTGACATGAATGCTGACGCGGAAGTGGCAGCCCTCGTGGAAAGCCATCGTTGTGTGAAGACCTACTTGTGTAAAGACCAGCGAGTCTACCTGTGCAAGTCCACCGAGCAAGGACACCAAAAAGGCGCCACTCACCCTAGCACTTATGTATCTTTTTAATGTGATTTTTTACATTTTTACATTGCCATATGTCTACTCCACACATAACATGTGCCTTCAAGCACATCCCTGTTATCTGTATCAGACAGCTTACATCATATCGAAGCAGGACACAATGCAACCCACACAACTTACAGCCACTTTGCACATCAGTGCACGTTCTGCTCTCTTATTTCAGTGGGACTCTGGAGCTGCCAGTCAGCTGTGAACAAAACTGACTTCATTCCAGCCTTCACCACACAGTCCACCCTCAGCATCCTCGCTCTGACAGAAACATGGATACATCCAGTGCATACAGCAACATCTATTTACAGGCATTTTTCCCACTACATTTAAGCAGGCTCGAGTAACCTCCTGCTAAAAAAAAAAAACATACACTTAACCCCACACAAGTAGAACACTACAGACTGGTCTATCTCATCCCATTCATGGCAAAAACACTTGAAATGGCATTTTTCAATCAGATCTCTCACAGAACAAGCTGCTGGATTACAATCAGTCAGGCTCAAAAGTGGACACTCTACCGAGACTGCCCTGCTGACTGTCGCTGAGACAGGCGAGAGCTGGATACAGATCATCTGTCCTGATTCTAATGGACCTTTCTGCAGCCTTTGACACAGTCAACCATCAGAAAAAACATAAAATGCGGAAGTGTGTAACATTACAAAAACTATTTTTAACAAACCATTCAAAATTGTACTCGGGTGAAATAAAACAATATAAATACCACACACACACATGTAATGGGGGCTTAAATGTCAAAACAGGCATTTTATTTTTAATTAATGCAGTAATGCAGTTCCCCTTCTGTCACTCTCTCGACGTAGTGTCGAAGGAAGTGACACAAGGGGTCTTCTCGGACGCCGAATCGTACCTCTGAACCTGAGAAAAGGCCAATGTCAAGTTGGCAGACAGAATTTGCATGCCCCGCCCCGGACATACGGGTATAAGGGGAACCGGGGCAGCGAATGCCAGTCAGAATTTTTCTTCGGAGCCGAATGGTTGTACCGCAAGCAGCTGAAACACACACCTGTTTCACTCACCTCTATCAGCGAGAAGCATTGCTGTTGGATCCGCACGGCGCATTTTCAGCTGGCGTCTCTCTCTCTGCACGCTGTGCAGTTCTTCGACAGCGCTTATTTCTGTTTGAAAGAGTGTTCTCCTCCTAAAAGAGTATATTTTCTCTAAAAGAGTTTGAGTTCCCACTCATAAAAGAGCAATACACAGCAGGCGTTGAACGTCCTTTTCAGGACGCGTCTTTTTAAAGATGTCTTTCCGCCTCTGTGTAGTTCCTGGATGCGGTTGAATTCTCTCCACTTCTGACGGTCATAAGAGATGCCTCGCGTGCCTGGGCTGCGATCACACGCAGGCAGCGTTTTATGAATGGTTTATGCTCTCAGTGCGAGAACATAACCATGGCAACATTGCGGTCGCGCTTTCTTTTGTCATGAGAGAAAGCCACTTCAGCCGCCCCCCGCGTCGTTCCTTCTTCCCACGGGATTGAGGTCGACCCGGCTGGCGATGAAGGCGATTTGGGGATGACCACGGGCTCGGTTTCGCTGGGTAAATCCCCACGAACCACCCGCCCCCCAGCATGCTTGTTTGCTTCCGTCCGAGCTCGGGAAGAAGTGCGGCTCGCTTCTCGGCCAGCCGGCATTTTCCCTTGAGCTCCCGGAATTGGATGACGACATCGCCGCTGCATCGGAGAGCGTCACAGCGGCGTCTGATGCTGATGGCTCGCCTGGGCTGCCACCTCCGGGTCTGATCGCCCAGTCTGAGGCTGATTTGCAGATGTCCGCTATGCTTTCCCGGGCCACCGCGAGTGCGA
Organism: Moxostoma hubbsi; assembly: GCA_032164185.1. Lineage (NCBI taxonomy): Eukaryota > Metazoa > Chordata > Actinopteri > Cypriniformes > Catostomidae > Moxostoma > Moxostoma hubbsi. Next base: position 13,525,931 of record JAVLUX010000032.1, on the reverse strand, counting down.
GGCTGGACTGGAGATCTCCGCCCCCCACTCTCGGCTACTCGATCGGTTCCTCGGGTCACGGCGCCGCTTATAGCCACGCCCCCCCTTGGTTCCGTCGTTCCCGGAAGTGCATGACGAGCCAACGCGGATGGAACCGCCCTCTGCTTGTCCGCTCTCACTACCCTGCATGGCGGAACACCGCCACCTGGCGGGACTGAACGGTACTACTCTCCAGAGCCGTAGAATGACGTCATCACTGACCTCAAAAGTCTACAGCACCACTGGACAGGCCGCCTCCGCCCTGCATGCCATGGCTCTCCTGCAAATTCACTAAGCCAAGGCACTCAAAGATCTGCACCTGGGTAGTTCCAACCCCGATGTGCTACAGTAACTGCGCTCTGCTCCAACCTCGCTCTCAGAGCTACGAATGTCACGGCGCAGGCACTCGGGTGGACGATGGCCACACCCGTGGTCCAGGAGCGCCACCTCTGGCTGAACACGGTCGAGATGCATGGCGTTGACAAGTCACGATTTCTCAACGCCCCCGCCTCCCAGCTCGGCCTCTTCGGCGACACCATCGACGACTTTGCCCAGCAGTTCTCAGTGGTGAGGAAGCAGATGGGGACAGTTTCTCACATCATGCCGCGGCGCCACCCAGTCAGCGTGCCCGCACCCCGCCTGCTCGCCGAGGGCGTCCCCCCCTGCGACGAGAAAGCAACAACAGGTAGCTCCGCAACCTGGGCCCAGCTCTCAGCCCCAGCGTCGAGCACCTCGCAGGCGGCGTACGCCCACCGTCTCCAGGACCCCCTCTCGGACCAGAAATGCTCCGAAGCACTCCTGAGATGGACACCCCAGGCAGTCGGATGTTCGCTCCGGAGATGGTTTCAAGACCACTCCGTCCCCCGGTGGAGGGCCGGGAAGAGAATCCTTGTTTTCACCTGCCGCACCGCCTTCGGGCTGCGGTACCTACAGAGCGATTCCCTCACTCCCTGGGTCATTCAGCCGGTGACCGACTCAGCCAGTGACCGACCGTTCTCACGGCACCCCGGCCCTACATCTCTCCAGTCCCAGTTTTCCGGACGCAGCTCTCTCGCCTCCGGCCCCGCGACTGTCCAACCCCGGCAGGCCAGCACTGACGAGTTTCGAAGACGCCCTCTCGGGACCTCTTCCTCAGTCTCTAATCCGCCCCCTGCCGGGTGTGCGGAGTAAGGTAAGTGCTTTGAGTCTTTTCTCAGCACCTCAGCCTCGGGACGCTCTTTTGCCTCCCGACGCATTATTACCTACTCCCCCCGCCGCGAAGCCCCGCCCGGTACGTCAAATGTGATCGTCCCCTTAGTTCCCCTCACACGGAGTTTGGACGCGTGGTTATCGCTTCCCAACCCGTCGCGCTGGTTGGCCAGGACCATCTGACTTGGCTCTGCAATTCAGTTTGCCCGGCTGACCGCCTAGTTTCAGCGGTATTCGCTCCACTCTAGTGCGCGGCCAACAAGCCAGTGCCTTACGAGCAGAGATTTTTACACTGCTCCTCAAGGACGCGATAGAGCCCATCCCTCCAGCCGAGATGAAGAAGGGTCTCTACAGCCCTTACTTCATCGTACCCAGAAAAAGTGGCGGGTTGCGACCAATCTTGGACTTGCGAGTTCTCAACCAGGCCCTGCTCAGACTCCCGTTCAAAATGCTCACGCAGAAGCAGATTCTCACCTGCGTTCGACAGCTAGATTGGTTTGCGGTGGTAGACCTGAGGGACGCGTACTTCCACGTCTCTATTTTGTACCCTTCTTACAGTTCGCGTTCGACGGCCAGACGTATCAGTACAAGGTCTTCCCCTTCGGCCTGTCCCTGTCCCCTCGCGTCTTCACCAAGGTCGCAGAGGCCCCTCTAAGGGAAGTGGGCATTCGCATACTCCACTATCTCGACGACTGGCTCATTCTGGCCCACTCTCGAGTTACTGTGTGCTCACAGGGACCAGGTGCTCAGGCACCTCAGCCGTCTAGGGCTTCAGGTCAACTGGGAAAAGAGAAAGCTCACCCCAGTTCAGAGCATCTCTTTTCTCTGTATGGAGTTAGACTTGGTCTCAATGACAGCGCATCTCACCAACGAGCGCGCCCAGTCAGTGCTCAGGTGCCTCGCTCGCTTCAAGCCTGGCACAGCGTTCCTCTAAAACAATTCCAGAGGCTCCTGGGGCATATGGCATCCTCAGCCGCGGTCGCGCCGCTCGGGTTGATACATAAGAGACCGCTACAGCACTAGCTACAGACCCGAGTCCTGAGATGGGCATGGCACCACAGCACGCATCGTGTGACAATCACCCTTGCCTGCCATCAAACTTTCAGCCCATGGACAGACCTCTGCTTCCTACGGGCCGGAGTTCCCTTGCAGCAGGTGTCCAGACGTGTCGTGGTAACCACAGACGCCTCTCGAACTGGGTTGGGGCGCCATGTGCAATGGGCACGCTGCCGCTGGCACCTGGAAAGGTCCCCGGTAGCGTTGGCACATCAATTGCCTAGAGTTGATGACTGTTATTCTTGCTCTACGGAGGTTTATTCCACTAATCTGAGGCAAGCACGTTCTGATTCGCTCAGACAGCACCGCAACGGTAGCGTACATAAATCGCCAGGGCGGCGTGCGCTCTCGTCATATGTCATAACTCGCCCGCCATCTCCTCCTCTGGAGTCAGCCGCGACTCAGGTCACTGCTCGCCACTCATATCGCTGGCAACCGCAACATGACGGCGGACGCGCTGTCGCGACAGGTTTTCACCCAGCGGAGAGTGGAGGCTCCACCCCCAGGTGGTCCAGCTCATTTGGGACCGATTCGGCAAGGCATAAGTAGACCTCTTTGCCTCCCAGGACAACTCCCATTACCCGCTCTGGTATTCCCTGACGGGCGCTCCCCTCGGGACAGTTGCGCTGGCACACAGCTGGCCCCGGGGGCTGCACAAGTACGCATTTCCCCCAGTGAGCCTTCTTGCATCGGTGCTGTGCAAGATCAGGGAGGACGAGGAACAGGTAGCCTTGGTGGCCCCTTACTGGCCCACCCGCACCTGGTTTTCGGAACTCACGCTCCTCATGACAGCCCCTCCCTGGAAAATCCCCCTGAGGAAGGACCTTCTTTCTCAGGGATGGGGCACCCTCTGGCATCTGCGCCCAGACCTCTGGAATCTCCATGTCTGGCCCCTGGACGGGACGCGGAAGATCTAGTAAATCTACCACCTGCTGTCATAGATACGATCAATCAAGCCAGAGCTCCCTCAACCAGGCAACTCTATGCACTAAAGTGCCATTTGTTCGTGAATTGGTGTTCTTCCCGAGCCGAAGACCCACAGAGATGCGCAGTTCGGTCAGTGCTTCTATTCCTGCAGGAGAGATTGGAGGGGAGGCTGTCCCCCTCCACCTTGAAGGTGTATGTAGCTGCTATTGCAGCCCACCACAACGCAGTAGATGGCAAGTCCCTTTGTAAGCACGACTTGATTATCAGGTTCCTGAAAGACGCCCGGAGACTACATCCTCCCCGGCCTAACCTGTTTCCCTCTTGGGATCTCTCAGTGGTCCTCTCGGGCCTTCAGAGACCCCCATTTGAGCCGCTTGATTCAGTCGAGCTCAAGGCCCTCTCCTTGAAGACGGCCCTCCTGATCGCGTTAGCCTCAATCAAGAGGGTAGGAGACCTGCAAGCGTTCTCTGTCAGCGACTCTTGCCTGGAGTTCGGTCCGGCACTTTCTCACGTTATCCTGAGACCCCGACCGGGCTACATGCCCTAGGTTCCCACGACCCCTTTCAGGGACCAGGTCGTGAACCTGCAAGCACTGCCTCGGGAGGAGGCAGACCCAGCCCTTTCGTTGCTGTGTCTGGTGCGTGCTTTGCGTACCTATGTGGACCACACGCAGAGCTTTAGATACTCTGAGCAGCTCTTTGTCTGCTTTGGCGGACGGCGGAAAGGGAACGCCATCTCCAAACAGAGGCTAGCCCACTGGGTCGTTGATGCTATTGCCTATCACGCCCAGGGCGTGCCCGCCCCCCAGCAGGTCCGAGCACACTCCACTAGAAGTGTGGCGTCCTCGTGGGCACTAAGCCATGGCACCTCCCTAGCAGACATCTGCAGAGCAGCGGGCTGGGCAACACCCAATACATTTGCCAGATTTTACAATCTAAGGGTTGAGTCAGTCTCGTCCCGTGTTTTGTCAGGTCCGAGCCGGTAGAACTCGGTAACGCGGCACAACCGACCGGGTGTTCCGCTTGCATCTTGCGCGCTTCACCAATGTGATCCAGTGCGCCTTCTATCCCAGGTCAGCCACTGAGTGTCGCTGCCTGGATGCTTTTTCCTCCCTAGCCTTCTGGCCCGCGAATTCAGCAGAGCAACTCGCGGCCAGACCCAGTACGAGTCTTAGGGCTCTGTACTGGGGTCGGGCTCCACGGGCATAGTTCCCTCTTCAGGCTAACTCCCCGTGATGTATTCTCCGCGGTACAGTCCCCCTCTCTGCGGACCTGCGTTTCCCTCAGGCAGCCCCGCTGCCTCAGCCCCATGTCTGTAGAGTCCCCCCTTCATTAGGCTGGACCTACCACCGCGCCGTCTCCCACGTCCGGCTTCACAACTCTCATGGTGTATTTGCCATACATTACCTCCCCCTGGACTGGGCAGGGTGTGGCCTCTGCAGGGTCTTCCCCTCCTGAAAGAATAGGACATCTGCAGGCCGGACAGCTACCTTGCCTCCGGTCCTGCCTCAGCGCCTGGCACACCGGTGCCGACGAGTTTTGAAGACGCCTCTTTAGGCCTCTTCCTCAGTCTCTAAGCCGCCCCCTGCCGGGTGCTTGGAGCAGGGTTAATGCTTCGAGTCTTCTCTCAGCACCGCCCAGGCTCTCCTGCTCCCCCCCGGGGAATGACCGCATTCACCAACATAGGTTGGGCCCCAGCCGCTCTACATCCTATGTGAGAGACATAGTGAGAGAGAAGGCCGCGGCTGTTGGGCTTGCTCCCATGCTAGCATGTAATACCTTTTTCCCCCAGGGGTGCGGGAAAACCTAAGGTGGATATGCTAAAACTCTTTGAGGGGGCGTTGGGGAGGGCGACGTGCATTCGGTTCAGGTGCCTCTAACACGCAATAGCCTGCTTTGCCCCTGCTCCGACAGTCACGTCACATGGTCAGTGCATGGCGTTTTTATATGGACCCCTTGTGTTACGAGAACGAGGGAACGAGACGTAGTGTCCCTCCTGCCACGGCACTAGACCTAGCACTGTAAATGGCCGTGCTTCATCCTTCGGCTCATCAGTGCAAAATCCTGACTGGCATTCGCTGCCCCGGTTCCCCTTATACCCGTATGTCCGGGGCGGGGCATGCAAATGCTGTCTGTCAACTTGACACTGGTCTTTTCTCAGGTTCAGAGGTACGATTCGGCGTCCGAGAAGACCCCTTGTGTCACTTCCTTCGACACTACGTCTCGTTCCCTCCCTCGGGGAACGGAGGTTACAACAGTAAACGAGACGTTTTTCTTACATCTCTCTCTCTCTCTCTCTCTCTCTTTCAGAACGAGCTCTGACATATGCAATAAAATGTAACGGTATGTCATGAATAGGTGCGTTTACTAGTGTTTTAAAATCCCAATGGTGGGAAACAATTAACATGCACTCGAATGCTATATGATTTTGACAAATGATCTTGCTTATGAAAGAAAACACTGTGGATTGTCACTGATTTTTCCCCAGTCATTTATGTCAAGTTTAGCATCTGAGCAAAGCAACAGCCAATATCTCACACAACACACATGAAAGGTGTGTGTTTTTCAGGTCAACTTCTCTCGATTTCTGAAACATGCTTAGCAGTTTGGGTGTGTGATGCTAAAATATATGACAAATGGCACATATGGATTTCATATGTAAAGCAATTTGTTTCCTTAATTAAAGGACGATTCCTTATTTTATAGGACTTTTAACATATTTATTTTATAATTAATTTTACCTGATACTCCTTCAGCTGAGGCTGACAAAATTCCATGTCGATGATGGTGGTGTCAACAGTTTTGAGGGGCGGGGAATGGCAGAAATCAAGTGATAATGCACCAATTACAGCAACGAATCTCCAGTTTCACAAAACGGCATCCAATACAGTTAAAGGGAAACTAACATGACAGTAGATTATTGACTTCTGAAGCAGCAAATCAAGTGGGTACACAGAGGGTATAAGCAAATATTGATGCTTAGCAGTCATACGCAAACAGCCCTGGGAGAAAAGTAAGCATACAGCGTATACGTGCATATGGCCCTGACTAGACCACTGATGTCATGTGATTCTGGCTGCAAATAGCATTAGCGCCTACATACAGAATTTTAAACTTTATAAAATAAACATTATCTTATATTTTATTTCCAAACATCCAATCATAATCGAGTTGTTATAGCGTTTTAATGATCTCATGTGGATTTAAATCAGAAAACAAGGCAGAAAACAGATTATTGGCAGGTGAAGCTAATAGATGTACAGCTCGTCTGCAGTGCCTGCTACAGAACTCTCAATAATCATATACAAATATCAGAGACTGCATTGATATAATAGGCAAAACACACATTTTTGTCTCAAAAGTCTCAGCAGTTAACTGATTCATTTTATGCTTGATACATAAATTATCCTACTATGGTATGGGAAAGTCCCTGTCATGTGGGCACTGAGGAAGGCATGATGTCATAACTTCCTTTTTCTCTACCATATTTAGAATGAGAAATTAACTTGTGAAGCTTCTAGCTTCGTGTAGGTTTAGAAATCACCATATGAAAGAATTACAGGGATCGATCTCAGTGAGCGCTGTGTCAGCATGCCCCTAGACCTGGCTAGAGGAGAGTGGCACGCAAGTCTATGCTGGCGACAAATCCTCCTCAAATGTCCGCGCTCTACCCCACCCTTGTGCGCCTCCCTCTGCAGAGGGGATCGGCTTCGGGCGTATATGGAAAACAGCACTCGTTCCTGTCTGACAGAGTGATATATCGCTCACAAGGAGGAACCATTTGTGGAACGGAGTCTTGAAATAGACATGCTAAGCAAACAGCTCTTTTATGTACTTTATGTACTGTACACAATAAAACACAAACACAATGTAATAGTGTTACAGATGCGCAAGTGATAAAGGATACTCAGTTCGTTTGAGCACAAGCAGGGAGGTTGAATTAATAATAATAATAATCCACTCGCTGTAGTGTAAACACACACAAAGAGACATACTGTACATGCACACATACACAACACACAAGCAAACCAGTAGGTAAGTAACCAGTAGTTGATTACTTTTTTGAAAGTAACTTATCCAACACTGAGGACAACTCACAGGGAGTTCACATCATTGAATAGGTACGTACGTCTTTATAACAGTTAGTTTCATTTTCATAACTCTCACTTTGATATTTTGATGTTGATATATATTAAGAAATTACTTGGGTAGTAACATTCTATTGTAAAGCAATGTTTAAATATCAAAGCTGAAGTATTAGACCTTTCTTGTGATATATAGTTTGTCACAATTAAATGAGAGTTAAATGCAAAAAATACCAATCGTAAGATCATCAGCGATTGAAAAAGCAAGAACATAAAAATACCTAATGAATTAATTTATGGGGGGAAAAAATGCTATTTTCTAACATATTACGGCCCAAATATTACATTTTCAAGTATTTTTTTCATCAACATACTGCTTTTATTGACAATTGGGCAGCATGTATCTTTCATGAAATTAACATTTAAAAGGTAGGAACATTTTTCATGAGGTCAGTGGACTTCTCGCAGTGCTGCCATGTTACTTTAAATTCAAATTGTGAATTGATGCACTTGACCTCAGTATTTGCAGGGACTCTATTTTCAAAAATTTTCACTGAAATTTGGCCAGATTACACACTGCTCCCAGGATAAAAACCTTTATAGGGTTTCATAAGAGTTATTACAGTATTGGGAATACATTTACATTTACATTTATGCATTTGGCAGACGCTTTTATCCAAAGCGACTATGGCAGGGCAGTGGACGGGAACGGGTGTGTATAATCACGACCCGGCCCTGCCATCTGCCCTACAGTGCACTTATTACAGGGACAATCCCCCCAGAGCAACATGGAGTTAAGTGCCTTGCTCAAGGACACAATGGTGGTGGCTGTGGGGATCGAACCAGCAACCTCCAAATACCAGTTATGTGCTTTAGCCCACTACGTCACCACCACTCTTAGTCCCGTGACCCAATAAGATTTGATCCTGAAGTGGATCATATGGCAAAATTTTAATTGCATTATTTATTTATTTATTTATTTTTTCATTTCATTTTCATTTTTCATGGGACTTCTGTTTTTATGTGAGTCCCAGTTGAAAACAGAGAACTTACAGATGTTGGCCTTAACCAGTGACAATGTGGACAGACATCTATTCCAGTCCTACCTACATCACACAATACTTTTTTCTGCTTTAATATGGTTGGCTGTCTACTTGCAAATTCTCTTCAAAATTAGATTTATAATGCAAAATATAACTTTAATTGCATACAATCACTTGATCCAGTTGCAGAGAATCCCTTAAGGATAATTTTTGGTATTTCACGCAAAAATGAAAATTCTCTCATCATTTACTCCCCCTCATGCCATCCATCAAGCCAGGAGTATGACTTTCTTTATTTTGCGGGACACAAACAAAAATTATTAGAAGAATATTTCAGATCTGTCGGTCCATACAATGCAAGTGAATGGTGGCCAGAACTTTTAAACTCCAAAAAGCAGATAAAGTCAGCATAAAAGTAATCCATTCGACTCCAGTGGTTTAATCAATGTCTTCTGAAGTGATCCAGTCAGTTTTGGGTAAGAACAGACCAAAATGTAACTTATTTTTCACTGTCCATCTTGCCATTGCAGTCTATAGTCACAATAATGATTTCTAGCTCGATTACACTTCCAAGTGATTGACGCATGCACAGAGCACTAGATGGTGCTAGAAAGTGTAATTGAACTTGAAATCATGATTGCCAAGGAGCCTGCCAATGTCATGATTTAGAATGAAAAAGGAGTTATATTTAGGTATGTTCTGACCCAAAACTGATCAGATTACTTGTTTTATGGATTCACTTTATGCTGTTTTTATGTGCTTTATGGAGCTTCAATTGTATGAACCTACAGAGCTGAAATATTCTCCTAAAAATCTTCCTTTGTGTTCTGCAGATAAAGGAGAGTCATACACATCTGGGATGGAGACAATTATTTTTTTTTTTTTGTGAATTACCCCTTCAAAAAAATCTTTCGATTGTTAATTGTAAGCAAATTTTCACTAGGGGTTTGCTTAACGTAAAGGAATATTTCATACAAAAATGAAAATTCTCTCATCATTTACTCACCCTAATGCCATCCCAGATGTGTATGACTTTCTTTCTTCTGCTGAACACATTTGAAGAAAAAGAGTAAAATATCCAGACTTTTGAAGCTCCAAAAATCACAGGCATAAACATCATCCATATGACTCCAGTGGAGAAATTAATGTCTTCTAAAGTGAAAAACACTTTTGGAAGGAATGCAAAACTTTTGCAAAGGAATGCAAAATAATTCGGTGGAAAAATAAAAATTCTCCCTCTCTGTCCTCTTAAAGGCTCTCTATGTTCCAAACGTGTATGTTCTTATTTTGTGAAGCATAAAAGAAGATATTGCAAAATGTAATTTCACTCAACCACTCACTTTTATTGAAAAAAGATGCAATGACTGAAAATGGTGACTGAGTGTCAGTCTATAATCATCTGCTTTGTATTTCCTTTTGTGTTCTAAAGAAAAAAATGTCTAAGGTTCAGAACAACGTGAGGGCGTGTATATGATGACAGCAATTTAATTGTATGGATGAGCTAACTCTTAAAATCTGTAAAATTGACACTACCTTTAAAATAGTCTTTGTGAATGCAACAGTGTGAAGTATTAAGATTTACTTTTTCTGCCTTTTTGTAGAAAAAGGTAACTCCAAAGAATTATGTATTTGTACATGTATATTTTGGATGAATAAAACAATGAGTAAATGAATGTGTTATGTTTTAAGGGGATTTTTAACAAAAATAGAAAATATGTTGTTTGTATAACATCATTTCACCCAACTGAAATCAGCGTCAGGTAAGCAAACCAATTTGATCGATTATACACTGAAACGGTGTTGATTCTATGATGCTGTTTCACCCATCTGAAATGAACATTGTTTCAACATCAGGTAAGCAAACCAATTAGATCGATTTTATGTTTGTTTTCAATGGCGTGAACGATGTAGATTCAATGTGACTTTGATGAGCAAAAAGATGTGGAATCAACATTGTTTCGATGCCGTGAGAGAAATGTATTCAATGTTGATTCTATGCCAGTTTACTATCTGGGATATTATGTTTGTAAGCATGTAATGTAAAAAAAAGGTTTGTACTGTACATCCAACCAGAGTTCAGTCAGGCAAAAAATTGTCATAAGCGTTAAAACCAAAAAACTACCTTAATATATAATCTATAGCCATAAACATTTTTAAAAAGAAACAGTAGAAGTAAAAAGTTTAATTGCCACTGGTTGTTACTTTATTGCCTTAAAGGTGTTTAAATGCATTCCTAGTACATTTATAGCAGTTCTTTCTTTTCAGTAATCGGCATAGTTAAAAATCACATGCTTTATGTGTCTCCAGGTTATAAACATGAACTAATATACTGAGGTGGTTAGAGTTACACAAGTAAAAGTACAATTACTTCAAAAACATAATTACTCAAGTAGAACTAAAAGTACTAACATAAATAATTACTTGAGTAAGAGTAACAAAGTATCCAATTAAAAGAGTACTCAAGTAGTGAGTAACACGTTACTTTCACAAATTACATAATAGACATTTACTCCCCTATATTCCATTACATAATACAAATTGAACATGTACTAAAGAATTATTATTATTATTAATGGAAATTCTGTCATCATTCATCATCATGTTGTTCCAAACCCGTATGACTGTAACATATGCGCTCAGACACAGGAGTAGTGTTAAACCCGGAGGTTGTGTTTATTGAATAAGAGTGTTAAGGGAAGGAGATGAGTATCAGAAGTGCGTGGAGCTTGGGCTGACTTCACTGGAGTGAATGAGCGTGGAGCTGGAGAATGAGCGCAGAGCTTGGACGAGCGTGGAGCTTGGGGTGACGTCACTGGAGTGAATGAGCGTGGAGCTGGAGAATGAGCACAGAGCTTGGACGAGCGTGGAGCTTAGGCTGACGTCACTGGAGTGAATGAGCGTGGAGCTGGAGAATGAGCTCGGAGCTTGGCGTGACGTCACTGGAGCGAATGAGCGTGGAGCTGGAGAATGAGCGCGGAGCTTGGCGTGACGTCACTGGAGTGAATGAGCGTGGAGCTGGAGAATGAGCGCGGAGCTTGGCGTGACGTCACTGGAGTGAATGAGCATGGAGCTTGGATGAGCGTGGAGCTGGAGAATGAGCGTGGAGCTTGGAGTGACGTCACTGGAGTGAATGAGCATGGAGCTTGGGAGATCGTTGAGCTTGGGAGATCGTTGAGCTTCCGAGATCTCTGCTGGAGTAAAGGAGTGAGGAGCTTGGGTTGTAAGCACAGGAGCGAAGGAACGTGGAGATAGGAAGTTATACACAGGAGCGTGGAGATAGGTAGATCACAGGAACGAAGGAGCGTGGAGATAGGAAGATCACAGGAACGAAGGAGCGTGGAGATAGGAAGATCACAGGAACGAAGGAGCGTGGAGATAGGAAGGTCACGGGAACGAAGGAGTGAAGTCTGTATACGTTTAACGATTAACGATTAACGAGACCAGAAAAAGAGTGAGGGGAGAACAGAGTATTTAACGAGTGGAAGGAAACAAGAGACAGGTGCAGGTGATTAGTGATTAGTGGAAAGGGAGCGTGAAGCATAAAAGCAGGGAAAGACAGGGAGATCTGTGACAACAACTTTATTTCTTCCATACAACACAATAAGGAGATATTAGACAGAATGTTTGCCTGAGTCACTATTTACTTTCAGTTTATATATATATATATATATATATATATATATATATATATATATACATATATATATATATATATATATATATATATACACTCACCTAAAGGATTATTAGGAACACCATACTAATACTGTGTTTGACCCCCTTTCGCCTTCAGAACTGCCTTAATTCTACGTGGCATTGATTCAACAAGGTGCTGAAAGCATTCTTTAGAAATGTTGGCCCATATTGATAGGATAGCATCTTGCAGTTGATGGAGATTTGTGGGATGCACATCCAGGGCACGAAGCTCCCGTTCCACCACATCCCAAAGATGCTCTATTGGGTTGAGATCTGGTGACTGTGGGGGCCATTTTAGTACAGTGAACTCATTGTCATGTTCAAGAAACCAATTTGAAAAGATTCGAGCTTTGTGACATGGTGCATTATCCTGCTGGAAGTAGCCATCAGAGGATGGGTACATGGTGTCCATAAAGGGATGGACATGGTCAGAAACAATGCTCAGGTAGGCCGTGGCATTTAAACGATGCCCAATTGGCACTAAGGGGCCTAAAGTGTGCCAAGAAAACATCCCCCACACCATTACACCACCACCACCAGCCTGCACAGTGGTAACAAGGCATGATGGATCCATGTTCTCATTCTGTTTATGCCAAATTCTGACTCTACCATCTGAATGTCTCAACAGAAATCGAGACTCATCAGACCAGGCAACATTTTTCCAGTCTTCAACTGTCCAATTTTGGTGAGCTCTTGCAAATTGTAGCCTCTTTTTCCTATTTGTAGTGGAGATGAGTGGTACCCGGTGGGGTCTTCTGCTGTTGTAGCCCATCCGCCTCAAGGTGTTGTGGCTTCACAAATGCTTTGCTGCATACCTCGGTTGTAACGAGTGGTTATTTCAGTCAAAGTTGCTCTTCTATCAGCTTGAATCAGTCGTCCCATTCTCCTCTGACCTCTAGCATCAACAAGGCATTTTCGCCCACAGGACTGCCGCAAACTGGATGTTTTTCCCTTTTCACACCATTCTTTGTAAACCCAAGAAATGGTTGTGCGTGAAAATCCCAGTAACTGAGCAGATTGTGAAATACTCAGACCGGCCCGTCTGGCACCAACAACCATGCCACGCTCAAAATTGCTTAAATCACCTTTCTTTCCCATTCTGACATTCAGTTTGGAGTTCAGGAGATTGTCTTGACCAGGACCACACCCCTAAATGCATTGAAGCAACTGCCATGTGATTGATTGATTAGATAATTGCATTAATGAGAAATTGAACAGGTGTTCCTAATAATCCTTTAGGTGAGTGTATATATATATATATATATATATATATATATATATATATATATATATATTGAAAGTGAATGGTGACTGAGACTGTCAGTCCCTAACATTCTGTCTAACATATTTTGTGTTCCACATAATACATAGCCTCACACTGGTACAATATACTGTATATGCAATACCATAATACTGTGAGGTCATAATAGAATCATATCTACCTGAATAGCAGAGTAATATCCTGTAGGAAATAATAATTGTATATTACATACAGTATATCTGTTACTGTTATAGCAGTGTGTCAGGGCGGAGGGCGGGGCCGGGTCGTGAGTCAGATACCCGGTCCCGTATTAGGCTAATCAAGCCTCCGAGAGGGATAAAGGCCAACTGCTGGTGCGGAGAGAGAGAGATCGTTTACGGACATGTCCGTCATGTGTGTGTTTTGTCTTTTGTTTAAGTTTATAATTAAAACATGATTTATATTGTCAAGCCAGTTCTCTCCTCCTCCTTTCCCTTGAACTCACTTTACAAGCAGTTATTAACATTTCATTCCAGGGCAACAGTAATTGGCGTCTCAATCATCTTGCATAGTTTGGCAATGATGACCACATGCTTCTGATCTCAGAACAGTACATGACAAGTTCATAAGGCTCAGTACAAAAACTTTAGTTTGCCCTCATATGTACGAGAAAGCCCCAAAAGACCCCAATCAGCAATTACACATGGAGGAGACGATGAGCATATCTGTAACAACAAGGTTCCTTTTCTAACTAATGACATGATTTGAACTTGAGAGTGGAATGGGAAGGGAAAAGGAAAGGAAAGGAAAGGGGAGGAGAGAAGAGGAGAGGAGATGAAAGGAAATAAAATGAAAGGAAAGGAAAATCAAAGAAAATCAAAGGAAAGAAAGGGAAAGGACAAGGAAGAGAAAGAGGAAGAAAAAAGGGAAAGAAAAGAAGCATTGTGCTAAGTTCTTTGAAATGTGTGGACACATTTGCTAAAAAATAAACGAATAAATAATAAAAACTGAACTGACTTTTTGTGAATTCAACAGCTGGTTGAAGTGGTAAGTGGACCTTTAGAGCACCACAAAATAACATATCTAACGTCGAGATGCCTTGTCTAACTAAGACCAACATTTCTAGAGAAACCCAGTGCACATAAGCTGTCTTCATGCTCCTTTTGACACTCTGTCTAGACACATAAAAATAATTTGCAGCCATCCTTATTTCACCTCTAATAAACAGCCCTAATGCATATTTTAGGATCAGGCAACTAAACAAAGTCTTGAAGTCTCAAAGCATGCCAAGTGCTCATGCAGCAGTCATAACTGTAGACTCGTTCTCTCTCGGTATGAAGCAGCTGTGTTCTATGTGTCGTCCCACCTGCTCATCTCCCCCTTTCCTTTCTACTGCAAACCTGTTAGGAATTCTATAAAGTCCATCACTATCACAACACATTTGACTTTAATCACTTAGATGGTTCCATCCTCTGGTGTGACTGTTTGTTTTTGCTGTTGTATAGGCTTCAGTGTGAGACTTGATGTGTAGGGTGCTTAGAGGATTGTAAACAGGTTTACAGGATCTTGTAGGAACAGATCAATTCTCTACACTCTGTTGATCACAGTATCAAGACCTGTCACTCAGATCAAACTGTTGGAGGGAAAGTGTGTTGTGTTGAAGTGTTTTTAAGAGTGGAATTATTCAGAGGAAGGAGAATACAGCAGTAATCATATTAGAAGAAAAAATATATATTTGTGAAAAATGGTCAGTCTACGTGACCCACGTACAGTAAGTTTACATGTATGAATAGTTCTATTTTTGCCCTTATTGACACTTTTATCATACAGACAATGAAGAGAAGACAGGAATGATGGGAAGAGGATGGGGTATACAGATTTAGTTCAATTTACAATGTTGAATTCACGATTCTATACTCTCACAAATCCTTGAATAAAGCCTGAATCATGAAAAGTTTAGTTTTAATTTGTTATTAATATTATTATTACTTTCAGGACATATGATAAACAGTTCCTTTCCTTTACTTTGCTGTTTATTATATGACGATCCATCAGGGATGGAGTGGGACAAAAAAAAACACTGTCACTGATTAGATACATTAAGTATTTTGTAAGTTTTAAAATAATGTTTCAAAAAAATGAAAAATATGTGTGTTTATCCAGAAAAATAATGCTTCCCATGGTATAAATTTACTGGTGAAATCTGACATTACATTTGGCATTATGAGGACTATCAAATATCATATATCGTTTACCAGAGACACGCATATGATAAAAACAAACAGTTTTGTGAAATACACGGAAATACAGTATGTGCCTGATTTTGAATTAATTACATGTATATATTATAAAACAGAAAATACTGGTAAAATGTAAGTTATGCTTTGGAGAGAAACGTCTCGGGTTACATGTGTAACCCTTGTTCCCTGAAAAAAGCGGAACGAGATGCTGCGCTTTGCTAAGCGCTATGGGGAACAATCTTATTGTTACCAGAGTGTCGTCAGATATTTTTCTGAAGGGCAGTTCTGGGACGTCCCAGTGCGGCAAAGAAGCGCAGCATCTCGTTCCGCTTTTTTCAGGGAACAAGGGTTACACATGTAACCCGAGACGTTCCCTTTACATAAAGCTTCACTATGATGCTGCGCTTTGCTAAGCGCTATGGGGAACGGAATACCCACGCCGCCGCACTGGGGCTGTCCAGACCCCTACGGTTGTGAAGTGTGCTCACAAAAAACACGAGAGGTCTAAGACATGAGCTTGAGATGTTGACTCAAGGGCGTAAGAGCCCGGAGTAGCTAAAACATCTAAACCATAAAATTTGATGAATGTGTGCGGAAAGGACCAGCCTGCCGCATCACAAACTTGTTCAGGCATAAGGATCTAAATCGTAAGATTTAGGAATGTGTATGAAAAGGACCCGCCTGCCATACACAAACCTTCTTAGACTTGAGATCATAAAGGAACACAAGGGAATCCAGATAAGGGGCCTGAATAATGTGTGCGGGAAGGACCAGCCTGCCACATCACAAACTTGTTCAGGCATGAATCGTAAGATTCTAGGAATGTGTATGGAAAGGACCAGCCTGCCGTACACAGACCATCTTAAACTTGAGATCAGAAATGAACTCAGGGGCATGGGAGCCCAGACATAGGGCCTGAAGTATGTGTGCGGAAAGGACCAGCCTGCCGCATCACAAACTTGTTCAGGCATAAAAAGAGTTTAGCCAATAAAGTCTGAGACTGTGCGCGGAAAGGAAATAGCCTGCCACAACACAAACCCAACTAAAACTCCTACCCCCGGACCTAAGGGCCCGGGGTAGCTTGAACACCTAGACCATGAGAACACAGGAATGTGTGCAGAGAGGGCCAGCCTGCTGCATCACAAACTTGTAGAGGCATGGGGTTGAGATGTCGACTCGAGGACGTAAGAGCCTGGAGTAGCGTGAACATCTAAACTATAGAACTTGATGAATGTGTGCGGAAAGGACCAGCCTGCCGCATCACAAACTTGCTGCAGAGGGACACCTCTAGCCAAGGCTTTAGAGGAAGCGACACCTCTGGTGGAGTGAGCCCTGATACCTACTGGCGAAGCTTGACTGCGCGCCTCGTAGGACAGGGCAATAGCATCCCTCACCCAATGTGACATAGTCGGTTTGGTAGTGGCCGCCCCTTTGTTGCGGCCACCAAAACAGACAAACAACTGCCCTGACTTACGCCACTGGCTAGTGCGGTGGACATAAGTCTGAAGGGCACAGACAGGACAGAGTCGGTGAAGTCTTTCTTGCTCCGGCGTTAAAAACGGCGGGGAGCAGAAGGCTTCCAGAGTGACAGGATGTACTGTCGATAAAGGCACCTTGGGGAGATAGACTGGATGGGGATATAGAATAGCTTTTAGCTGTACCTGGGGCAAATTCTAAACAGGCCGGCAAAACAGACAGAGCCTGTAGATTCCCAACCCTCTTGAGAGAGGTAATCGCCATAAGAAAGACCATCTTTAGAGTCAGAAGTCTGTCAGATGCTGACTAGAGGTTCAAAGGGGGTCTCAAATAGACCTTCCAGGACTATTGCCAAGTCCCAGGAAGGAGTTCTAGTCCTGACAGGGGGCCTCAACCGCATGGCTCCACGAATGAAGCGAGCGAGCAGAGGATGTCTCCCTACAGGCACCCCATCAATCAGGGCATGGCAAGCCGAAATGGCGGCCACATAGACCCTGAGAGTGGCGGGGCATATGCCTGTTGACAGTTTTCCTTGCAGAAAACCCAGAACTGAAACAATTTGGCAGTTAACTGGATCTGCATCATGTGAACTGCACCACTTTTCAAAAGACACCCCACTTATTGGCGTAAATTCTTCTAGTGGAATGGTTTCGATAACCTCAGGCGACAGCCCTGCGTTCCTCAGTTGGTACCCTTCAGGGGCCAAACATGAAGATTCAACAGTTCAGGATGGGGATGAAGTATCATCCCCTGTGCCTGAGACAGAAGATCCTTCCTGATCGGAATCGCCCAAGGCGAGCCGTCGAGGAGGAGCATCAGTTCTGAGAACCAAGTCCCGTTCGGCCAATAAGGCGCTATCAGCAAGAGGCAAGACCCTTGTTGGCGAACTCTGGCTAAGACCCCCGGGAGCAGAGAAACCGAGGGAAATGCATACAGGTGCATTCTGGGCCATGTATGTGCCATTGCTTCCAGACCCAGGGGGGCTGGGTGACTCAGAGAGAAGTAGAGGGGACATTGCGCAGTCTCTTGAGAGGCAAAGAGGTCCACTTCTGCACTGTAAAATTCCTCCCAAATTTATTCCACTACCTCGGGGGTGGAGTTTCCACTCCCCGCACCAAGACATGGCAGCCTCAGGAGGAGGTATTTCAGGGCCAGAAATACAGCCATCAACCCGAGACAGTGACTGTGACAACCGAGCTGACGACCCTCCTATCCCCTTAAGCTGGACGACCACTTAAGGCCGCTACCCCGCCCGTCAGGGAGGCGTCTGTCATTAGCAACCTGCGACAACAAGACGCACCTAGTGTGGGACCCAAGGCAGAAAACCGGGGTCTGAACCACGTAGAAAGGGAACGAAGCCTGAGGCGCGTAACCCTTATTAGCCTAGGGGTTTTGGCCCTTGGAAGAAAAACCCCTGGCTTTGAGCCACAACAACAACGGTCTCATAAGCAGAAGGTCCAGAGGGATCACCGAGGACGTGGTCGCCCTGAGACCTGGAAATCGTTGATACTGATTAACAGTGCAACCTTGGCCTAGCCTGACTTTGCTCAGGGTGATCTGAATGGAGTCAATCCTAGCGGGAGACAGTTATGCCCACATTGTGATTGAACTCCATACGATGCCCCGATAGACAGTGTTCTGGGTGGGAGAGAGGACGCTTTTCTTGGCGTTGAGCCTCAACCCCAGCGAAACCGAAGCTAAGACGATATCCCTGTGCTGAACTGCCAGTTCCTGGAACTGCGCTAGGATCAGCCAGTCGTCTAGACAATTCAGAATGCAGATGCCCCGGAGTCACAAGGAGCCAGCGCTACATCATGCATTGTGAATGTGTGGGTAAAAAGGGCTAGGCCGAATGAAAGAACCTGACACTGGAAGACTTCGCCCCCGGAAGCGAACCTCAGGAACTTTCCATGTTGTGGCAGAACTTCTAAATGAAGTATAGAAGTGCATCACAAGATCAATGGTGACCAGCCAAACGAGTTGTAGGGCTTGAGACACGACTGTCTTGATAGGCATCATCTAGGACTTGAACACCCATGGGCAGTTCAAGCTTTAAGATCTAAGCCAGACGCCACCCCTCACCCTCCATGGGAAACAGGAAATATTTTGTGTAATAACCCAACTCTCTCTTTGGAAGGGGAACACATACCATGGCCCCTTTAACCAGGTGATTTGAGTTTTTTTTTTTTTTTTTTTTTTGCTATTCATAGCAGACATAAAAAGAAATCCGGTTTACGGTAGTGAGACGGTAGTGAGACCACGCCGTTGAAACACGGAAAGGCGGCGAGCACTTCCTGTTGAGGGGGTGTTGAGTGTTCCGTGTCCTGGACTTAAGGCAGGAAGCAACGGTACACCCAACTTTCTGTCGGAAAACTCTGTCACCCGAAACACCAAGGGTGGCGGGAGTGAAGGGTTTTCTTGAGGGTATCGGTAGGGCCAAAGTGAATAAAACACGCGCCCCTTCCCGAAGGGGACTACCCCCAAAAGGTTGGGTACAAGACCATCAGGGTTTCTTCCCTTTTGGAAATTATAGCCCTGAGGTCTTGCTTAGGGGGCTGCTGAGGACGACGAGCCTGTCCCCTGTCTCTGCGAGGGGGAGCACGACTCGCCACACTCTGTTTTTGAGCTTCCCTCCTAACAGCCTCAGGGCGAGACCGGGTGGCCGACGGCCCCGCCCCCTGAGTGCGGCGAGGAAAAAACTGCCCTAAGGCTTCCTCGTGGCTTTTTGCCTCCTGAAATCTGGAGATAACCGAGTTCATGGCATCACCAAGCGTTTCACCCGCACTCAGGTCTTTTAGCAGATCAGCCTGGTAAGCCTGTAACACAGCCATGGTGTGCAGCGCTGCACCAGCCTGACCTGCTGCTTAATAAGCCCTTCCCACTAGCATGGAGGTAGTTCTGCATGGCTTAGAGGGGAGGGTGGGGCTTTTTAGTGATGACGCCGAACCCGGCGAGAGATAGCCCGCAAGCGTCTCTTCAACCGGCGGCAACATTGAATAACCTTTTGCGTCAGCGCCCACGATAGTTGAGTATAACGACGTCGAGGGCACATGAATGCGCGAGGTATAAGGTTTTCTCCATGAACGAGCGAGCTCGTCGTGGAGATCATCAAAGAAGGGAAGGGACTGATAAGGCGTTCCCTCCCCTCGGCCACCAGACAGAAATCTGTCCTCTAATTTGGAGTGTTTAGGGGTTTCTTGGTTGCGTGGCCAGTCTCATTAAAGCCTGGCCACTGCACGAGTGATCACGTCGAGCAACTCCTCAGAAGATTTAAAATCGCGTTTGGAATGCTCTGACGCAGATAGCTCACACTCTGAACCAAAAGATATAATGTTCTCCGCGTGAACCGAAGAAGCGCCGGAGCGCGCTTCGAGATCGCGTGAAGGACCGGCTGGATCTGGGGAGAGAGCGAGCGAAAGGGAAGAACCCGTCTCTCGCTCCTCAGCCAGATCCATGCGAGAGCCCCACGAATGAAGTGTGGGTGCTGGCTCGCGAAAGTAAGCGAGGCGAGCGCGCACAGTGTTGCCAGATTAGAAATGTCGAAGTATCGTACCAAAACCTCAAAATTATCGTTTTTTAAAAAAAATTATCGTACACAAACCAAACGCATAAAATATAGTTATTTTCCAAATAATTTTACAGCTAATTTGAACAAGCTGTATAATACGCTCACATTAACTGGAGGAAGTTTAAATAACTTTTTTTTTTCCAAAGTGCAAAAGATATGCCGAAAAAAAGTGCACAACACAAAAAAAGATTCAAATTCGATCTCTAAGTCGCTGTCATCATCGGATGCCACATCCACTTGTGCTGTGTGTGTGTGTGTGTGTGTGTTAGGGTGACCACCTCCAGTCAGACAAAATGTGGGACAAGTAGTATGGTAAAGAGGGACAATGTGGGACAGACGTAATAACTTTAAACTTAAGATATATTGTCTATCTAATTTACCCAGAAACATTTTTTAAACCCACCAACTAAAAGATTAAGACACTACCTGACCCAAAATATCACCCAAAGTTTCTACAGCTTAAGGCATAGGCCTAGGCCTATAAAAGACAAAACACTCATTTTTCCACTGAGACCGGAGCGAGGACATCTGTTACAATAGATGTTGCTTTGGTGCGGCCACACGACATTTTCTTAGCCATTTCAGAATCTGGAAAAATTACTGGGGCTAACTTGTTACTGCAGTCGGTAGAGCGATATGAATGTGTGTGATGTACGGCGTGTGTGATGTACGGAATGATAAATGCTCGTCACTTCTGCTGCCGAAACTTTGTCAGCCTGTGGGTCATTTGGTTTATTGAAAAACGATTGCACCGATTTGCATGTTTCTTGATGATGTGTTTTTTTTCTGTGGTACTCACATGCAACATGTCCCACAGAAAAACTGCTTTTGCATAAATACAAAAAGCTCTCTCTGCTTCGCCATCTACAGGTCTTAACCAAGAGTATCTTGCGGTCCATTCGCTATTAAAAGTGCATCTTCTCTTTTTCGTGGCCGCACTGGCCATGGCTGCTTAACCGACCGAACAGCGCGCCCTCCAATTTGAGATTGTTGACAATGTTGAGGAGGCGTTCGTGTACCAGTCAACAGTTTGATTGACGTAGCCTACGACGACTCAGCCTATCGACTACCGCATTTTTTGCTCTCCTCTGAACTATTGGACATAAGTTAACAGTACGCCTATGGACGCATCCGTGTATTTAGGCAGGGTCCAATGAAAAAGCGGGACAGATGCTCAATTTGCGTGAGGCGGGACACAGGGTAAAATTGCTGTACAGTACAACGTAAAGCGGGACAGGTGGTCACCCTAGTGTGTGTGTGTGTGTGTGTGTGTGTGTGTGTGTGTGTATACGTGCTTGCCTGCGAATGATTCGGGGTCCGAGAGAGAAGCGGTAGGATGTGTGTTTGGACGAACGACTGAAAACCCTGAAATTATCGTACATTATGGGATTTTTTTCATTATTGATCGTACATCGTACAGAGGTCAAAATTATCGTACAAATATGATAATTATCGTACATCTGGCAACACTGAGCGCGCAGCACTCCAATCGAAAGTAGGTCACAATGCGCGCACCCGCCTTGCCCCAACGCAAGAGCAGCGTGCTCTTCCCCCAAACAAACAAAGCAAAACTCATGCGTGTCCTTGTCGGTCATAGACCGCTGGCAAGGAAACACGCAGCGTTTGCCTTTGTTCTCTGACATATTTGTCACTTTTCCTTATTTATATATATATATATATATATATATATATATATATATATATATATATATATATCTTCTTTTTCTTTTTAAAAAGAACAGAGAAAGAAGGAAATTTCTGCGCACTGCCTAACAGTTTCTAACTCCTAACAAAGGGAAGAAAGAGGTTTTAGCAGGTTTGTGAGACACACAGTCATAGTATGCTCTGAAGAAAAATCATCTGACTACACTCTGGTGACGCCTCTATTTATAGCCTAGTCACAGGTGCATTCAATGATCTCACCAGCCAAGGCTATAAATTCCAGTCAATTTTCATTGACGTGTTACACACATATTCAAAGCTGCTCACAATAAGACTGTTCCCCATAGCGCTTAGCAAAGCGCAGCATCATAGTGAAGCTTTTTGTAAAGGGAACAACTCTTATACACATCGCCCTCTTTCAATGCACCTGAAACAGCAGCCGCTTCACATTAAACTGTAGGCTTATTATGAATTCCTTAAAGTGTTTATAAAGTGCTCTTTTGCACTGGACAACTTTGGTCATGTTTTGTTCCTCTTCAACTTGTCTCCGTTGTTTTTCAAATGAGTTTCGTCATGCAACATATTTTCCTTGGGCTTTAAATTGAAGTCACTGAAGGAGCTTCTCCAAGCTTGCCGCATATATCCAAATAATTGATAACGAAATTCCTTCTCAATGATTTCCATTATTGACAATTATCGATTTAATTGATTAGTTGTTGCAGCCCTACTTTGGTTCACAAATTATTTTGGTTCACGACCAAGATTGTACAATGGAAATGAAGTGGTAACCCAACACTACCAAAATCTGAATTATATATTAAACAAACATTAACAAACACTGTGCCAAATCATCACTAAGAATGTATGCATTGAAGTTTTTTTGCACACACTGTCTGCTCTAGTTTAGCGGCCGATTAATTCGGAATTGTGCAGATCAGGCAACGGCACAAACACACACAAAATCGATGCTGAATGCAATTTGTACATGCAAATAAGGGCCTGATTAACTAGATGGGCAATTGGGCACATGGTAACTATAACTTTTCTCAGCGCTGGCCAGGATGGGCCAATCACAGTGGTTTATTATTACTGGATAATGATTTAAAAAATGCTTTTATAGACAATGCATTAAGGTACCGCGGGGGCCAGGGACTTACCCATCCGCTAGACCCTGCTAGTCGTCTGAGCGGGGCTGGGGGGAGGGGTGGGGTTTACTCTGTGACCATGTGCAACATGGACCGCTATCTCTGTTGCACACAATCTCCTTGATTACATTTGCGACTCCCGTTGAACACGTTACATTCGCTTGCTCCCGCAAACATTGATGGGGAAGACTAGCATGACCTTCAGCCCAGGTAAGCCCGGGTGTTAATGCGGCCCTGGATGCCACAGACCACCTCATTTCAGACACCCTGCCGGGACAGTACAGTATCATTGTGATTCAGACACCTGAATCATCTCTTGAACATGCTGAAATTGCACATCTGATACGCCATGCTACAATGCTCATCTCCATCATTTGATCATTATTTG